>JAZHEH010000318.1:0-227213 GCA_036589455.1 Ateles fusciceps | reverse complement strand
TATCTATCTATCTGTCTATCTATCTGTCTATCTATCTCTCTCTATCTTTTGAGATGAGGTTTCCCTCTGTTGTCCAGGCTGGAGTGCACTGTTACAGTCATGGCTCATTCACCATACATCAAGATAAATGCCAAGTGGGTCAACGATTTCCAGGTGAAAGAGAATGGAACTCTAACAGTATATAATTGTCAGGCACGGTGGTTCATGCCTGTAACTCCAGCACTTTTGGAGGCCAAGGTGGGCGGATTGCTTGAGTCCAAGGGTTTGAGACCAGCTTAGGCAATATAGCATGGCCTCGTGTCTACAAAGAAGTTAAAAACAAATAGAGCACTCCAGCCTGGGCAACCGAGCGAGACTTGCCTCCAAGAAAAGGAAGAGAGAGGAAAACAGCCAAGAACAGAAGTAACCGGAACATGAGGTGACGGGGAAGAGCAAGGAAAAGTGCTTGCTAGGTTGCGATGTGACTCTGTGAAGGTCTTAAGTGCGGGGGTGGAAAACTTGCCCGTATACCCGATTGTCGGTGTGTGAGGTTACCAGCAAACAACACTGCGTTGAAGACTGAAAGAGAACAAGGGTGCAGCCCTACCGCTAGAGAGCCTCGCTGACCGCCACGCAGACGAAGTGACAAGCACAGCAGTGTCTGCTACGGGGGACACCAGAAAAAGATCCCGGGGAAAGCACTCAAACACCCCCAGGAGGCAACCTCCTCGTCTGCTTTTAGCGCACCGCATTTTTCCCCCGAGGGGGGTGCACCGTTCCTGGCAGTACTGCAACACCAGGTCGATGCGTGGAGAGGACGGAGCGAGCTCCTATTCCATCTCCCGGCTCCAAAAATCCGTTAAATATATCGTCCTCGGGTAGAGGACGTATGAGCGATTTAAACTGATAAGAACAGATACTTCGCATAGCTCTTAGCCCGTAGGCCGAGAAGCGATAACCAGCGCCGCCACGCAGGCCACGGTACACATTCCTCCACTCACCCTGAGCTCACGGTCAGAAAAATCATCTTCAAGTCAAGAAGCCCTCTCTTCCCTACCTTCACACGGTACTCCTTGTTACCATTGGCAACATTGCACAGGTAATAGTGTTCCAAGTTTGGGGGAGATAGTTCCTTTGTGTTTTTGCTCCCATAGCCCCCGGGTGAAACAGCCATTTTAAATTTGCATGACCCGCCCCACAGGCGCCGAGCTCCTTTCTCCCTGCCAGCTCAGCTCGAATGCCGCGGAACCGGAAAGCGCTTGTTAATCCCTGGGATCGCCGGAAAGCTCCTTCCACTTCTCGGCCATTCAATGGGAAAAGCCCAAAACGAAAAAGACAAGAGTTCTAGGAGGCTTTTCTTTCCAACATCTCTCTTTCTCTCTTCTTCCTCTCCTCCCATCCCTTATCCTCCCCTCCTCCTCTTCTCTCTCTCTGTCTCTCTCTCTCTCTCTGTCTCTCCCTCCCTCCCTCCCCCCCTCTCTGTCTCTCTCCCTCCCTCCTTTTTGTCAGTCGAGACCTAGCTGGCTTCCAACATTTCTTTACACACTTTTTTTTTTTTTTTTTTTCCCCACACATACGTGGAAAAATTCGTTGGTTTGTAGCAGGAGCGGCCGCGGGAAACGGATCTCTCGAACACCGAATAAAGGAGGGAGGAGTTTATTCGGCCGGGAGACCAGGCAGTAATTGGTCCAAAACCCAGCTCCTCCAACAAACGAAGGTTCTGCCTTTATGTAGGTTCCTCCTTTAGATGTCACACGTGGAAGAATCTTAGGTTCATAGTTTTAGGACCCACATGTGAAAAGGTTTTGGTTTACAGTTTCAGGAATCACATAGGAAAGGGTTCCGGTGTACAGTTTTAGGACTCACACGTCAAAAGGTTTCTGGCTTGATCTTGTTTCAAGTAAAAAGAGTGCCTTCTGGAGAGTTTCCCCAAGGCCTAGCCTGTCACCTATAGGAAGGTAAAACCGGAGGCGCCAGTCGGTCAACGCTTTCTTCTATTGCAATGCGGCATGATAGTCAAAGGGGAAGTTGATCTGAGAAGCCTGGGTCTCCCTGTTGAGGGTGAGCACCTGTGCTGCCACCCCCCGACGTCGCCTAGCTGGACTTGCTTCGTCATATGTGTTATAGACATGTGATGACATCTTTTGCGTCGCTGAGCACGACGGGAGAGGTACTTACGTCTCCGTCCCTCTCACCAATTGTCGACCGTAGGGCCCGGCGAGTTTTCGAGGAGGCGAGGGAGCAGCCCCCCGGGGAGGAAGCGCTCCCTCCCACAGGTTCGAGGCCTTGGCGGAACCTTGGGAAACCGGCCCCTCCGCTTCGTGTGTGTCGCTGCGAAGCCGCTTCTGCCCGGGAAGGAGGCGAGGGGCCTGGAACGCAGAGGGAACCGCCGGTTGCGAAGCCGCGGGGGGGCTCCCGGAGGACCGAGTGGCTGGAGCGGCGAGGGGCGTGGGCCTGGACGGGATAGGCAAGGGTCCGGGAGGGGACCCCGGAGGGCGTCAGGTCTGGTGGGGCCTCGTGGGCTCCCCGCCCTCGGGGAGGGCGCGCTGAGGGTGGGTGGTGGCGCGCTGAGCGCGACCACCACCTCCCTGCGAACGCGAGACTTCAAACCAGCTCCTGGGGCCTGGGCAGAGAAACGGGAAGGCAGCGAGGGCCTGGGTCCGGGTGGTGCAGTGCGGGGGCTGAGAGCTGGCCAGACTCTGGCTGTACTTGGAAAGCAAGAGCTGACGGCCTTCTCCGGAGAGCTGGGATGGGGGCTGAGAGAAAGGAGTGGAGGGTGACTCCAAGGGTGTAGGCCCGAGCGACTGCCGCATTCAGATTTGGGCGAGGACTAGGTTTGTCGGTTCAGGGTTGGGGGGCTGGGGGGTTGGGGGAGAGGGAGGTGGGGGGAGGGCGTGGGATGTCCTGATCGGGTTTGGAGAGGACGAGCTAGAGGGGCGGCAAGTCAGGTGGCCAAGCAGAGGTGTCAGCCAGGCCACTGGATGTGCCATTCTGGACTCCAGACGGGAACTCTTTGGAGACCATGAGTCTGGAGGAGCGCCTTCGAAGGAGAAAGAGGTTAGCCCGCAGGCAGGAGGCCCAGGAATCAGACCCGGGGCGCTCCATTCTGCCTCAGCCTCCCTAGTAGCTGAGACTACAGGCGGGCATCACCATGACTGCCTAATTTTATTTTTCTGACACGAGGTTTGGCTCCGTCATCTTGGCTAAGCCAGTGGCGTGATCTTGGCTCACAGCAACCTGCGCCTCTCCGTTTCAAGCAGTTCTGCCTCAACCTCCTGAGTAACTGGGACTACACGCATGTGCTACCACGTTTGGCTAATTTTTGTGTTGTTAGTAGAGACGGGGTTCACCATGTTGGCCAGGCTACTCTCGAACTCCTGAACTCAAGTCATCCGCCCGCCTCAGCCTTCCAAACTGCTGAGATTGCAGGCGTGAGCCACTGCGACAGGCCCGTATGCTTTTCTCTTCCTTCCTTCCTACTTCCCCTCCTTCCTTCCTTCTTTCTGTCATTCTTTCTTTCTCCTTTGAGAAGATGGAGTCTGGCTCTGTCGCGATTTTGGCTCACTGCCACCTCCACCTCCTGGGTTCAAGCAATTCTCCTGTCTCAGCCTCCTGACAAGAACAGATGCTACACTTGATCATGGCCACAAGGCGGAGAAGCGATGCTGTCGCCTCCGTGCCCGCCGTCACCGTCCCAGCGTCATCCACCATCCAGTCGCGGTGAGAACCCCAGCCTCGCTCCTTGCCTCATTCTCTTTGTGTCATCCACATCACTATTCACGCCATTACACACTCGGGCTGGGCTTTTATTCTCCATGTTTTAAAAGAGAAATCTTATTCCCTTGCTATTCCCGCGTTTCCGGGCTTTCATTTCCAAGTTGCATGCCCCGCCCTTTCCCCAGGAGGCGTGATCACCTCGTTTGATTCCACCCCCTGACCGCCTCCGCTTCACAGGCCGGGGCTCCGCTGGCGGCGACTTCCTTTCTCGTGTCAATACGGCCAAACGACAGAACCGGAAGAGACTGGGGGCGAAGGCAAGACGGTTCTGTGGAAAAGACCCGTCGGCGGAGAGCGGTCCACGATTTCCCGGAGAAAGACGAGGTCGAAAGGCATCATCATAAGAGGAGACCAGGTTGCGCTGGGTCTTTAGTTCGTCACCATCGCGTGGGAAGGCCAGCCTCGTACCTGCTGGCGAGAGGCTCATTCACCTCTGCCAGGCAGGAGGCTGACCACCAGATACTGGTCGTAGGGACGCGGTGCGTGGACGGTGAGGTCCCAGAAACGATTCTCCCCAGGGCCTGCGCCTCCGGTGGCATCTATGCACGGACCGTGTCCTGTGCCGTGTAGGGAAAGCTGCCTCTTTTCTTGAGACGCGGATTCCTCTCACGTCCTCCTCCTCCTCGCCTGGCTATTCCTGACGCAGGTCGTCAGGACTCCGCTTGGGTGTCACCCGTCCGGGAAGCCTCCCTTAACTAAGGGCCCTCCGCACCGCCCCCACCCATATGTGAATGGCAGCCCTCCTATGTATGTCATCGCACCCCGTTATTCCTATCAACTACTCCACTCACCACCCTTCTGGGCGGTCCTTTATCTCCCCTTCTAAAATTCCATCCCTGAGGGCTGAGACCCTCAGCCACACTTATCCCGGTTTCCCCGTGCTAGTCCGGTGGCTGGAGATTGGAAGACGCTCAATAAACCTTTGCGGAGCCAAGAAATGACGGGTGGGCCGTGATAAGCACGACAGACTCAGTCAGGACGCAGTTAGGAGGCTATTGGCCCTGGCAGGCGTGAAGGGGGAAGATCGGGCTCGGGGTGGCAGGACACCAGAGGACTGGAGTGTCTGCCGGGTGCTCTGGGGGGAAGATGGGCCTCAAGGCCCCCCGCAAAGTTGGGCAAGTCTCTCTGAGACACAGACTGCCCTCTGTAGCTTCTGCATTTACCTTTCCCGTCCTCCTTCCTAACACGACAGTGGAGTTGGGAGTTTATGTCTCTTTTATTTGATTTCAGAAAAGCAAGGAGGTATCACAGATCCCATAGGGACACTCAGCTAGTCATGCTCCCCCCTGCAGGTTGCCTGTGGAACAAACAACCGGGTCAAAACATAGAAACTGTGCCCATCCCAATGCCAGCCTCGGGCCGAGGGCTCTAATTCACTCAACAGCCTTAAGAGGTGGGCATTATTATTAGCCACAGCCAGGATTAGGGGGAGGCCGGTCCTCCAGGGCTGAATTTCAGAAGGGCTTTCTCCTGAACCCTTCAGTAATCAAAGAAAATAATACTTCAAGGCAATATACCTGATCTCAATTACTAGATAATCAGGACATTTATCTGGATTGCTGAGTCTTTTGGTGCCCCCTGAATTTTCTTTTTTCCACCTCAGCAAGGGTTTCACTTTACCCCAATCTCCACCCTGTCATTGTTATCTCCATTCTATTATCCTGTGAAGTGCAATATGGCGGCCACCCATCTCAGCCTCCCAAAGTGCTGAGATTAGAGGCGTGAGCCACTGTGCCTGGCCCATGTATGTATGTATGTATGTATCTATCTATCTGTCTATCTATCTGTCTATCTATCTCTCTCTATCTTTTGAGATGAGGTTTCCCTCTGTTGTCCAGGCTGGAGTGCACTGTTACAGTCATGGCTCATTCAGCATACATCAAGATAAATGCCAAGTGGGTCAACGATTTCCAGGTGAAAGAGAATGGAACTCTAACAGTATATAATTGTCAGGCACGGTGGTTCATGCCTGTAACTCCAGCACTTTTGGAGGCCAAGGTGGGCGGATTGCTTGAGTCCAAGGGTTTGAGACCAGCTTAGGCAATATAGCATGACCTCGTGTCTACAAAGAAGTTAAAAAAAATGATAGAGCACTCCAGCCTGGGCAACCGAGCGAGACTTGCCTCCAAGAAAAGGAAGAGAGAGGAAAACAGCCAAGAACAGAAGTAACCGGAACATGAGGTGACGGGGAAGAGCAAGGAAAAGTGCTTGCTAGGTTGCGATGTGACTCTGTGAAGGTCTTAAGTGCGGGGGTGGAAAACTTGCCCGTATACCCGATTGTCGGTGTGTGAGGTTACCAGCAAACAACACTGCGTTGAAGACTGAAAGAGAACAAG
Organism: Ateles fusciceps; assembly: GCA_036589455.1. Taxonomy (NCBI): domain Eukaryota; kingdom Metazoa; phylum Chordata; class Mammalia; order Primates; family Atelidae; genus Ateles; species Ateles fusciceps. The sequence continues at coordinate 221,121 of JAZHEH010000318.1, read as the reverse complement.
GGTGCAGCCCTACCGCTAGAGAGCCTCGCTGACCGCCACGCAGACGAAGTGACAAGCACAGCAGTGTCTGCTACGGGGACACCAGAAAAAGATCCCGGGGAAAGCACTTCAAACACCCCCAGGAGGCAACCTCCTCGTCTGCTTTGAGCGCACCGCATTTTTCCCCCCGAGGGGGTGCACCGTTCCTGGCAGTACTGCAACACCAGGTCGATGCGTGGAGAGGACGGAGCGAGCTCCTATTCCATCTCCCGGCTCCAAAAATCCGTTAAATATATCGTCCTCGGGTAGAGGACGTATCAGCGATTTAAACTGATAAGAACAGATACTTCGCATAGCTCTTAGCCCGTAGGCCGAGAAGCGATAACCAGCGCCGCCACGCAGGCCACGGTACACATTCCTCCACTCACCCTGAGCTCACGGTCAGAAAAATCATCTTCAAGTCAAGAAGCCCTCTCTTCCCTACCTTCACACGGTACTCCTTGTTACCATTGGCAACATTGCACAGGTAATAGTGTTCCAAGTTTGGGGGAGATAGTTCCTTTGTGTTTTTGCTCCCATAGCCCCCGGGTGAAACAGCCATTTTAAATTTGCATGACCCGCCCCACAGGCGCCGAGCTCCTTTCTCCCTGCCAGCTCAGCTCGAATGCCGCGGACCGGAAAGCGCTTGTTCATCCCTGGGATCGCCGGAAAGCTCCTTCCGCTTCTCGGCCATTCAATGGGAAAAGCCCAAAACGAAAAAGACAAGAGTTCTAGGAGGCTTTTCTTTCCAACATCTCTCTTTCTCTCTTCTTCCTCTCCTCCCATCCCTTATCCTCCCCTCCTCCTCTTCTCTCTCTCTCTCTCTCTCTCTCTCTCTGTCTCTCCCTCCCTCCCTCCCTCCCTCTCTGTCTCTCTCCCTCCCTCCTTTTTGTCAGTCGAGACCTAGCTGGCTTCCAACATTTCTTTACACACTTTTTTTTTTTTTTTTTTCCCCCACACATACGTGGAAAAATTTGTTGGTTTGTAGCAGGAGCGGCCGCGGGAAACGGATCTCTCGAACACCGAATAAAGGAGGGAGGAGTTTATTCGGCCGGGAGACCAGGCAGTAATTGGTCCAAAACCCAGCTCCTCCAACAAACGAAGGTTCTGCCTTTATGTAGGTTTCTCCTTTAGATGTCACACGTGGAAGAATCTTAGGTTCATAGTTTTAGGACCCACATGTGAAAAGGTTTTGGTTTACAGTTTCAGGAATCACATAGGAAAGGGTTCCGGTGTACAGTTTTAGGACTCACACGTCAAAAGGTTTCTGGCTTGATCTTGTTTCAAGTAAAAAGAGTGCCTTCTGGAGAGTTTCCCCAAGGCCTAGCCTGTCACCTATAGGAAGGTAAAACCGGAGGCGCCAGTCGGTCAACGCTTTCTTCTATTGCAATGCGGCATGATAGTCAAAGGGGAAGTTGATCTGAGAAGCCTGGGTCTCCCTGTTGAGGGTGAGCACCTCGTGCTGCCACCCCCCGACGTCGCCTAGCTGGACTTGCTTCGTCATATGTGTTATAGACATGTGATGACATCTTTTGCGTCGCTGAGCACGACGGGAGAGGTACTTACGTCTCCGTCCCTCTCGCCAATTGTCGACCGTCAGGCCCGGCGAGTTTTCGAGGAGGCGAGGGAGCAGCCCCCGGGGAGGAAGCGCTCCCTCCCACAGGTTCGAGGCCTTGGCGGAACCTTGGGAGACCGGCCCCTCCGCTTCGTGTGTGGCGCTGCGAAGCCGCTTCTGCCCGGGAAGGAGGCGAGGGGCCTGGAACGCAGAGGGAACCGCCGGTTGCGAAGCCGCGGGGGGCTCCCGGAGGACCGAGTGGCTGGAGCGGCGAGGGGCGTGGGCCTGGACGGGATAGGCAGGGGTCCGGGAGGGGACCCCGGAGGGCGTCAGGTCTGGTGGGGCCTCGTGGGCTCCCCGCCCTCGGAGAGGGCGCGCTGAGGGTGGGTGGTGGCGCGCTGAGCGCGACCACCACCTCCCCTGCGAACGCGAGACTTCAAACCAGCTCCTGGGGCCTGGGCAGAGAAACGGGAAGGCAGCGAGGGCCTGGGTCCGGGTGGTGCAGTGCGGGGGCTGAGAGCTGGCCAGATTCTGGCTGTACTTGGAAAGCAGAGCTGACGGCCTTCTTCCGGAGAGCTGGGATGGGGGGCTGAGAGAAAGGAGTGGAGGGTGACTCCAAGGGTGTAGGCCCGAGCGACTGCCGCATTCAGAGTTGGGCGAGGACTAGGTTTGTCGGTTCAGGGTTGGGGGGCTGGGGGGTTGGGGGAGAGGGAGTGGGGGGAGGGCGTGGGATGTCCTGATCGGGTTTGGAGAGGACGAGCTAGAGGGGCGGCAAGTCAGGTGGCCAAGCAGAGGTGTCAGCCAGGCCGCTGGATGTGCCATTCTGGACTCCAGGCGGGAACGCTTTGGAGACCATGAGTCTGGAGGAGCGCCTTCGAAGGAGAAAGAGGTTAGCCCGCAGGCAGGAGGCCCAGGAATCAGACCCGGGGCGCTCCTTCTGCCTCAGCCTCCCTAGTAGCTGAGACTACAGGCGGGCATCACCATGACTGGCTAATTTTATTTTTCTGACACGAGGTTTGGCTCCGTCATCTTGGCTAGAGTCCAGTGGCGTGATCTTGGCTCACTGCAACCTGCGCCTCTCCGTTTCAAGCAGTTCTGCCTCAACCTCCTGAGTAACTGGGACTACACGCATGTGCTACCACGTTTGGCTAATTTTTGTGTTGTTAGTAGAGACGGGGTTCACCATGTTGGCCAGGCTACTCTCGAACTCCTGAACTCAAGTGATCCGCCCGCCTCAGCCTTCCAAACTGCTGAGATTGCAGGCGTGAGCCACTGCGACAGGCCCGTATGCTTTCTCTTCCTTCCTTCCTACTTTCCTTCCTTCCTTCCTTCTTTCTGTCATTCTTTCTTTCTCCTTTTGAGAAGATGGAGTCTGGCTCTGTCGCGATTTTGGCTCACTGCCACCTCCACCTCCTGGGTTCAAGCAATTCTCCTGTCTCAGCCTCCTGACAAGAACAGATGCTGCACTTGATCATGGCCACAAGGCGGAGAAGCGATGCTGTCGCCTCCGTGCCCGCCGTCACCGTCCCAGCGTCATCCACCATCCAGTCGCGGTGAGAACCCCAGCCTCGCTCCTTGCCTCATTCTCTTTGTGTCATCCACATCACTATTCACGCCATTACACACTCGGGCTGGGCTTTTATTCTCCATGTTTTAAAAGAGAAATCTTATTCCCTTGCTATTCCCGCGTTTCCGGGCTTTCATTTCCAAGTTGCATGCCCCGCCCTTTCCCCAGGAGGCGTGATCACCTCGTTTGATTCCACCCCCTGACCGCCTCCGCTTCAAGGGCCGGGGCTCCGCTGGCGGCGACTTCCTTTCTCGTGTCAATACAGCCAAACGACAGAACCGGAAGAGACTGGGGGCGAAGGCAAGACGGTTCTGTGGAAAAGACCCGTCGGCGGAGAGCGGTCCACGATTTCCCGGAGAAAGACGAGGTCGAAAGGCATCATCATGAGAGGAGACCAGGTTGCGCTGGGTCTTTAGTTCGTCACCATCGCGTGGGAAGGCCAGCCTCGTACCTGCTGGCGAGAGGCTCATTCACCTCTGCCAGGCAGGAGGCTGACCACCAGATACTGGTCGTAGGGACGCGGTGCGTGGACGGTGAGGTCCCAGAAACGATTCTCCCCAGGGCCTGCGCCTCCGGTGGCATCTATGCACGGACCGTGTCCTGTGCCGTGTAGGGAAAGCTGCCTCTTTTCTTGAGACGCGGATTCCTCTCACGTCCTCCTCCTCCTCGCCTGGCTATTCCTGACGCAGGTCGTCAGGACTCCGCTTGGGTGTCACCCGTCCGGGAAGCCTCCCTTAACTAAGGGCCCTCCGCACCGCCCCCACCCATATGTGAATGGCAGCCCTCCTATGTATGTCATCGCACCCCGTTATTCCTATCAACTACTCCACTCACCACCCTTCTGGGCGGTCCTTTATCTCCCCTTCTAAAATTCCATCCCTGAGGGCTGAGACCCTCAGCCACACTTATCCCGGTTTCCCCCGTGCTAGTCCGGTGCCTGGAGATTGGAAGGCGCTCAATAAACCTTTGCGGAGCCAAGAAATGACGGGTGGGCCGTGATAAGCACGACAGACTCAGTCAGGACGCAGTTAGGAGGCTATTGGCCCTGGCAGGCGTGAAGGGGGAAGATCGGGCTCGGGGTGGCAGGACACCAGAGGACTGGAGTGTCTGCCGGGTGCTCTGGGGGGAAGATGGGCCTCAAGGCCCCCGGCAAGGTTGGGCAAGTCTCTCTGAGACACAGACTGCCCTCTGTAGCTTCTGCATTTACCTTTCCCCGTCCTCCTTCCTAACACGACAGTGGAGTTGGGGAGTTTATGTCTCTTTTATTTGATTTCAGAAAAGCAAGGAGGTATCACAGATCCCATAGGGACACTCAGCTAGTCATGCTCCCCCCTGCAGGTTGCCTGTGGAACAAACAACCCGGTCAAAACATAGAAACTGTGCCCATCCCAATGCCAGCCTCGGGCCGAGGGCTCTAATTCACTCAACAGCCTTAAGAGGTGGGCATTATTATTAGCCACAGCCAGGATTAGGGGGAGGCCGGTCCTCCAGGGCTGAATTTCAGAAGGGCTTTCTCCTGAACCCTTCAGTAATCAAAGAAAATAATACTTCAAGGCAATATACCTGATCTCAATTACTAGATAATCAGGACATTTATCTGGATTGCTGAGTCTTTTGGTGCCCCCTGAATTTTCTTTTTTCCACCTCAGCAAGGGTTTCACTTTACCCCAATCTCCACCCCGTCATTGTTATCTCCATTCTATTATCCTGTGAAGTGCAATATGGCGGCCACCCATCTCAGCCTCCCAAAGTGCTGACATTAGAGGCGTGAGCCACTGTGCCTGGCCCATGTATGTATGTATGTATGTATCTATCTATCTGTCTATCTATCTTCTATCTATCTCTCTCTATCTTTTGAGATGAGGTTTCCCTCTGTTGTCCAGGCTGGAGTGCCCTGTTACAGTCATGGCTCATTCACCATACATCAAGATAAATGCCAAGTGGGTCAACGATTTCCAGGTGAAAGAGAATGGAACTCTAACAGTATATAATTGTCAGGCACGGTGGTTCATGCCTGTAACTCCAGCACTTTTGGAGGCCAAGGTGGGCGGATTGCTTGAGTCCAAGGGTTTGAGACCAGCTTAGGCAATATAACATGACCTCGTGTCTACAAAGAAGTTAAAAAAAATGATAAAGCACTCCAGCCTGGGCAACCGAGCGAGACTTGCCTCCAAGAAAAGGAAGAGAGAGGAAAACAGCCAAGAACAGAAGTAACCGGAACATGAGGTGACGGGGAAGAGCAAGGAAAAGTGCTTGCTAGGTTGCGATGTGACTCTGTGAAGGTCTTAAGTGCGGGGGTGGAAAACTTGCCCGTATACCCGATTGTCCGTGTGTGAGGTTACCAGCAAACAACACTGCGTTGAAGACTGAAAGAGAACAAGGGTGCAGCCCTACCGCTAGAGAGCCTCGCTGACCGCCACGCAGACGAAGTGACAAGCACAGCAGTGTCTGCTACGGGGACACCAGAAAAAGATCCCGGGGAAAGCACCTCAAACACCCCCAGGAGGCAACCTCCTCGTCTGCTTTGAGCGCACCGCATTTTTCCCCCGAGGGGGTGCACCGTTCCTGGCAGTACTGCAACACCAGGTCGATGCGTGGAGAGGACGGAGCGAGCTCCTATTCCATCTCCCGGCTCCAAAAATCCGTTAAATATATCGTCCTCGGGTAGAGGACGTATGAGCGATTAAACTGATAAGAACAGATACTTCACATAGCTCTTAGCCCGTAGGCCGAGAAGCGATAACCAGCGCCGCCACGCAGGCCACGGTACACATTCCTCCACTCACCCTGAGCTCACGGTAAGAAAAATCATCTTCAAGTCAAGAAGCCCTCTCTTCCCTACCTTCACACGGTATACTCCTTGTTACAATTGGCAACATTGCACAGGTAATAGTGTTCCAAGTTTGGGGGAGATAGTTCCTTTGTGTTTTTGCTCCCATAGCCCCCGGGTGAAACAGCCATTTTAAATTTGCATGACCCGCCCCACAGGCGCCGAGCTCCTCTCCCTGCCAGCTCAGCTCGAATGCCGCGGACCGGAAAGCGCTTGTTAATCCCTGGGATCGCCGGAAAGCTCCTTCCACTTCTCGGCCATTCAATGGGAAAAGCCCAAAACGAAAAAGACAAGAGTTCTAGGAGGCTTTTCTTTCCAACATCTCTCTTTCTCTCTTCTTCCTCTCCTCCCATCCCTTATCCTCCCCTCCTCCTCTCTCTCTCTCTCTCTCTCTCTCTCTCTCTCTGTCTCTCCCTCCCTCCCTCCCTCCCTCTCTGTCTCTCTCCCTCCCTCCTTTTTGTCAGTCGAGACCTAGCTGGCTTCCAACATTTCTTTACACACTTTTTTTTTTTTTTTTTTCCCCACACATACGTGGAAAAATTTGTTGGTTTGTAGCAGGAGCGGCCGCGGGGAAACGGATCTCTCGAACACCGAATAAAGGAGGGAGGAGTTTATTCGGCCGGGAGACCAGGCAGTAATTGGTCCAAAACCCAGCTCCTCCAACAAACGAAGGTTCTGCCTTTATGTAGGTTTCTCCTTTAGATGTCACACGTGGAAGAATCTTAGGTTCATAGTTTTAGGACCCACATGTGAAAAGGTTTTGGTTTACAGTTTCAGGAATCACATAGGAAAGGGTTCCGGTGTACAGTTTTAGGACTCACACGTCAAAAGGTTTCTGGCTTGATCTTGTTTCAAGTAAAAAGAGTGCCTTCTGGAGAGTTTCCCCAAGGCCTAGCCTGTCACCTATAGGAAGGTAAAACCGGAGGCGCCAGTCGGTCAACGCTTTCTTCTATTGCAATGCGGCATGATAGTCAAAGGGGAAGTTGATCTGAGAAGCCTGGGTCTCCCTCTTGAGGGTGAGCACCTACCTGTGCTGCCACCCCCCGACGTCGCCTAGCTGGACTTGCTTCGTCATATGTGTTATAGACATGTGATGACATCTTTTGCGTCGCTGAGCACAACGGGAGAGGTACTTACGTCTCCGTCCCTCTCGCCAATTGTCGACCGTCAGGCCCGGCGAGTTTTCGAGGAGGTGAGGGAGCAGCCCCCCGGGGAGGAAGCGCTCCCTCCCACAGGTTCGAGGCCTTGGCGGAGACCTTGGGAAACCGGCCCCTCCGCTTCGTGTGTGGTGCTGCGAAGCCGCTTCTGCCCGGGAAGGAGGCGAGGGGCCTGGAACGCAGAGGGAACCGCCGGTTGCGAAGCCGCGGGGGGCTCCCGGAGGACCGAGTGGCTGGAGCGGCGAGGGGCGTGGGCCTGGACGGGATAGGCAGGGGTCCGGGAGAGGACCCCGGAGGGCGTCAGGTCTGGTGGGGCCTCGTGGGCTCCCCTCCCTCGGAGAGGGCGCGCTGAGGGTGGGTGGTGGCGCGCTGAGCGCGACCACCACCTCCCTGCGAACGCGAGACTTCAAACCAGCTCCTGGGGCCTGGGCAGAGAAACGGGAAGGCAGCGAGGGCCTGGGTCCGGGTGGTGCAGTGCGGGGGCTGAGAGCTGGCCAGATTCTGGCTGTACTTGGAAAGCGAGAGCTGACGGCCTCTGCGGAGAGCTGGGATGGGGGCTGAGAGAAAGGAGTGGAGGGTGACTCCAAGGGTGTAGGCCCGAGCGACTGCCGCATTCAGATTTGGGCGAGGACTCGGTTTGTCGGTTCGGGGTTGGGGGGCTGGGGGGTTGGGGGAGAGGGAGTGGGGGAGGGCGTGGGATGTCCTGATCGGGTTTGGAGAGGACGAGCTAGAGAGGCGGCAAGTCAGGTGGCCAAGCAGAGGTGTCAGCCAGGCCACTGGATGTGCCATTCTGGACTCCAGACGGGAACTCTTTGGAGACCATGAGTCTGGAGGAGCGCCTTCGAAGGAGAAAGAGGTTAGCCCGCAGGCAGGAGGCCCAGGAATCAGACCCGGGGCGCTCCAATTCTGCCTCAGCCTCCCTAGTAGCTGAGACTACAGGCGGGCATCACCATGACTGGCTAATTTTATTTTTCTGACACGAGGTTTGGCTCCGTCATCTTGGCTAGAGTCCAGTGGCGTGATCTTGGCTCACTGCAACCTGCGCCTCTGCGTTTCAAGCAGTTCTGCCTCATCCTCCTGAGTAACTGGGACTACACGCATGTGCTACCACGTTTGGCTAATTTTTGTGTTGTTAGTAGAGACGGGGTTCACCATGTTGGCCAGGCTACTCTCGTACTCCTGAACTCAAGTCATCCGCCCGCCTCAGCCTTCCAAACTGCTGAGATTGCAGGCGTGAGCCACTGCGACAGGCCCGTATGCTTTCTCTTCCTTCCTTCCTACTTTCCTTCCTTCCTTCCTTCTTTCTGTCATTCTTTCTTTCTCCTTTTGAGAAGATGGAGTCTGGCTCTGTCGCGATTTTGGCTCACTGCCACCTCCACCTCCTGGGTTCAAGCAATTCTCCTGTCTCAGCCTCCTGACAAGAACAGATGCTGCACTTGATCGTGGCCACAAGGCGGAGAAGCGATGCTGTCGCCTCCGTGCCCGCCGTCACCGTCCCAGCGTCATCCACCATCCAGTCGCGGTGAGAACCCCAGCCTCGCTCCTTGCCTCATTCTCTTTGTGTCATCCACATCACTATTCACGCCATTACACACTCGGGCTGGGCTTTTATTTCTCCATGTTTTAAAAGAGAAATCTTATTCCCTTGCTGTTCCCGCGTTTCCGGGCTGTCATTTCCAAGTTGCATGCCCCGCCCTTTCCCCCAGGAGGCGTGATCACCTCGTTTGATTCCGCCCCCTGACCGCCTCCGCTTCAAGGGCCGGGGCTCCGCTGGCGGCGACTTCCTTTCTCGTGTCAATCCGGCCAAACGACAGAACCGGAAGAGACTGGGGGCGAAGGCAAGACGGTTCTGTGGAAAAGACCCGTCGGCGGAGAGCGGTCCACGATTTCCCGGAGAAAGACGAGGTCGAAAGGCATCATCGTGAGAGGAGACCAGGTTGCGCTGGGTCTTTAGTTCGTCACCGTCGCGTGGGAAGGCCAGCCTCGTACCTGCTGGCGAGAGGCTCATTCACCTCTGCCAGGCAGGAGGCTGACCACCAGATACTGGTCGTAGGGACGCGGTGCGTGGACGGTGAGGTCCCAGAAACGATTCTCCCCAGGGCCTGCGCCTCCGGTGGCATCTATGCACGGACCGTGTCCTGTGCCGTGTAGGGAAAGCTGCGTCTTTTCTTGAGACGCGGATTCCTCTCACGTCCTCCTCCTCCTCGCCTGGCTATTCCTGACGCAGGTCGTCAGGACTCCGCTTGGGTGTCACCCGTCCGGGAAGCCTCCCTTAACTAAGGGCCCTCCGCACCGCCCCCACCCATATGTGAATGGCAGCCCTCCTATGTATGTCATCGCACCCCGTTATTCCTATCAACTACTCCACTCACCACCCTTCTGGGCAGTCCTTTATCTCCCCTTCTAAAATTCCATCCCTGAGGGCTGAGGCCCTCAGCCACACTTATCCCGGTTTCCCCGTGCTAGTCCGGTGGCTGGAGATTGGAAGGCGCTCAATAAACCTTTGCGGAGCCAAGAAATGACGGGTGGGCCGTGATAAGCACGACAGACTCAGTCAGGACGCAGTTAGGAGGCTATTGGCCCTGGCAGGCGTGAAGGGGGAAGATCGGGCTCGGGGTGGCAGGACACCAGAGGACTGGAGTGTCTGCCGGGTGCTCTGGGGGAAGATGGGCCTCAAGGCCCCCGGCAAAGTTGGGCAAGTCTCTCTGAGACACAGACTGCCCTCTGTAGCTTCTGCATTTACCTTTCCCCGTCCTCCTTCCTAACACGACAGTGGAGTTGGGAGTTTATGTCTCTTTTATTTGATTTCAGAAAAGCAAGGAGGTATCACAGATCCCATAGGGACACTCAGCTAGTCATGCTCCCCCCTGCAGGTTGCCTGTGGAACAAACAACCGGGTCAAAACATAGAAACTGTGCCCATCCCAATGCCAGCCTCGGGCCGAGGGCTCTAATTCACTCAACAGCCTTAAGAGGTGGGCATTATTATTAGCCACAGCCAGGATTAGGGGGAGGCCAGTCCTCCAGGGCTGAATTTCAGAAGGGCTTTCTCCTGAACCCTTCAGTAATCAAAGAAAATAATACTTCAAGGCAATATACCTGATCTCAATTACTAGATAATCAGGACATTTATCTGGATTGCTGAGTCTTTTGGTGCCCCCTGAATTTTCTTTTTCCACCTCAGCAAGGGTTTCACTTTACCCCAATCTCCACCCTGTCATTGTTATCTCCATTCTATTATCCTGTGAAGTGCAATATGGCGGCCACCCATCTCAGCCTCCCAAAGTGCTGACATTAGAGGCGTGAGCCACTGTGCCTGGCCCATGTATGTATGTATGTATGTATCTATCTATCTGTCTATCTATCTGTCTATCTATCTCTCTCTATCTTTTGAGATGAGGTTTCCCTCTGTTGTCCAGGCTGGAGTGCACTGTTACAGTCATGGCTCATTCAGCATACATCAAGATAAATGCCAAGTGGGTCAACGATTTCCAGGTGAAAGAGAATGGAACTCTAACAGTATATAATTGTCAGGCACGGTGGTTCATGCCTGTAACTCCAGCACTTTTGGAGGCCAAGGTGGGCGGATTGCTTGAGTCCAAGGGTTTGAGACCAGCTTAGGCAATATAGCATGGCCTCGTGTCTACAAAGAAGTTAAAAACAAATAGAGCACTCCAGCCTGGGCAACCGAGCGAGACTTGCCTCCAAGAAAAGGAAGAGAGAGGAAAACAGCCAAGAACAGAAGTAACCGGAACATGAGGTGACGGGGAAGAGCAAGGAAAAGTGCTTGCTAGGTTGCGATGTGACTCTGTGAAGGTCTTAAGTGCGGGGGTGGAAAACTTGCCCGTATACCCGATTGTCGGTGTGTGAGGTTACCAGCAAACAACACTGCGTTGAAGACTGAAAGAGAACAAGGGTGCAGCCCTACCGCTAGAGAGCCTCGCTGACCGCCACGCAGACGAAGTGACAAGCACAGCAGTGTCTGCTACGGGGACACCAGAAAAAGATCCCGGGGAAAGCACCTCAAACACCCCCAGGAGGCAACCTCCTCGTCTGCTTTGAGCGCACCGCATTTTTCCCCCCGAGGGGGTGCACCGTTCCTGGCAGTACTGCAACACCAGGTCGATGCGTGGAGAGGACGGAGCGAGCTCCTATTCCATCTCCCGGCTCCAAAAATCCGTTAAATATATCGTCCTCGGGTAGAGGACGTATCAGTGATTTTAAACTGATAAGAACAGATACTTCGCATGCTCTTAGCCCGTAGGCCGAGAAGCGATAACCAGCGCCGCCACGCAGGCCACGGTACACATTCCTCCACTCACCCTGAGCTCACGGTCAGAAAAATCATCTTCAAGTCAAGAAGCCCTCTCTTCCCTACCTTCACACGGTACTCCTTGTTACCATTGGCAACATTGCACAGGTAATAGTGTTCCAAGTTTGGGGGAGATAGTTCCTTTGTGTTTTTGCTCCCATAGCCCCCGGGTGAAACAGCCATTTTCAATTTGCATGACCCGCCCCACAGGCGCCGAGCTCCTTCTCCCTGCCAGCTCAGCTCGAATGCCGCGGACCGGAAAGCGCTTGTTCATCCCTGGGATCGCCGGAAAGCTCCTTCCGCTTCTCGGCCATTCAATGGGAAAAGCCCAAAACGAAAAAGACAAGAGTTCTAGGAGGCTTTTCTTTCCAACATCTCTCTTTCTCTCTTCTTCCTCTCCTCCCATCCCTTATCCTCCCCTCCTCCTCTTCTCTCTCTCTGTCTCTCTCTCTCTCTCTGTCTCTCCCTCCCTCCCTCCCTCCCTCTCTGTCTCTCTCCCTCCCTCCTTTTTGTCAGTCGAGACCTAGCTGGCTTCCAACATTTCTTTACACACTTTTTTTTTTTTTTTTTTTTTCCCCACACATACGTGGAAAAATTTGTTGGTTTGTAGCAGGAGCGGCCCGCGGGAAACGGATCTCTCGAACACCGAATAAAGGAGGGAGGAGTTTACTCGGCCGGGAGACCAGGCAGTAATTGGTCCAAAACCCAGCTCCTCCAACAAACGAAGGTTCTGCCTTTATGTAGGTTTCTCCTTTAGATGTCACACGTGGAAGAATCTTAGGTTCATAGTTTTAGGACCCACATGTGAAAAGGTTTTGGTTTACAGTTTCAGGAATCACATAGGAAAGGGTTCCGGTGTACAGTTTTAGGACTCACACGTCAAAAGGTTTCTGGCTTGATCTTGTTTCAAGTAAAAAGAGTGCCTTCTGGAGAGTTTCCCCAAGGCCTAGCCTGTCACCTATAGGAAGGTAAAACCGGAGGCGCCAGTCGGTCAACGCTTTCTTCTATTGCAATGCGGCATGATAGTCAAAGGGGAAGTTGATCTGAGAAGCCTGGGTCTCCCTGTTGAGGGTGAGCACCTGTGCTGCCACCCCCCGACGTCGCCTAGCTGGACTTGCTTCGTCATATGTGTTATAGACATGTGATGACATCTTTTGCGTCGCTGAGCACGACGGGAGAGGTACTTACGTCTCCGTCCCTCTCGCCAATTGTCGACCGTCAGGCCCGGCGAGTTTTCGAGGAGGCGAGGGAGCAGCCCCCGGGGAGGAAGCGCTCCCTCCCACAGGTTCGAGGCCTTGGCGGAGACCTTGGGAAACCGGCCCCTCCGCTTCGTGTGTGGCGCTGCGAAGCCGCTTCTGCCCGGGAAGGAGGCGAGGGGCCTGGAACGCAGAGGGAACCGCCGGTTGCGAAGCCGCGGGGGGCTCCCGGAGGACCGAGTGGCTGGAGCGGCGAGGGGCGTGGGCCTGGACGGGATAGGCAGGGGTCCGGGAGGGGACCCCGGAGGGCGTCAGGTCTGGTGGGGCCTCGTGGGCTCCCCGCCCTCGGAGAGGGCGCGCTGAGGGTGGGTGGTGGCGCGCTGAGCGCGACGACCACCTCCCTGCGAACGCGAGACTTCAAACCAGCTCCTGGGGCCTGGGCAGAGAAACGGGAAGGCAGCGAGGGCCTGGGTCCGGGTGGTGCAGTGCGGGGGCTGAGAGCTGGCCAGATTCTGGCTGTACTTGGAAAGCAGAGCTGACGGCCTCTGCGGAGAGCTGGGATGGGGGGCTGAGAGAAACGAGTGGAGGGTGACTCCAAGGGTGTAGGCCCGAGCGACTGCCGCATTCAGAGTTGGGCGAGGACTAGGTTTGTCGGTTCGGGGTTGGGGGGCTGGGGGTTTGGGGGAGAGGGAGTGGGGGAGGGCGTGGGATGTCCTGATCGGGTTTGGAGAGGACGAGCTAGAGGGGCGGCAAGTCAGGTGGCCAAGCAGAGGTGTCAGCCAGGCCGCTGGATGTGCCATTCTGGACTCCAGACGGGAACGCTTTGGAGACCATGAGTCTGGAGGAGCGCCTTCGAAGGAGAAAGAGGTTAGCCCGCAGGCAGGAGGCCCAGGAATCAGACCCGGGGCGCTCCAAATTCTGCCTCAGCCTCCCTAGTAGCTGAGACTACAGGCGGGCATCACCATGACTGGCTAATTTTATTTTTCTGACACGAGGTTTGGCTCCGTCATCTTGGCTAGAGTCCAGTGGCGGATCTTGGCTCACTGCAACCTGCGCCTCTGCGTTTCAAGCAGTTCTGCCTCATCCTCCTGAGTAACTGGGACTACACGCATGTGCTACCACGTTTGGCTAATTTTTGTGTTGTTAGTAGAGACGGGGTTCACCATGTTGGCCAGGCTACTCTCGAACTCCTGAACTCAAGTCATCCGCCCGCCTCAGCCTTCCAAACTGCTGAGATTGCAGGCGTGAGCCACTGCGACAGGCCCGTATGCTTTCTCTTCCTTCCTTCCTACTTCCTTCCTTCCTTCCTTCTTTCTGTCATTCTTTCTTTCTCCTTTGAGAAGATGGAGTCTGGCTCTGTCGCGATTTTGGCTCACTGCCACCTCCACCTCCTGGGTTCAAGCAATTCTCCTGTCTCAGCCTCCTGACAAGAACAGATGCTGCACTTGATCATGGCCACAAGGCGGAGAAGCGATGCTGTCGCCTCCGTGCCCGCCGTCACCGTCCCAGCGTCATCCACCATCCAGTCGCGGTGAGAACCCCAGCCTCGCTCCTTGCCTCATTCTCTTTGTGTCATCCACATCACTATTCACGCCATTACACACTCGGGCTGGGCTTTTATTCTCCATGTTTTAAAAGAGAAATCTTATTCCCTTGCTATTCCCGCGTTTCCGGGCTTTCATTTCCAAGTTGCATGCCCCGCCCTTTCCCCAGGAGGCGTGATCACCTCGTTTGATTCCACCCCCTGACCGCCTCCGCTTCAAGGGCCGGGGCTCCGCTGGCGGCGACTTCCTTTCTCGTGTCAATCCGGCCAAACGACAGAACCGGAAGAGACTGGGGGCGAAGGCAAGACGGTTCTGTGGAAAAGACCCGTCGGCGGAGAGCGGTCCACGATTTCCCGGAGAAAGACGAGGTCGAAAGGCATCATCGTGAGAGGAGACCAGGTTGCGCTGGGTCTTTAGTTCGTCACCATCGCGTGGGAAGGCCAGCCTCGTACCTGCTGGCGAGAGGCTCATTCACCTCTGCCAGGCAGGAGGCTGACCACCAGATACTGGTCGTAGGGACGCGGTGCGTGGACGGTGAGGTCCCAGAAACGATTCTCCCCAGGGCCTGCGCCTCCGGTGGCATCTATGCACGGACCGTGTCCTGTGCCGTGTAGGGAAAGCTGCGTCTTTTCTTGAGACGCGGATTCCTCTCACGTCCTCCTCCTCCTCGCCTGGCTATTCCTGACGCAGGTCGTCAGGACTCCGCTTGGGTGTCACCCGTCCGGGAAGCCTCCCTTAACTAAGGGCCCTCCGCACCGCCCCCACCCATATGTGAATGGCAGCCCTCCTATGTATGTCATCGCACCCCGTTATTCCTATCAACTACTCCACTCACCACCCTTCTGGGCAGTCCTTTATCTCCCCTTCTAAAATTCCATCCCTGAGGGCTGAGACCCTCAGCCACACTTATCCCGGTTTCCCCGTGCTAGTCCGGTGCCTGGAGATTGGAAGGCGCTCAATAAACCTTTGCGGAGCCAAGAAATGACGGGTGGGCCGTGATAAGCACGACAGACTCAGTCAGGACGCAGTTAGGAGGCTATTGGCCCTGGCAGGCGTGAAGGGGGAAGATCGGGCTCGGGGTGGCAGGACACCAGAGGACTGGAGTGTCTGCCGGGTGCTCTGGGGGGAAGATGGGCCTCAAGGCCCCCGGCAAAGTTGGGCAAGTCTCTCTGAGACACAGACTGCCCTCTGTAGCTTCTGCATTTACCTTTCCCGTCCTCCTTCCTAACACGACAGTGGAGTTGGGGAGTTTATGTCTCTTTTATTTGATTTCAGAAAAGCAAGGAGGTATCACAGATCCCATAGGGACACTCAGCTAGTCATGCTCCCCCTGCAGGTTGCCTGTGGAACAAACAACCGGGTCAAAACATAGAAACTGTGCCCATCCCAATGCCAGCCTCGGGCCGAGGGCTCTAATTCACTCAACAGCCTTAAGAGGTGGGCATTATTATTAGCCACAGCCAGGATTAGGGGGAGGCCAGTCCTCCAGGGCTGAATTTCAGAAGGGCTTTCTCCTGAACCCTTCAGTAATCAAAGAAAATAATACTTCAAGGCAATATACCTGATCTCAATTACTAGATAATCAGGACATTTATCTGGATTGCTGAGTCTTTTGGTGCCCCCTGAATTTTCTTTTTTCCACCTCAGCAAGGGTTTCACTTTACCCCAATCTCCACCCCGTCATTGTTATCTCCATTCTATTATCCTGTGAAGTGCAATATGGCGGCCACCCATCTCAGCCTCCCAAAGTGCTGAGATTAGAGGCGTGAGCCACTGTGCCTGGCCCATGTATGTATGTATGTATGTATCTATCTATCTGTCTATCTATCTGTCTATCTATCTCTCTCTATCTTTTGAGATGAGGTTTCCCTCTGTTGTCCAGGCTGGAGTGCACTGTTACAGTCATGGCTCATTCAGCATACATCAAGATAAATGCCAAGTGGGTCAACGATTTCCAGGTGAAAGAGAATGGAACTCTAACAGTATATAATTGTCAGGCACGGTGGTTCATGCCTGTAACTCCAGCACTTTTGGAGGCCAAGGTGGGCGGATTGCTTGAGTCCAAGGGTTTGAGACCAGCTTAGGCAATATAGCATGACCTCGTGTCTACAAAGAAGTTAAAAAAAATGATAAAGCACTCCAGCCTGGGCAACCGAGCGAGACTTGCCTCCAAGAAAAGGAAGAGAGAGGAAAACAGCCAAGAACAGAAGTAACCGGAACATGAGGTGACGGGGGAAGAGCAAGGAAAAGTGCTTGCTAGGTTGCGATGTGACTCTGTGAAGGTCTTAAGTGCGGGGGTGGAAAACTTGCCCGTATACCCGATTGTCGGTGTGTGAGGTTACCAGCAAACAACACTGCGTTGAAGACTGAAAGAGAACAAGGGTGCAGCCCTACCGCTAGAGAGCCTCGCTGACCGCCACGCAGACGAAGTGACAAGCACAGCAGTGTCTGCTACGGGGACACCAGAAAAAGATCCCGGGGAAAGCACCTCAAACACCCCCAGGAGGCAACCTCCTCGGTCTGCTTTGAGCGCACCGCATTTTTCCCCCCGAGGGGGTGCACCGTTCCTGGCAGTACTGCAACACCAGGTCGATGCGTGGAGAGGACGGAGCGAGCTCCTATTCCATCTCCCGGCTCCAAAAATCCGTTAAATATATCGTCCTCGGGTAGAGGACGTATCAGCGATTTAAACTGATAAGAACAGATACTTCGCATAGCTCTTAGCCCGTAGGCCGAGAAGCGATAACCAGCGCCGCCACGCAGGCCACGGTACACATTCCTCCACTCACCCTGAGCTCACGGTCAGAAAAATCATCTTCAAGTCAAGAAGCCCTCTCTTCCCTACCTTCACACGGTATACTCCTTGTTACCATTGGCAACATTGCACAGGTAATAGTGTTCCAAGTTTGGGGAGATAGTTCCTTTGTGTTTTTGCTCCCATAGCCCCCGGGTGAAACAGCCATTTTAAATTTGCATGACCCGCCCCACAGGCGCCGAGCTCCTTCTCCCTGCCAGCTCAGCTCGAATGCCGCGGACCGGAAAGCGCTTGTTCATCCCTGGGATCGCCGGAAAGCTCCTTCCGCTTCTCGGCCATTCAATGGGAAAAGCCCAAAACGAAAAAGACAAGAGTTCTAGGAGGCTTTTCTTTCCAACATCTCTCTTTCTCTCTTCTTCCTCTCCTCCCATCCCTTATCCTCCCCTCCTCCTCTCTCTCTCTCTCTGTCTCTCTCTCTCTCTCTGTCTCTCCCTCCCTCCCTCCCTCCCTCTCTGTCTCTCTCCCTCCCTCCTTTTTGTCAGTCGAGACCTAGCTGGCTTCCAACATTTCTTTACACACTTTTTTTTTTTTTTTTTTCCCCACACATACGTGGAAAAATTTGTTGGTTTGTAGCAGGAGCGGCCCGCGGGAAACGGATCTCTCGAACACCGAATAAAGGAGGGAGGAGTTTATTCGGCCGGGAGACCAGGCAGTAATTGGTCCAAAACCCAGCTCCTCCAACAAACGAAGGTTCTGCCTTTATGTAGGTTTCTCCTTTAGATGTCACACGTGGAAGAATCTTAGGTTCATAGTTTTAGGACCCACATGTGAAAAGGTTTTGGTTTACAGTTTCAGGAATCACATAGGAAAGGGTTCCGGTGTACAGTTTTAGGACTCACACGTCAAAAGGTTTCTGGCTTGATCTTGTTTCAAGTAAAAAGAGTGCCTTCTGGAGAGTTTCCCCAAGGCCTAGCCTGTCACCTATAGGAAGGTAAAACCGGAGGCGCCAGTCGGTCAACGCTTTCTTCTATTGCAATGCGGCATGATAGTCAAAGGGGAAGTTGATCTGAGAAGCCTGGGTCTCCCTGTTGAGGGTGAGCACCTCTGTGCTGCCACCCCCCGACGTCGCCTAGCTGGACTTGCTTCGTCATATGTGTTATAGACATGTGATGACATCTTTTGCGTCGCTGAGCACGACGGGAGAGGTACTTACGTCTCCGTCCCTCTCGCCAATTGTCGACCGTCGGGCCCGGCGAGTTTTCGAGGAGGCGAGGGAGCAGCCCCCCGGGGAGGAAGCGCTCCCTCCCACAGGTTCGAGGCCTTGGCGGAACCTTGGGAAACCGGCCCCTCCGCTTCGTGTGTGGCGCTGCGAAGCCGCTTCTGCCCGGGAAGGAGGCGAGGGGCCTGGAACGCAGAGGGAACCGCCGGTTGCGAAGCCGCGGGGGGCTCCCGGAGGACCGAGTGGCTGGAGCGGCGAGGGGCGTGGGCCTGGACGGGATAGGCAGGGGTCCGGGAGGGGACCCCGGAGGGCGTCAGGTCTGGTGGGGCCTCGTGGGCTCCCCGCCCTCGGAGAGGGCGCGCTGAGGGTGGGTGGTGGCGCGCTGAGCGCGACGACCACCTCCCTGCGAACGCGAGACTTCAAACCAGCTCCTGGGGCCTGGGCAGAGAAACGGGAAGGCAGCGAGGGCCTGGGTCCGGGTGGTGCAGTGCGGGGGCTGAGAGCTGGCCAGACTCTGGCTGTACTTGGAAAGCAGAGCTGACGGCCTTCTTCCGGAGAGCTGGGATGGGGCTGAGAGAAAGGAGTCGAGGGTGACTCCAAGGGTGTAGGCCCGAGCGACTGCCGCATTCAGAGTTGGGCGAGGACTAGGTTTGTCGGTTCGGGGTTGGGGGGCTGGGGGTTTGGGGAGAGGGAGTGGGGGGAGGGCGTGGGATGTCCTGATCGGGTTTGGAGAGGACGAGCTAGAGGGGCGGCAAGTCAGGTGGCCAAGCAGAGGTGTCAGCCAGGCCGCTGGATGTGCCATTCTGGACTCCAGGCGGGAACGCTTTGGAGACCATGAGTCTGGAGGAGCGCCTTCGAAGGAGAAAGAGGTTAGCCCGCAGGCAGGAGGCCCAGGAATCAGACCCGGGGCGCTCCTTCTGCCTCAGCCTCCCTAGTAGCTGAGACTACAGGCGGGCATCACCATGACTGGCTAATTTTATTTTTCTGACACGAGGTTTGGCTCCGTCATCTTGGCTAGAGTCCAGTGGCGATCTTGGCTCACAGCAACCTGCGCCTCTCCGTTTCAAGCAGTTCTGCCTCATCCTCCTGAGTAACTGGGACTACACGCATGTGCTACCACGTTTGGCTAATTTTTGTGTTGTTAGTAGAGACGGGGTTCACCATGTTGGCCAGGCTACTCTCGAACTCCTGAACTCAAGTCATCCGCCCGCCTCAGCCTTCCAAACTGCTGAGATTGCAGGCGTGAGCCACTGCGACAGGCCCGTATGCTTTCTCTTCCTTCCTTCCTACTTCCCTTCCTTCCTTCCTTCTTTCTGTCATTCTTTCTTTCTCCTTTTGAGAAGATGGAGTCTGGCTCTGTCGCGATTTTGGCTCACTGCCACCTCCACCTCCTGGGTTCAAGCAATTCTCCTGTCTCAGCCTCCTGACAAGAACAGATGCTGCACTTGATCGTGGCCACAAGGCGGAGAAGCGATGCTGTCGCCTCCGTGCCCGCCGTCACCGTCCCAGCGTCATCCACCATCCAGTCGCGGTGAGAACCCCAGCCTCGCTCCTTGCCTCATTCTCTTTGTGTCATCCACATCACTATTCACGCCATTACACACTCGGGCTGGGCTTTTTTTCTCCATGTTTTAAAAGAGAAATCTTATTCCCTTGCTGTTCCCGCGTTTCCGGGCTGTCATTTCCAAGTTGCATGCCCCGCCCTTTCCCCCAGGAGGCGTGATCACCTCGTTTGATTCCACCCCCTGACCGCCTCCGCTTCAAGGGCCGGGGCTCCGCTGGCGGCGACTTCCTTTCTCGTGTCAATCCGGCCAAACGACAGAACCGGAAGAGACTGGGGGCGAAGGCAAGACGGTTCTGTGGAAAAGACCCGTCGGCGGAGAGCGGTCCACGATTTCCCGGAGAAAGACGAGGTCGAAAGGCATCATCGTGAGAGGAGACCAGGTTGCGCTGGGTCTTTAGTTCGTCACCGTCGCGTGGGAAGGCCAGCCTCGTACCTGCTGGCGAGAGG
This sequence comes from Ateles fusciceps, assembly GCA_036589455.1. Lineage (NCBI taxonomy): Eukaryota > Metazoa > Chordata > Mammalia > Primates > Atelidae > Ateles > Ateles fusciceps. The sequence goes on along the minus strand of JAZHEH010000318.1, from coordinate 200,958 downwards.
CTCATTCACCTCTGCCAGGCAGGAGGCTGACCACCAGATACTGGTCGTAGGGACGCGGTGCGTGGACGGTGAGGTCCCAGAAACGATTCTCCCCAGGGCCTGTGCCTCCGGTGGCATCTATGCACGGACCGTGTCCTGTGCCGTGTAGGGAAAGCTGCGTCTTTTCTTGAGACGCGGATTCCTCTCACGTCCTCCTCCTCCTCGCCTGGCTATTCCTGACGCAGGTCGTCAGGACTCCGCTTGGGTGTCACCCGTCCGGGAAGCCTCCCTTAACTAAGGGCCCTCCGCACCGCCCCCACCCATATGTGAATGGCAGCCCTCCTATGTATGTCATCGCACCCCGTTATTCCTATCAACTACTCCACTCACCACCCTTCTGGGCAGTCCTTTATCTCCCCTTCTAAAATTCCATCCCTGAGGGCTGAGGCCCTCAGCCACACTTATCCCGGTTTCCCCGTGCTAGTCCGGTGGCTGGAGATTGGAAGGCGCTCAATAAACCTTTGCGGAGCCAAGAAATGACGGGTGGGCCGTGATAAGCACGACAGACTCAGTCAGGACGCAGTTAGGAGGCTATTGGCCCTGGCAGGCGTGAAGGGGGAAGATCGGGCTCGGGGTGGCAGGACACCAGAGGACTGGAGTGTCTGCCGGGTGCTCTGGGGGAAGATGGGCCTCAAGGCCCCCGGCAAAGTTGGGCAAGTCTCTCTGAGACACAGACTGCCCTCTGTAGCTTCTGCATTTACCTTTCCCCGTCCTCCTTCCTAACACGACAGTGGAGTTGGGAGTTTATGTCTCTTTTATTTGATTTCAGAAAAGCAAGGAGGTATCACAGATCCCATAGGGACACTCAGCTAGTCATGCTCCCCCCTGCAGGTTGCCTGTGGAACAAACAACCGGGTCAAAACATAGAAACTGTGCCCATCCCAATGCCAGCCTCGGGCCGAGGGCTCTAATTCACTCAACAGCCTTAAGAGGTGGGCATTATTATTAGCCACAGCCAGGATTAGGGGGAGGCCAGTCCTCCAGGGCTGAATTTCAGAAGGGCTTTCTCCTGAACCCTTCAGTAATCAAAGAAAATAATACTTCAAGGCAATATACCTGATCTCAATTACTAGATAATCAGGACATTTATCTGGATTGCTGAGTCTTTTGGTGCCCCCTGAATTTTCTTTTTTCCACCTCAGCAAGGGTTTCACTTTACCCCAATCTCCACCCCGTCATTGTTATCTCCATTCTATTATCCTGTGAAGTGCAATATGGCGGCCACCCATCTCAGCCTCCCAAAGTGCTGGGATTAGAGGCGTGAGCCACTGTGCCTGGCCCATGTATGTATGTATGTATGTATCTATCTATCTGTCTATCTATCTTCTATCTATCTCTCTCTATCTTTTGAGATGAGGTTTCCCTCTGTCGTCCAGGCTGGAGTGCACTGTTACAGTCATGGCTCATTCACCATACATCAAGATAAATGCCAAGGGGGTCAACGATTTCCAGGTGAAAAAGAATGGAACTCTAACAGTATATAATTGTCAGGCACGGTGGTTCATGCCTGTAACTCCAGCACTTTTGGAGGCCAAGGTGGGCGGATTGCTTGAGTCCAAGAGTTTGAGACCAGCTTAGGCAATATAACATGGCCTCGTGTCTACAAATAAGCTTAAAAAAAATGATAAAACACTCCAGCCTGGGCAACCGAGCGAGACTTGCCTCCAAGGAAAAAGAAGAGAGAGGAAAACAGCCAAGAACAGAAGTAACCGGAACATGAGGTGACGGGGAAGAGCAAGGAAAAGTGCTTGCTAGGTTGCGATGTGACTCTGTTAAGGTTTTAAGTGCGGGGGTGGAAAACTTGCCTGTATACCCGATTGTCCGTGTGTGAGGTTACCAGCAAACAACACTGCGTCGAAGACTGAAAGAGAACAAGGGTGCAGCCCTACGGCTAGAGAGCCTCGCTGACCCCACCGCCACGCAGACGAAGTGACAAGCACAGCCGTGTCTGCTACGGGGACACCAGGAAAAGATCCCGGGGAAAGCACTTCAAACACCCCCAGGAGGCAACCTCCTCGGTCTGCTTTGAGCGCACCGCATTGTTCCCCCGAGGGGGTGCACCGTTCCTGGCAGTACTGCAACGCCAGGTCGATGCGTGGAGTGGACGGAGCGAGCTCCTATTCCATCTCCCGGCTCCAAAAATCCGTTAAATATATCGTCCTCGGGTAGAGGACGTATCAGCGATTAAACTGATAAGAACAGATACTTCACATAGCTCTTAGCCCGTAGGCCGAGAAGCGATAACCACCGCCGCCACGCAGGCCACGGTACACATTCCTCCACTCACCCTGAGCTCACGGTAAGAAAAATCAGCTTCAAGTCAAGAAGCCCTCTCTTCCCTACCTTCACACGGTATACTCCTTGTTACAATTGGCAACACTGCATACGTAATAGTGTTCCAAGTTTGGGGAGATAGTTACTTTGTGTTTTTGCTCCCATAGCCCCCGGGTGAAACAGCCATTTTAAATTTGCATGACCCGCCCCACAGGCGCCGAGCTCCTTCTCCCTGCCAGCTCACTCGTGCCGCGGAACCGGAAGCGCTTCTTAATCCCTGGGATCGCCTGGAAAGCTCCTTCCACTTCTCGGCCATTCAATGGGAAAAGCCCAAAACGAAAAAGACAAGAGTTCTAGGAGGCTTTTCTTTCCAACATCTCTCTTTCTCTCTTCTTTCTCTCCTCCCATCCCTTACCCTCCCCTCCTCCTCTCTCTCTCTCTCCCTCTCTCTCTCTCTCTCTCTCTCTGTCTCTTCCCTCCCTCCCTCCCCTCCTCTCTCTCTCTCCCTCCCTCCTTCTTTTTCAGTCGAGACCTAGCTGGCTTCCAACAGTTCTTTACACACTATTATTATTTTTTTTTCCCACACATACGTGTAAAGATTCGTTGGTTTGTAGCAGGAGCGGCCGCGGGGAAACGGATCTCTCGAACACCGAATAAAGGAGGGAGGAGTTTATTCGGCCGGGGAGACCAGGCAGTAATTGGTCCAAAACCCAGCTCCTCCAACAAACGAAGGTTCTGCCTTTATATAGGTTTCTCCTTTAGATGTCACACGTGGAAGAATCTTAGGTTCACAGTTTTAGGACCCACATGTGAAAAGGTTTTGGTTTACAGTTTCAGGAATCACATAGGAAAGGGTTCCGGTGTACAGTTTTAGGACTCACACGTGAAAAGGTTTCTGGTTTGATCTTGTTTTAAGTAAAAAGAGTGCCTTCTGGAGAGTTTCCCCCAAGGCCTAGCCTGTCACCTATAGGAAGGTAAAACCGGAGGCGCCGGTCGGTCAACGCTTTCTTCTATTGAAATGCGGCATGATAGTCAAAGGGGAAGTTGATCTGAGAAGCCTGGGTCTCCCTCTTGAGGGTGAGCACCTTGTGCTGCCACCCCCCGACGTCGCCTAGCTGGACTTGCTTCGTCATATGTGTTATAGACATGTGATGACATCTTTTGCGTCGCTGAGCACAAGGAGAGAGGTACTTACGTCTCCGACCCTCTCGCCAATTGTCGACCGTCTGGCCCGGCGAGTTTTCTAGGAGTTGAGGGGGCAGCCCCCCGGGGAGGAAGCGCTCCCTCCCACAGGTTCGAGGCCTGGGCGGAGCCTTGGGAAACCGGCCCCTCCGCTTCGTGTGTGTCGCTGCGAAGCCGCTTCTGCCCGGGAAGGAGGCGAGGGGCCTGGAACGCAGAGGGAACCGCCGGTTGCGAAGCCCGGGGGGGGGGGCTCCCGGAGGACCGAGTGGCTGGAGCGGCGCGGGGCGTGGGCCTGGACGGGATGGGCAGGGGTCCGGGAGGTGACCCCGGAGGGCGTCAGATTCTGGTGGGGCCTCGTGGGCTCCCCTCCCTCGGAGAGGGCGCGCTGAGGGTGGGTGGTGGCGCCCTGAGCGCGACCACCACCTCCCTGCGAACGCGAGACTTCAAACCAGCTCCTGGGGCCTGGGCAGAGAAACGGGAAGGCAGCGAGGGCCTGGGTCCGGGTGGGGCAGTGCGGGGGCTGAGAGCTGGCCAGATTCTGGCTGTACTTGGAAACCAGAGCTGACGGCCTCTGCGGAGAGCTGGGATGGGGGTGAGAGAAAGGAGTGGAGGGTGACTCCAAGGGTGTAGGCCCGAGCGACTGCCGCATTCAGAGTTGGGCGAGGACTAGGTTTGTCGGTTCAGGGTTGGGGGGCTGGGGGGTTGGGGGAGAGGGAGTGGGGGGAGGGCGTGGGATGTCCTGATCGGGTTTGGAGAGGACGAGCTAGAGAGGCGGCAAGTTAGGTGGCCAAGCAGAGGTGTCAGCCAGGCCACTGGATGTGCCATTCTGGACTCCAGACGGGAACTCTTTGGAGACCATGAGTCTGGAGGAGCGCCTTCGAAGGAGAAAGGGTGTTAGCCCGCAGGCAGGTGAGGCCCAGGAATGAGCCCCGGGGGCGCTCCAAAATCAAAGAGGCCATCCTTCTGCCTCAGCCTCCCTAGTAGCTGAGACTACAGGCGCGCATCACCATGACTGCTAATTTTTATTCTTTGACACGAAGTTTTTCTCCGTCATCTTGGCTAGATCCAGTGGCACGATCTTGGCTCACTGCAACCTGCGCCTCTCCAGTTCAAGCAGTTCTGCCTCAACCTCCTGAGTAACTGGGACTACACGCATGTGCTACCACGTTTGGCTAATTTTTGTGTTGTTAGTAGAGACGGGGTTCACCATGCTGGCCAGGCTACTCTTGAACTCCTGACCTCAAGTGATCCGCCCGCCTCAGCCTTCCAAACTGCTGAGATTGCAGGCGTGAGCCACTGCGCCAGGCCCATATGCTTTTCTCCCTTCCTTCCTCACTTCCTTCCTTCCTTCCTTCCTTCCTTCCTTCCTTCTTTCTTTCTCTTTTGAAAAGATAGAGTCTTGCTCTGTCGGGATTTTGGCTCACTGCCACCTCCACCTCCTGGGTTCAAGCAATTCTCCTGTCTCAGCATCCTGAGTAGCTGTGACTACAGACTCCTGCCACCACACTTGGCTAATATTTGTATTTTTAGGAGAGACAGGGTTTTCACCATATTTGTCAAGGTGGTCCTGAACTCTTGACCTCAGGTGATCCATCCACCTCGGCCTCCCAACGTGTTGAGATTACAGGCAGGATCCACTGTGCCCATCATGCCTCTTTTTAAAAAAGGTATTTGGTAGAGATGGAGCATCTTGCTATAGTCTTGCTGCTCCCAGGGTGCTCCCAAGACCAGCACCATTGACATCATCTGGGAGTGGGTTAGAAGTGTGGAATCACTGGCTCCAGACCTATAGCATCAGAATCTACATGTTAACAAGGTACCCCAGAATGCACATGCAGATTAGAGTTGGAGAAGCGTTCTGCTCTGGGACCTGATGACAGAAGGAGTGGGAAAGATGGAGAAAGTAGAAGCAGATATTTTTTGAGATCTCAAATCTTACTACCAATATCTGAAACTTGGGGACCACACGGATTCATATAACAAGTGATACTGTTATAACTCCAGATGTCTACCCTGGTGGCAGAGTGGATTTTAGAACACTTTCTGGGGTTATACAATACAGAATAAGCAAGTTGAGGCAGAAAGGCCTGAAGGGAGATGGCCCATGTATGTGAGCAAGGCTGACTCTAAGGAGTTGAGACTGGGGGATGGTGGCATGCACATGTAGTCCCAGAACCTCAGAAGGCTGAGGTGCAGTTTCGCTTGAGCCTGGGAAGTTGAGGTTGCAGTGAGCCATGGTTAATCCACTGCACTCCACCATGGCCCACAGAGGGAGACCCTGACGAAAAAAAAAAAATTCTTGAGGCCTTCTGTTTCTGTGATCAGGGGGTGAAGTATATAGGTGGTCCCCATAGACTGGGAGAAATGATGCAAGGTTAATATTTTGTGTAAGAGAAGAGGATTTCGTATTTCAGAATCCATGGAACACCAGTGAGTAACGAGCAGGCAGGCCGAGAGAAGTGACAACATATGTATATTTTTATAAAGACTTAGAGGCAAATGGTTAGAGCAGCTCTGAACTGAAAACTACTCAAACATCCATGAATGGGTCAATGGATAAACAGAATGTGACATTCAGGAATGAAAACATAATGGCACATGCCACAATGGATGAAAGTCAAGAAACATTATGGTCAGAGAAAGACATGAGTCAGATGCAAAAGACCACAGACTGTGTGATTCCCTCTATGTGAAATGCCAGGAAAGGGAACTCTGTAGACTTATGGAACAGTTTTTGATGGAAGGTGAGGGTGGGAGTGGGCAATGACTTTGTAGGGAGGCAAAATTTTACCTCTGTCCTCTTAGGGTCCCTGCTGGGACTGAGAATCAAACTGACGTCAGAGAGATTAGCAGGAGGAAATCATAGACACTCAATGTAAGGTTTTGTTTTTTTGAGATGGAATTTTACTCTAGTTGCCCAGGCTGGAGTGCAATGACATGATCTCGGCTCACTGCAACCTCTGCCTCCTGGGTTCAAGCAATTCTCCTGCCTCAGCCTCCTGAGTAGCTTGAATTACAGGCATGCATCACCAACTCCGGCTAATTTTTTGTTATTTTTGGTAGGGAATGAGTTTCTCCATGTTGGACAGGCTGGTCTCGAACTCCTGACTTAAGGTGAACTGCCTGCCTCAGCCTCCCAAAATGCTGGGATTATAGGCGTGACCCACCACTCCTGGTCACTCAATGTAAATTCTACATGACACAGGAGCGCTCATAAGGAAATGAAAACCCAAGGCCGTGGTCATATATGTGTATTTGTTCTGGTAATTTTCTGCCTCTCCTTCCACTTGCCGTTCTTCTCTCCTGCTCTTTGTACTGCATAGTGCTGCATAAAGGGTGGTGAGTCAAATGACAGCCTTTCTTGCTGCAGTTTGTCACAGGGCTGCCTCTGCTACTCATCCTGTGCCTCATGGACAACAGGTTATGCTCATGTCCAAGCTATAGAGAAGTGGAGCCAGTGCCAGGGAGAGGTAGCAGGGACCCATGGGAGGGGGCCCTTATTGAGAACAGAGTCCTTGGCACCCTTAGGGCCAGACAGTGGAAGCAAGCACATATGAAAAACCTGTGTCTGCTCTGTTTCTGGAAAGGCAGATGCAAAAAGTGTGTCAGAGGGGAGCTTGACTCGACAGGAAGTTGGGGGGGGTTGAGAGTAGCCATTGCATATAATCAAGCCTGTTACTGATTTCTTGGTATCTGATGTCACTGTGTTATTTTGTTTTTGTTTTTGTTTTTCAACTCTGCTTTAGGCTTTGCTTTACTGTAAGACCGATGTCATTGTTCCATACTCTAGAAACGTTTATCAAAATAATGGTCTTACCTAATGGTACTAAACAACAACCGAGACTGTTTATTGAGTTTGTGAAATCGAGGAGTGGCTGCTATTTTAGAAGCAGTGAGTTGACGTCTGCTCTAACATTCTTCTGAGACAAGAAAACCTTTCGATACTTTAAGAGCCAGGGCTCAGAATTTCTCAAATCATATATTTGCATGTAGCACAGAAGATGCTCTTTTAAGGAAAATCCAGAAAATTGTGCGCATTATGTAATAGAGAACAATATCAGATTAAAGCAACAACAGTGACACTTAACCTTTCCCCAAAGTTTGGTAAATGTTGACGGTCACTGTGTGCCTGCAACAGAGAGACTGATTTCAAAACCAGGTGAAGAGAAGGTGCCTCTGCCTGTCTGTGCCTATATATTAGTGTCACTGTCAATCAGGAAAGTGTGGATTTGTTCCAGTTATTTTCTGGCTCCCTTTTGCTTGCCATTCTTCTGTCTCCTGCTCTTTTGTACTGCACAGAACTACAGAAAGTGAGTGAGTATAATGAGAGTCCCTTTTTTGCAGTTGGTGACATGGCTGCCCTGGTATTCATCCTGTGTCTCCTGTCCTCTCCCCTTCAAATCCCCCCGATCCTCAGCTATCACTTCTGCTGCTCTGGGTGGTTTCCCTGGTACTGTGAATTGAACTCTCATGCCTAAGGGGCCTATACCCCTCAAGGCCACACCTTTCTCAAGTCAGGGTTGCTGCACCTGTCCATTCGTTTCACAGGTAGACCTGGGAGTTACACGTGTCACCCAAACAGATCACCAGAGTCGACGCATATTCCACCTGCCCTCCCTGCATACGAGCACCAATCCCTCCTGAGGATGGATCAGGGTCATTAATCCCTGCCAAGATGGCAACTGCTCCTGCCTGCTGGGCCAACCTGTCCAGTTATGGCTGTAGCTTGAAGGCTTGAAGTTCAACGGGTCACACTTGTGCTTCCACCCGTTGGTTCTTTATTTTTATTTATTTGAGATGTGGTCTGGCTCTGTCTCTAAGGCTGGAGTGCAGTGCACAGCTTACAGTGGCATCCACCTCCCAGGCTCAATTGATCCTCCTGCCTCAGCCTCTGAAGTAGCTGGTGTACAGATATTTGTCACCATGAACAGGGTTTCACTACATTGCCTAGTCTGTGTCTTTTGTGCTTTGTTTTCAGACAGAGCTCCAGCTCTGTCACCTAGGCTGGAGTGTAATGGTGTGATCTCACCTCACTGTGGCCTTCTGGGCTCAAGCCATTCTCCCACCTGGGCCTCCCAAAGTTCTGGGATTACACACATGAGCCACTGTGTCTGGCGTGAAGACAGCCTTTAGAGAAAGAAGCAGGTGAGAGTTTTGCTGAGGACAGACAAGATTCGTGGAGTTTGGAAGGGGTGACAGATTGGGTCAGCAAAAGGAACTATTCCAATTTTTATGTTGGCATGCAATTTATATAGACAAAAGTGTCGGGAGAGATTTCTCATCATAGTTGCAAGGCGGCTGCTGGTGGCTGATCCTTAAAACGACATACCATACACCTTGCATGTGCTGCCCTGCAAGGGTGACCTGACCAGTGACCAAAACCTTTGGTGACTGAGGGCAAGAGCAGTGCATCCAGATTCTCCTCAGAAGTGAGACTTTCCAAAGGACCAGTGACTTTTCTGTGCTTTTTCAACTTTTCCTACTCTGTAGCTATGTCTCAATCCCACCATGCAAGGCCTTCCAGGTTAGTCAGGAAGATGTAAACAAAGAAAAATGGCCAACTATGATAGACGACCAAGGCAGCCAACAAAAATGTGTCATTAGTCAATACTATAAGCCCTGGAAAATTAAAAAATAGGGCTTAAAGATGCATCAGTAGCATGAAGTACTACTTTAAGCCCCGTATGTGACTAGCAGCCCTCCTGTGTATTTTATTGCACTCCATTATTTTTTTTTATTATTTATTTATTTATTTATTTATTTTTTACAGACGGGGTTTCACCATGTTGTTCAGGCTGGTCTTGAACTCCCGACCTCAGGTAATCTGCCCACCTTGGCCTCCAAATTCCTTGGATTACCGGTGTGAGCCACCAAGCCTGGCCACACTCCGTTATTTCTATCAACTACTCCACTTACTACCCTCCTGGGCAATCCTTTATCTCCCCTTCTGAAATCCCATCTCTGATTGCTGGGACCCTCATCAACACTTATCCCCTTTTCCCCACAATAGTCTGGTGCCTGTACAGTTGAAGGCACTCAGTAAACTTTTCTGGAGCGAAGAAATCATGGATAGGCCTTGATGAGCACAAGAGACTCAATCAGAGATTACGCACTTAGGAGGCTATTGGCTTGGGACAGGGGTGAAGGGAGAAGATCGGGTATGGGGTGGGAGGACACCAAAGGGCAGGGGTGTCTGCCATGTGCTCTGGGGTAAGATACGCATCAAGACCATCATTGCACATATGCACGCAGTGCTTGAACTCGAGTTCTGCTCCTGTGTGTTCATTGATAAATAAACTACTTATGTGCCTCACTGTTTCCTGGGTCAAAAATAAAGCTTGTAGCTGGTACCTTGGTGCCTGCCTTAAAGTGCAAACTACTCCAGGGGCTGAAGTTTGGAAGGGGGTCCAGGCTCTAGTCTGTGATCCCAGCACTTTGAGAGGCTGAGGCGGGTAGATCACTGGAGCCCAGAAGTTCAAGACCAGCCTGAGGAAACATGGTGAAACCCCGCCTCTACTAAAAATACAAAACTTAGGGGTGGTGGCCAGTGCCTGTATAGTCCCAGCTACTAGGGAGGCTGAGGCAGGATTATAGTCCCAGCTACTAGGGAGGCTGAGGCAGGAGAATAGCTTGAACCCAGGAGGTAGAGGTTGCAGTGATCCAAGATGACACCACTGTACTCCAGCGTTGGGGAGACAGTGAGATTTTCCCTCAAAAAAACTAAACACCGAAAAACAGAAAAGTTATCCCAGCGTGCTGGTGCATGCCTGTAGTCCCAAGTACTGTGGAGGCTGAGGCGGGAGAATGGCCTGAACCCGGGAACCGGAAGATAGAATGAGCGGAGATCGCGCCGCCTACACTCCAGCCTGGGCAACCAAGCAAGAAGTGTCTCCAAGAAAAAGAAGAAAGTGGAAAAACCCAAGAACAGAAGTAACCGGAACATTAGATAATGGGGAAGACCAAAAAAAATAGCTTGCTAATTTTCTATGTGACTTCCTTCACGTTTTAACTGTGGGAGTCCAAAACTTGCCAATATACCCTCCTCTCGGTTTGTTGGGTTACCAGCAAACAACACTACTTTGACGTCTGAAACAGGACAAAACTTCACCCCTACTGCTAGAGAGCCTCGCTGAACACCACGCACACGAAGTCACAAGCACTTCCTTTCAGTGTTTAATGTGCGATCTTCCCATTCCAGCATATGCCTATTTTCCGTCTGGAATGTCCCAACGTAGCTTCTGTAAGAAATGTGTTTCTATGCTGCTGAATCGAAACAAAGTTTCAACTCTCTTAGTTGAACCAACAAACACCATAGCAGTTTCACAGATTCGTTTCTTCTGTGTTTTACAGGCAGTGTTACTGCTATTTTGTACTACACGAGATTTTGTTGGAAATATCAGTTTTGAGATTCTTCACAGAAAGCCTTCTCAAATTGCTGGATACACACATCAGTGTAACTCTCTAAGTTGAATGCACACATTGTCAAGCATTCTCCCAGATAGCTTCCTTTTAGTGTTTGAGGTGAGATCTTTCCCATTACAGCATATGCCCACTTGCCGTCTGGAATGTCCCAATATAGCTTCTGTAAGAAATGTGTTTCTAAGCTGCCGAATTGAAACAAAGATTCAACTCTCTTAGTTGAACGAACACACACCATAGCAGCTTCACAGATACATGTCTTCAATGTTTCACAGGCAGTCTTACTGCCATTTCGTACTATACGGGATTTTGCTTGGAAACATCACATTTGAGAGTCTCCACAGAGAGCGTTCTCAAACTGCTGCATTCACACATCAGTGTAACTCTCTAAGTTGAATGCAAACGTTGTCAAGCCTTCTCCCAGATAGCTTCCTTTTAGTGTTTCAGGTGAGATCTTTAACATTACACCATAAGCCCACTATCCTTCTGGAATGTCGAAATCTAGCTTCCGTAAGAAATGTGTTTCTAAGCTGCTAAATCAAAACAAGGATTCAACTGTCTTAGGTGAACGAACACACACCATAGCAGTTTCACAGATACGTTACTTCTGTGTTTTACAGGGATTCTTACCGCTATTTCATAGAACATGGGATTTTACATGAAAACGTCAGTTTTGAGACTCTCCACAGAAAGCGTTCTTAAACTGCTGCATACACACATCAGTGTAACTCTCTAAGTTGAATGTACGCATTGTCAAGAATTCTCCCATATAGTTTCCTTTTAATGTTTGAGGTGACATCTTTCCCATTACAGCATATGCCCAATTTCCGTCTGGAAGGTCCCAATCTAGTATCTGTAAGAAATGGGTTTCTAAGCTGCTGAATCGAAACAAAGATTTAACTTTCTTAGTTGAACGAACACACACCATAGGAGTTTCACAGATACGTTTCTTCTGTGTTTTACATGCAGTCTTACTGCTATTTCGTACAACACCGGATGTTGCTTGGAAACGTCAATTTTGAGATTCTGCACAGAAAGCATTCCCAAACTGCTGCATACACATGTCAGTATAACTCTCCAAGGTGAATGCACACATTGTCAAGCATTGTCCCAGGTAGCTTCCTTTTAGTGTTTGAGGTGAGATCTTTCCCATTACAGAACATGCCCACTTTCCATCTGGAATGTCCCAATACAGCTTCTGTAAGAAATGTGTTTCTAAGCTGCTGAATCGAAACAAAGATTCAACTGTCTTAGTTGAACGAACACACAAAATAACAGTTTCATATGCAGGTTTCTTCTGTGTTTTACAGGCTGTCTTACTGCTATTTCGTACAACCCGGTATTTTGCTTGGAAACGTCAGTTTTGAGATGCTCCACAGAAAGCATTCTGAAACTACTGCATACACACATCAGTGTAACACCCTAAGTTGAATGCACACATTGTCAATCATTCTCCCAGATAGCTTCCTTTTAGTGTTAAAGCTGAGCTCTTTCCCATTATATCATAGGCCCTCTTTCCATCTGGAATGTCCCGATCTAAATTCTGTAAGATATGTGTTTCTAAGCCTCTGTATCGAAACAAAGATTCAACTCTCTTAGTTGAACGAACACACAACATAGCAGTTTCATAGGTACGATTCTTCTGTGTTTTATAGGCAGTCTTTCTGCTATTTCGTACTACACGGTATTTTGCTTGGAAACGTGAGTTTTGAGGTTCTCTACAGAAAGCGTTCTGAAAGTGCTGCATACACACATCTGTGTAACTTTCTAAGTTGAATGCACACATTGTCAAGCGTTCTTCCAGAAGCTTCCTTTTTGTGGTTAAGCTGAGATCACTCAGATTACAGCATATGCCCACTTTCCGTCTGGAATGTCCCAATCAACTTCTGTAAGAAATGTTTTTCTATTCTGCTAAATCAAAACAAAGATGCAACTCTCTTAGTTGAACGAACACACATCATAGCAGTTTCACTGATACTTTTCTTCTGTGTTTTACAGGCAGTCTTACTCTATGTCATACAACACGGGATTTTGCTTGGAAACGTCAATTTTGAGATTCCCCCACAGAAAACATTCTGAAACTGCTGCATACACACATCAGTGTAACTCTCTAAGTTGAATGCACAAGTTGACAAGCATTCTCCCAGATAGCTTCTTTTTAGTGTTTCAGGTGAGATTATTCCCGTGACAGCATATGCCTACTTTCCGTCCGGAATGTCCCAATATAGGTTCTGTAAGAAATGAGTTTCTAACCTGTAGAATCGAAGCAAAGATTCAGTTTTCTTAGTTGAACGAACACACACCATAGCAGTTTCACTGATACGTTTCTTCTTTGTTTTACAGGCAGTCTTACTGCCATTTCATACAGCACAGGATTTTGCTTGGAAACGTCAGTTTTGAGATTTTCCACAGAAAGCGTTCTCAAACTGCAGCATATACAGATCAGCGTAACTCTCTAAGTTGAATGCACACATTGTCAAGCATTCTCCCTAATAGCTTCCTTTTAGTGTTTAAGCTGAGATCTTTTACATTACAGTATATACCCGCTTTCCATCAGAAATCTCCAAATCTAGCTTTTGTAAGAAATGAATTTCTAACCTGCTGAATTGAAACAAAGGTTCAACTTTCCTAGTTGAACGAATAAACACAATAGCAGTTTCAAAGATACGTTTCTTCTCTGTTTTACAGGCAGTCTTACTGCTATTTCGTACAACCCGGGATTTTGCTTGGCAACGTCAGTTTTGAGATTCTCCACAGAAAGCATTCTCAAATTGCTGCATACACAAAACAGTGTAACTCTCTATGTTGAATGCAGTCATTGTCAAGCATTCTCCCAGATAGCTTGCTTTTAGTGTTTAAGGTGAGATCTTTACCATTACAGCATATTTCCACTTTCTGTCTGGAATGTCCAAAGCTAGCTTCTGTAAGAAATGTGTTTCCACCCTGCTGAACTGAAACAAAGATTCAACTCTCTTAATTGAGTGAACACCCACAATGGCAGTTTCAAAGATACGTTTTTTCTCCATTTTACATTCAGTTGTACTACTGTTTTGTACAACACGGGATTTTGCTTGGAAACAACAATTTTGATATTCTAAACAGAAAGGGTTCTCAAACTGCTGCATACACACATCAGTGTAACTCTCTAAGTTTAAAGCACACATTGTGAATCATTCTCCGAAGCAGCTTCCTTTTAGTGTTGAAGGTGAGATCTTTCCCATTACTGGATATGCCCACTTTCCGTCTAAGAATGTCCCAATCTGGTTTTTGTAAAAAATGTGTTTTTAAGCTTCTGTATCGAAACAAAGACTCAACTCTCTTAATAGACCCAACAGACACCATAGCATTTTCACAGATATGTTTCTTCTGTGTTTTACAGGCAGTCTTAGTGCTATTTCATACAACACGGGATTTTTGCTTGGAAATGTCAGTTTTGAGATTCTCCACAGAAAGTGTTGTCAAACTGCTGCATACATACAACAGTGTAACTCTCAAAGTTGAATGCACACATTGTAAAGCATTCTCCCAGATAGCTTCCTTTTGGTTTTTGAGGTGAGATCTTCCCATTAACAGCACATGCCCACTTTCTGTCAGAAATGTCCCAATCTAGCTTCTCTAAGAAATGTGTTTCTAAGCTGGTGAATCAAAAAAATGTTTCAACTCTCTTAGTTCAACAAACACACACCAAGCAGTTTCACAGATACGTTTCTTCCGTGTTTTACAGGCAGTCGTACTACTCTTTTGTACAACAGGGATTTTTCTTGGAAACGTCGGTTTCGAGATTCTCCACAGAGAACGTTCTCAAAGTGCTGGATACACACATCAGTGTAACTTTCTAACTTGAATACACACATTGTCAAGCATTCTCCCAGATAGCTTCCTTTTAGTGTTTGAGGTGAGATCACTCCCATTACAGCATATGCCCACTTTCCATCTGGAATGTCAATATCTAACTCCTGTAAGAAATGAGTTTCCAACCTGCTCAATCGAAACCAATATTCAACTCTATTAGTTGAACGAACACACACCATAGCAGTTTGACAGATACGTTTCTTCTGTGTTTTACAGGCAGTTGTACTACTGCTTCGCACAACACGGGATTTTGCTTGGAAACGTCAGTTCAGAGATTCTCCACCGAAAGCATTCTCAAACCGCTGCATACACACATAAGTGTAACACTGTAAGTTGAATGCACACATTGTGAAGCATTCTCCCAGATAGCTTCCTTTTTGTTTTTGAGGTGAAATCTTCCCATTACTGCATGTGCCCACTTTCTGTCAGTAATGTGTCAACTAGCTTCTGTAAGAAATGTGTTTCTAAGCTGCTGAATAAAATAACAATTTTTAAGTCTCTTAGTTCAACGAACACACACCAAGCAGTTTGCAGATACATTTCTTCTGTGTTTTACAGGCTGTCTTACTCCTATTTCGTACAACACGGGATTTTGCTTGGAAACGTCAGTTTTGAGACTCTCCACAGAAAGCGTTCTCAAACTGCTGGATACACCCATCAGTGTGACTCTCTAAGTTGAATGCACACATTGTCAAGCCTTCTCCCAGACGTCTTCCTTTTAGTGCTTAATGTGAGATCTTTCCCATTGCAGCATAAGCCCACTTTCCGTCTGGAATCTCCTAATCTAGCTTCTGTAAGAAATGTGTTACTAACATCATGAATTGAAACAATGATTCAACTATCTTAGTTGAACGACACACACCATAGCAGTTTCACAGATACGTTTCTTCTATGTTTTACATTCTGTCTTACTGCTATTTCATACAACATGGCATTTTGCTTGGAAACATCAGTTTTGAGACTCTCCACAGAGAGTGTTCTCAAATTGCTGCATCCACACATCAGTGTAACTCGCTAAGTTGAATGCACACATTGTCAAACATTCTCCCAGATAGCTTCCTTTCAGTGTTTGAAGTGATACCTTTACCATTACAGCATATGCACCCCTTTTGGTCTGGAATCTCCCAAACTAGCTTCTGTAAGAAATGTGTTTCTCAGCTGCTAAATCAAAACAAAGATTCAATTGTCTTAGTTGAACGAACACACACAATAGCAGTTTCACAGGTACGTTTCTTCAATGTTTCACAGGTAGTCTTACTGCTACTTTGTACAACATGGGATTTTGCTTGGAAACGTCAGATTTTGGGACTCTCCACGGAAAGTGTTCTCAAACTGCTCATCCACACATCAGTGTAACTCTCTAAGTTGAATGCACACATTGTCAAGCATTCTCCCAGATAGCTTCCTTTCAGTGTTTGAGGTGAGATCGTTCACATTACAGCATATGCCCACTTTCCATCTGGAATGTCCCAATCTAGCACGCTGTTAGTAATCTGTTTCTAAGCTGATGAATTGAAAGAAAGATTCAACTCTCTTAGTTCAACGAACACACACCATAGCAGTTACTCAGATACATTTCTTCTGTGTTTTACAGGCATTCTTACTGCTATTTTGTACAACACGGGATTTGCTTTTAAACGTCGGTTTTGAGACTCTCCACAGAAAGCGTTCACAAACTGCTGCGTACACAGGTTTGGTGTAACTCTCTAAGTTGAATACACACATTGTCAAGCATTCTCCCAGATAGCTTCCTTTTAGTGTTTGAGGTGAGACCTTCCCATTACACCATATGCCCACTACCCATCTGGAAAGTCCCAATCTAGCTTCTGTAACAAATGTGTTTCTCAGCTGCTAAATCGAAACAAAGATTTAACTCTCTTAGTTGAACGAACACACCTATAGCAGTTTCACAAATAGGTGTCTTCTGTGTTTTCAGGCAGTCTTACTGCTATTTCGTACAACATGGGATTTTGCTTGGAAACATCAGTTTGAGGTTCTCCACAGAAAGCGTTCTGAAACCGCTGCATACACACATCAGTGTAACTTTCTAAGTCGAATGCACACATTGTCAAGCATTCTCCCAGATAGCTTCCTTTTACTGTTTAATTTGACATATTTAACATTACAGCATATGCCCACTTTCCATTTGGAATATCCCAATCTAGCTTCTGTAAGAAATGTGTTTCTAAGCTGCTGAATTAGAAACAAAGATTCAACTCTCTTAGATGAACAAACACACACCATAGCAGTTTCACAGATACATTTCCTCTGTGTTTTACAGGCAGTCTTACTGCTACTTCATAAAACACAGGATTTTGCTTGGAAACGTCAGTTTGAGATTCTCTACAGAAAGCGTCCTCAAACTGCTGCATACACACATCAGGGTAACTATCTAAGTTGAATGTACACATTGTCAAGCATTCTCACAGATAGCTTCCTTTAAGTGTTTAAGGTGAGATTGTTGCCATTGCAGCATAGGCCCACTTTCCTTCTGGAATGTCCCAATCTAGCTTCCATAAGTAATGTGTTTCTAAGCTTGCTAAATCGAAACAAACATTCAACCGTCTTAGCTTGAACAAACACACACCGTAGCGGTTTCACAGATACGTTTCTAGTGTGTTTCACAGGCAGTCTTACTGCTATTTCATACAACACGGGATTTTGCTTAGAAATGTCTGTTTTCATATTGTCCACAAAGGTGTTCTCCAACTGCTGCATACACATATCTGTGTAACTCTCTATGTCGAATGCACACATTGTAAAGCGTTCTCCCAGATATCTTCCTTTTAGTGTTTAAGGTGAGATATTTCACTTTACAACATATGTCGATTTTCCATCTGGAATATCTGAATCTAGCTTCTGTAAGAAATGTCTTTCTAACCTGCTGAATCGAAACAAAGCTTTAACTCTTAATTCACGAACACACACTATAGCTGTTTCACACATATGTTTCTTCCATGCTTTTATTGCATTTTAGGTTTTGGGGTACATGTGAAGAACATGCAAGATTGTTGCATAGGTACACACATGGCAGTTTGATTTGCTGCCTTCCTCTCCATCACCTATAGTTGGCATTTCTCCACATGCTATCTCTCCCCAACTCCCCAACCCCTGCTGTCCTTCCCCATTTCCCCTCGACAGACCCCAGTGTGTGAATCTCCCCCTCCCTGTGTCCATGTGTTCTCATTGTTCAACACCCGCCTATGAGTGAGAGCACGTGGTGTTTGATTTTCTGTTCTTGTGTCAGTTTGCTGAGAATGACGGTTTCCAGGTTCATCCATGTCCCTACAAAAGACACGAACTCATCGTTTTTGATGGCTGCATAATATTCCATGGTGTATATGTGCCACATTTTCCCTGTCCAGTCTATCATCGGTGGACATTTGGGTTGGTTCCAGGTCTTTGCTATTGTAAACAGTGCTGCAATGAACATTCGTGTGCATTTGTCCTTATAGTAGAACGATTTATAATCCTTTGGATATAAACCCAGTAATGCGATTGCTGGGTCAAATGGAATTTCTATTTCTAGGTCCTTGAGGAATCGCCACACTATCTTCCATAATGGTTGAACTAATTTACACTCCCACCAACAGTGTAAAAGTGTTCCTATTTCTCCACATCCACTCCAGCATCTGTTGTCTCCAGATTTTTTAATGATCGCCATTCTAACTGGCATGAAATGGTATCTCAATGTAGTTTTGATTTGCATTTCTCTAATGACCAGTGATGATGAGCATTTTTTCATATGTTTGTTGGCTTCCTGTATGTCTTCTTTTATAAAGTGTCTGTTCATATGTTTCATCCGCTTTTGAATCAGCTTGTTTGTTTTTTTCTTGTAGATCTGTTTTAGTTCTTTGTAGATTCTGGATATCAGCCCTTTGACAGATGGGTAGACTGCAAAATTTTTTCCCATTCTGTTGGTTGCCGATTCACTCTAATGACTGTTTCTTTTGCTGTGCAGAAGCTGTGGAGTTTGATTAGGTCCCATTTGTCTATTTTGGCTTTTGTTGCCGATGCTTTTGGTGTTTTGGTCATGAAGTCCTTGCCTACGCCTATGTCCTGAATGGTTTTGCCTAGATTTTCTTCTAAGGTTTTTATGGTGTTAGGTCTTATGTTTAAGTCTTTAATCCATCTGGAGTTAATTTTAGTGTAAGGTGTCAGGAAGGGGTCCAGTTTCTGCTTTCTTCACATGTCTAGCCAGTTTTCCCAACACTATTTATTAAACGGGGACTCCTTTCCACATTGCTTGTTTTTGTCAGGTTTGTCAAAGATTGGATGGTTGTAGATGTGCTGTGTTGCCTTGGAGGCCTCTGTTCCATTCCATTGGTCTATTTCTCTGTTTTGGTACCAGTATCATGCTGTTTTGATTACTGTAGCTTTGTAGTATAGTTTGAAGTCCAGTAGTGTGATGCCTCCAGCTTTGTTCTTTTTGCTTAGAATTGACTTGGCTATGCGGGCTCTCTTTTGGTTCCATATGAAGTTTAAGGTGGTTTTTTCCAGTTCTGCGAAGAAGGTCGTTGGTAGCTTGATAGGGATAGCATTGAATCTGTAAATTACTTTGGGCAGTATGGCCATTTTGACAATATTGATTCTTCCTAGCCATGAACATGGAATGTTTCTCCATCTGTTTGTGTCTTTTCTTATTTCATTTAGCAGCAGTTTGTAGTTCTCCTTGAAGAGGTCCTTTATGTTCCTTGTTAGTTGTATTCCTAGATATTTTATTCTATTTGTAGCAATTGTGAATGGCAGTTGGTTCTTGATTTGGCTGTCTTTAAGTCTGTTATTGGTGTATAGGAATGCTTGTGATTTTTGCACATTGATGTTATATCCTGAGACTTTGCTGAAATTGCTTATCAGTTTCAGGAAATTTTTGTCTGAGATGACGGGGTCTTGTAGATATACAATCATGTCATCTCCAAATAGAGACAATTTGACTTCCTCCTTTCCTATTTGGATATCCTTCATTTCTTTTTCTTGCCTGATTGCTCTGGCTAAAACTTCCAATACTATATTGAATAGGAGTGGTGAGAGAGGGCATCCTTGTCTAGTGCCAGATTTCAAAGGGAATGCTTCTAGTTTTTGCCCATTCAGTATGATATTGGCTGTTGGTTTGTCGTAAATAGCTTTTATCATTTTTGAGATAGGTTCTGTAAATACCTAGTTTATTGAGGGTTTTTAGCATAAAGGGCTGTTGAATTGATGCTTCTCTGCATCAATTGAGATAATCATGTGGTTTTTGTCTTTGGTTCTGTTTATGTGGTGAATTATGTTTATAGATTTGCGTATGTTGAACCAGCCTTGCATCCCCAGGATGAAGCCTACTTGATCATGGTGGATAAGCTTTTTGATGTGCTGTTGCAATCGGTTTGCCAGTATTTTATTGAAGATTTTTGCATCCATATTCATCATGGATATTGGCCTGAAATTTTCTTTTCTTGCTGAGTCTCTGCCGGGTTTTGGTATCAGGATGATGTTGATCTCATAAAATGATTTGGGAAGGATTCCCTCTTTTGGATTGTTTGGAATAGTTTCAGAAGGAATGGTACCAGCTCCTCTTTGTATGTCTGGTAGAATTCGGCTGTGAACCCATCTGGACCTGGGCATTTTTTTTGGTAGTAGGCTCTTAATTGCTGCCTTAACTTCAGACCTTGTTATTGGTCTATTCAGTGTTTTCACTTCTTCCTGGTTTAGGCTTGGGAGGATGCAAGTGTCCAGGAATTAATCCATTTCTTCCAGGTTTACTAGTTTATGTGCATAAAGTTGTTTGTAATAATCTCTGATGATGGTTTGAATTTCTGTGGAATCTGTGGTGTTATCCCCCTTTATCATTGTTTATTGCATCTATTTGATTATATTCTATTTCCTTTTTTATTAATGTGGCTAATGGTCTATTTTGTTGACCTTTTCGAAAACCCAGCTCCTGGATTTATTGATTTTTTGAAGGGTTTTTTGTGTCTCTATCTCCTTCAGTTCTGCTCTGATTTTAGTTATTTCTTGTCTTCTGCTGAATTTTCAGTCTTTTTGATCTTGCTTCTCTAGCTCTTTCAATTTTTACAATAGGGTGTCAATTTTAGATCTCTCCTTGCTTCTCATGTGGGCATTTATTGCTATATATTTTCCTCTAGAGACTGCTTTAAATGTGTCCCAGAGATTCTGGTATGTTTTGTCTTCATTGTCGTTGGTTTCAAAGAACATTTTTATTTCTGCCTTCATTTCATTGTTTATCCAGTCAACATTCAAGAGCCAGTTGTTCAGTTTCCATGAAGCTGTGTGGCTCTGAGTTAGTTTCTGAATTCTGAGTTATAACTTGATAGCACTGTGGTCTGAGAGACTATTTGTTATGATTTCCATTCTTTTGCATTTGCTGAGGAGTGATTTGCTTCCAATTATGTGGTCAATTTTAGAGTAGGTCCGATGTGGTGCTGAGAAGAATGTATATTCTGTGGATTTGGAGTGGAGAGTTCTGTAAATGTTTATTAGGTTTGCTTGATCCAGGTCTGAGTTCAAGTCCTGGATATACTTGTTAATTTTCTGTCTCGTTGATCTGTCTAATATTGACAATGGGGTGTTAAAGTCTCCCACTATTATTGTGTTAGAGTCTACGTCTCTTTGCAAGTTAGTAAGAACTTGCCTTATGTATCTGGGTGCTCCTGTATTGAGTGCGTATATATTTAAGATCATTAGTTCTTCTTGTTGCATTGATCCTTTTACCATTATGTAATGTCCTTCTTTGTCTCTTTTGATCTTTGTTGGTTTAAAGTCTATTTTATCAGAGATGAGAATTGCAACTTCTGCCTTTTTTTTGCTCTCCATGTGCTTGGTAAATCTTCCTCCATCCCTTTATTTTGAGCCTTTGTGTACCTTTGCATGTGAGATGGGTTTCCTGGATACAGCACACTGACGGGTTTTGGCTTCTTATCCAGTTTGCCAGTCTATGTCTTTTGATTGGGGCATTTAGCCCATTTACATTTAGGGTTAATATTGTTATGTGTGAATTTGATCCTGCCATTTTGATGCTAGCTGGCTGTTTTGCCAGTTAGTTGATGCAGTTTCTTCATTGTGTTGATGCTGTTTACCATTTGGTATGTTTTTGGAGTGGCTAGTACTGGTTGTTCCTTTCTGTGTTTAGTGCCTCTTGTGCAGCAGGCCTGGTGGTGATGGAATCTCTGAGTACTTGATCGTTCACAAAGAATTTTATTTTTCCTTCACTTATGAAGCTTAGTTTGGCTGGATGTGAAATTCTGGCTTGAAAGTTCTTTTCTTTAAGGATGTTGAATATTGGCCCCCATTCTCTTCTGGCTTGTAGGGTTTCTGCTGAGAGATCTGCTGTGAGTCTGATGGGCTTCCCTTTGTGGGTAACCCGACCTTTCTCTCTGGCTGCCCTTAGCATTTTCTCCTTCATTTCAACCCTGGTGAATCTGACGATTATGTGCCTTGGGGTTGCTCTTCTTGAGGAATATCTTTGTGGTATTCTCTGTATTTCCTGGACTTTAATATTGGTCTGCCTTGCTACGTTGGGGAAGTTCTCCTGGATAATATCCTGAAGAGTATTTTCCAGCTTGGATTCATTCTCTCCTTCACATTCAGGTACACCTATCAAACATAGATTAGATCTTTTCACATAGTCCCATATTTCTTGGAGACTTTGTTCATTCCTTTTTACCCTTTTTTCTCTACTCTTGCCTTCTCGTTTTATTTCGTTGAGTTGATCTTCGACCTCTGATATCCTTTCTTCTGCTTGGTCAATTCGGCTGTTGAAACTTGTGTATGTTTCACGAATTTCTTGTGTTGTGTTTTTCAGCTCCATCAATTCACTTATATTCCTCTCTAAGTTGGTTATTCTCGTTAACATTTCATCAAATCTTTTTTCAACGTTCTTAGTTTGTTTGCATTGGGTTAGAGCATGTTCTTTTAGCTCACAGAAGTTTCTTATTACCCACCTTCTGAAGCCTGATTCTGTCATTTCATCACACTCATTCTCCATCCAGCCTTGTTCCCTTGCTGATGAGGAGTTTTGATCCCCTCTAGAAGGAGAGGCGTTCTGGTTTCGGTTGTTTTCCTCCTTTTTGGGCTGGTTTCTTCCCATCTTTGTGGATTTATCTATGTGTGGTCTTTGTGGTTGATGATTTTCAGATGGGGTCTCTGAGTGGACGTCCAGTTTGTTGATGATGAAGTTATTTCTTTCTGTTTCATAGTTTTCCTCCTAACAGTCTGGCCCCTCTGCTGTAGGACTACTGAGGTCCACTCCCAGCTCTACTTGCCTGGGGGATCACCTGCAGCAGCTGCAGAACAGTAAGGGTTGCTGCCAGTTTCTTCTTCTGCTATCTTTGCCCCAGAAGGATACCCGCTAGATGTCAGTCTGAGCTCTCCTTATGAGGTGACTCGTTGGATAAAGGGGGGTCAGGGAGCTGCTTGAGGAGACAGTCTGTCCTTTATAGGAGCTCAAGTGCTGAGCTGTGAGGTCCGTTGTTCATTCAGAGCTGCTGGGCAGGTACGTTTAAGTCTGCTGCAGCAGAACTCATAAACCCCCTTTTTTCCCCCAGGTGCTCTGTCCCGGGGAGTTAGGGCTTTATTTATGTGTTTCCGTTGTGCTGCTGCCTTTTTCTCAGGGCTGCCTTGCCCAGTGAGGAGGCAGCCTAGTCACTGTCTGCCTGCAGAGGCTTTGCTGAGCTGCTGTGGGCTCTGCCCAGCTGCCGTGTGAACTTCCCTGCAGTCCTGTTTATACCGGTGTAGTTAGAACTGCCTCGGCAATGGTGGGCTGCCTCTGCAATGGCAAACTACCTCCGTAGTGGTGGACTGCCTCAGTAATGGTGGACGTCCCTCCCCCCACAGCGCTGGACCATCCCAGGTTCAGCTGTGCTTGCTGTGAAACTCTCAATCCAGAGTATTTCCGATTGCTGTTTTTTTGGTGGGGGTGGGACCAGCCAAGCCTGATCACCTTGCTCCCTGCCTCAGAGCCTTTTTTTTTTATTTGAATGGTCGACTGTCTCCCAGGTGTTCCAATCGCCTGTTCAAAAGGCACCAGGATCTGTGTGATTTCCTTTGCAGCGACCCACTGTGCTGGCTGAAACAGCGGGCGCTGAGATTCATGGCGCCTTTTTTGCCCGGGGAAATATCCTGACCTGGCTGCCTGTTTCAATCCCCTTTTTTAATCAGATGAATGGGTGATTCTGCCTTCCCAGAGCTCCAACTGCCAGCTAAAACGGCAACCGAACCCACGTATTTTATACAGGGAACCACCGTGCCAGGGTGACGGCCAAAACAGTGCTGCTGGCGAAACGGCCATGCCAGCAAAAACAGCTGCGCTGGCCAAACCATCCACGCTGGTTACCCGTGGGGCTCCTCCGCCTGGGTATCTCCTGGTCTGTGGACAATAAAAATCCATCTGGGAATGCAGCATCCACTCACCCTCTACATTTTCACTGGGAGCTGCAATCCTGACCTGCTCCTAATCAGCCATCTTCCCAGACATTCTTTTCTTTTTTTTCTTTTTTAATATATATTTTCTATTGCTTTTCAGGTTTTGGGGTACATGTGAAGAACATGCGAGATTGTTGCATAGGTACAATCCTGGCTGTGTGATTTGCTGGCTTCCTCCCCATCACCTATATCTGGCATTTCTCCCCCATGCTATCTCTCCCCCAACTCCCCAACCCCTGCTGTCCCTCCCCTTTTTCCCCCGACAGACCCGAGTGTGTGACACTCACCTCCCTGTGTCCATATATTCTCATTGTTCAACACCCGCCTATGAGTGAGAATATGCAGTGTTTGATCTTCTGTTCTTGTGTCAGTTTGCTGAGAATGATGGTTTCCAGGTTCATCCATGTTCCTACAAAGTACACGAACTCATCCTTTATGATGGCTGCAAAATATTCCATGGTGTATATGTGCCACATTTTCCCTGTCCAGTCTTATCATCAGTGGACATTTGGGTTGGTTCCAGGTCTTTGCTATTGTAAACTGTGCTGCAATAAACATTCGTGTGCATGTGACAAAGATTCAATTCTCTTAGTTCAACGAACACACACCATAGCAATTTCACAGATACGTTTCTTCTGTGATTTACAAGCACTCTTACTGCTATTTTGTACAGCACGGGATTTTGCTTGGAATCCTGAGTTTTGAGATTCTCCACGGAAATCGTTCTCAAACTGCTGCATACATACATCAGTGTAACTCTCTAAGTTGAATGCACACATTGGCAAGCATTCTCCCAGATAACTTCCTTTTAGTGTTTAAGGTGACAGCTTTCCCATTACAGCATATGCCCACTTACCGTCTGTAATATCCCAATCTAGCTTCTGTAAGAAATGTGTTTCTATCCTGCTGAGTCGAAACAGAGATTCAACTCTCTTAGTTGAACGAAAAAACCCCATAGCAGTTTCACAGATACGTTTCTTCTGTGTTTTACAGGCAGTCTTTCTGATACTTCTTGCAACACGGAATTTTTGTTTGGAAACGTCAGTTTTGAGATTCTCCACAGAAAGCGTTCTAAAACTGCTGCATGCACAAATCAGTGTAGCTCTATATGTTGAATTTACACATTGTAAAGCATTCTCCCTGATAGATTCCTTTTAGTGTTTAATGTGAGATATTTCCCATTACAGCATATGCCCACTTTCCCTCTGGAATATCAAAATCTAGCTTCGGTAAGAAATGTGTTTATAACCTGCTGAATTGAAACAAACATTCAATTCTCTTAGTTGAATGAACATACACCCATAGCAGTTTCACAGATACGTTTCTTCTGTGTTTTACAGGCAGTCTTTCTGCTATTTCGTACAACAGCGCACTTTTGCTTGGAAACGTCAGCTTTGAGATTCTCCACAGAAAGCATTCTCAAACCGCTGCATACACACATCAGTGTATCTCTCTAAGTTGAATGCACACATTGTCAAGCATTCTCCCAGATAGATTCCTTTTAGAGTTTAATGTGAGATCTTTCGCATTACATCATATGACTCCTTTTCGTATGGAATGTCAAAATGTAACTTCTGTAAGAAACGTCTTTCTAATCTGCTGAATTGAAACAAAATTTCGACTCTCTTAGTTGAACGAACATACACCATAGCAGTTTCACAGATACGTTTCTTCTGTGTTTTACAGGCAGTCTTACTGCTATTTCGTACAACAGGATATTTTGCTTGGAAACGTCAGTTTTGAGATTCTCCACAGAAAGCCTTCTCAAACTGCTGCATACACACATCAGTGTAACTCTCTAAGTTGAATGCATGCATTATCATGCATTCTTCCAGAGTGGTTCCTTTTAGTGTTTAAGGTGAGATCTTTACCATTACAGCGTATGCCCACTTTCTGTCTGGAATGTCCCAGTCTAGCTTCTGTAAGAAATTTGTTTCTAACCTGCTGAATCGAAACAAACATTCAACTGTCTTAGTTGAACGAACACACACCATAGAAGTTTCACAGATATGTTTGTTCTGTGTTTTACAGGCAGTCTTATGCTATTTCGTACAACATGGGATTTTGCTTGGAAACGTCAGTTTTGAGATTCTCCACAGAAAGCTTTCTGAAACTGCTGCATACACACATCAGTGTAACTCTATAAGTTGAATGCACTCATGGTCAAACATTCTACCATATAGCTTCCTTTTAGTGCTTAAGATGATATCTTTCCCATTACAGCATGTGCCCACTTTCCGTCTGGAATGTCAAAATCTAGCTTCTGTAAGAAAAACGTTTCTAACCTGTTGAATACAAACAAAGATTCACCTCTCTTAGTTGAACGAACACACACCATAGCAGTTTCACAGATATGTTTCTTTTGTGTTTTACAGGCAGTTTCACAGATATGTTTCTTTTGTGTTTTACAGGCAGTCTTACTGCTATCTAGCACAACACGGGATTTTTGCTTGGAAAAGTCAGCTTTGAGATTCTCCACAGAGAGTGTTCTCAAATTGCTGTGTACTTACATCAGTGTAACTCTCTAAGTTGAATGCACACGTTGTCAAACATTCTTCCAGATAGCTTCCTTTTAGTTTTTAAGTTGTGATACTTCCCATTACAGTATATGACCACTTTCCTTCTGGAATGTCCAAATGCAGCTTCTTTAAGAAATGTGTTTTACCTGCTAAATCGAAACATAAATTCAACTCTCGTAGTTGAACAAACACACACCCTAGCAGTTTCAGAGATACATTTCTCTTGTGTTTTACAGGCAGTTTTACTACTATTTCGTTTAACACGGGATTTTGCTGGAAACGACATGTTTGAGATTCTCCACATAAAGCGTTTTCAAACTGCTGCATTGACACACCAGTGTAACTCTCTAAGTTGAATGCACACATTGTCAAGCATTCACCCAGATAGTTGCCTTTTAGTTTTGAAGGGGGAGATATTTCCCATAACAGCATATGCCCTCTTTACTCTCTTAGTTGAACGAACACACACTATACCAGTTTCAGAGATACATTTCTTCTGTGTTTTACATGCAGTGTTACTGCTTTTGTTACAACACGATATTTTGCTGGTAATGTCAATTTTGAGATTCTCCACAGAAAGCGTTCTCAAACTGCTGCATACACACATCAGTGTAATTCTCTAGGTTGAATGCAGACAATGTCAAGCATTCTCCCAGATAGTTTCCTTTTAGTTTTTAAGCTGTGATATTTCCCCTTAGAGCATATTCCCCTTTCCTTCTAGAATGTCCAAATCTAGCTTCTGTAAGAAATGTGTTTCTAATCTGCTGAACCGAAACATAGATTCAAATATCTTAGGTGAATGAACCCACAGCATAGCAGTTTCACAGACATGTTTTTCTGTGTTTTATAGGCAGTCTTACTGCTATTTCGTATAACACGGAATTTTGCTGAAAACGTCAGTTTTCAGATTCTCCACAGAAAGCCTTCTCAAGCCGCTGCATAGACACATCAGTGTAACTCTCTAAGTTGAATACAGACATTCTCAAGCATTCCCCCAGGTAGGTTTCTGTTAGTTTCTAAGGTGAGATAGTTCCCATGACAGCATAGGCCCACGTTCCTTCTGCAATGTCCAAATCTACCTTCTGTAAGAAATGTGTTTCTAACCTGCTGAATCAAAATGTAGATTCAACTCTCTTTGTTGACTGGGCACACACCATAGCATCTCCACAGATACGTTTCATCTGTGTTTTACAGGCAGTCTTATTGCTACTTCGTATAACACGGTATTTTGCTGGAAACGTCAATTTTGAGATTCTCCACAGAAAGGGTTCCCAAACTGCTGCATACACACAACAGTGTAACTCTCTAAGTTAAATGCATACATTGCCAAGCATTCTCCCAGATAGCTTTCTTATAGTTTTTAAGGTGTGATATTTCCATTTCAGCATATGATCACTTTCCTTCTGTAATGTCCAAATCTAACTTCTGTAAGAAATGTGTTTCTAACGTGTTGAACTGAAACATAGATTCAAATCTCTTAGTTGAACGAACACCCACCATAGCAATATCACAGATACATTTCTTAAGTGTTTTATAGGCATCCCTGAATCCTGGAATGATCTTTTTTTCTGCCAGGTTCACCCTGCCAGATTCCTAAATTCGCAGGAATCAGCGATGATCGCGTGGAGAAATGTCCGTTACCCAACACTGAAGCATGGCCACAGAGGGCCCCTGCTTTGTTAAGCCACTGAGGTCTTTCCCCAGGCAATGGTTTCTGTCACTGTGATGCAAGCCCTAGCTCAGCGCTGGCGCTTGTGACAGGCTGCTTGCGCATGCACTTTCGCGTGTCCAGCCGGAGAGCTGCAATGTTGGTACTGTCCAGCTGCTTCTGCACAGGTGCAAGTTGAATTGCTGGCAGGTGCGGCACCTGGAAGGACGCTGTGTACCACAAGCAGCGTAGGACCCTCAGAGTGCTAACCTCAGTACCGCCTTGAGCCCACTCTTCGGTTCCGGTCAGGTGGAGGAGGAGGGAGCTTCAAATCTGGAAGCAGGCACTCTGGGTGTCACCATAACGTTCCCCGGCCCCATGAGCTGACTGCCACTTTTCGACCTGGGCTACCCACCAAGGGGCTCTGCCTCAACCTCCAAACCCAGGGGACTCCTGCTTCTCAGCAGTACTGGCTGGATATAGAGGGAACAACCAGAGAGAGGCAAGCCCAGTGTGCAGCAGAGGTGGCGACACCTGGAACTGGCTTCCAATGGGGGCCAATCAGGTGTAGAGGGTGTCTCCGAAGTTTTCTGTGGTGAATCCAAGCCTGAGACAGATGTCCAGTCGTGCTGCTGAGAACCCCTAAGAAAGTCAAGCAAAAGAAGATCACATCTGCGATCTGAAGAGGGCTTGTGCCAGAGCCCAAGCCTCCTTCAGGGTTTCCTGCCATTGGATGCAGGAGGAGCCCACAAAAAAAAATCCACCCCAACCCCCACACCGGGATCACTACCCGCCACCTGGCATGCACCCAGCTAACCCCAGTCTCTTTAGCTCCGTGAAATCCCTGACATTCAACAGGTTCAGTGTTAATGAGTCCTGTAGGTCCTACAGCAAAAAGACCCCAATCAAACGAATATCAAAGACACACACACACACACACACACACACACACACACACACACATTAGTCCTGATAAATGCTGATAGATTTAGTCCTCCAGAAAAAAGACCTCAATCAATCTGGTATGTCAAACACAATTAGTAAGACACTGCAGATACTCACCTAAAGTAATTAATTAGAGGATCATAAGCTCTCTATGTTTTTAACTACTGTTTCAAATTAATCATCCTCAACTCCATCCTCAACCTCCCCAAAATATTCTTGAATTCATTTCTTCTTCATTAGAGAAGATTGTTATTATTTTCTTTATTTTTGTCGTGTCATTTACACTATTGTGTTAAACTCATGCTTGGGGTGTCATTTTTGCCATAGTGTAAAAGTTATACTGCAGTCCGAATTACTTGTGTGTACCTCCTGAACATTGGACTACTTAGCACTTTACCCTATATTTTTGGAAACTTAACCTTCAGGATAGCTCCCAAGACATTCTATATAAAGCTACCTAAAAAATATTAGCCAATTACTTCCAAATTTCTTAGATTGGTTAAAGAAATTTCTCTTGCCCTACTGTAGTTTTTATTCTATCTTTCTCACTGGAGGTGTGAAAAAACTCATAAAATTTAAGACTTCATGCCATTCTTTGAAAAATTAAGACAAGTGTAATTCTCAATAACAAAAATAGAAGACATGTTTTGGAAGTATACCCACTTTCCTTCTGGAATGTCCAAGTCAAGCTTCTGTAAGAAATGTGTTTCTAACCTGCTGAATCGAAACATAGATTCATCTCTCTTAATTGAACGAACAGACACCATAGCAGTTTCAAAAATACGTTTCTACTCTGTGTTACAGGCAGTCTTACTGCTATTTCCTATAACACGTGATTTTGCTGGAAACATCACTTCTGACATTCTCCACAGATAGAGTTCTCAAACTGCTGCATACACACATCAGTGTAACTCTCTAAGTTGAATGCACACATTGTCAAGCATTTCTCAGATAGCTTCTTTTGGTTTATAAGGTGACATATTTCCCATTACAGCATATACCCACTTTCCTTCTGGAATGTCCACATCTAGCTACGGCAAGAAATGTGTGTCTAACATGCTGAATCGAAACATAGATTCAACTCTCTTAGTTGAACGAACACATACTATAGCAGTTTCACAGATATGTTTCTTCTGTGTTTTACTGGCAGTCTTATTGCTATTTCGTATAACACGGCATTTTGCAGGAAACGTCAGTTTTGAGATTCTTCACGGAAAGTGTTCTCAAACTGCCTCGTGCACACATCATTGTAAGTAAATTGAATGCACACATTGTAAAGCATTCTCCCAGCTGTCTTCCTTTTATTTTTAAAGGTGAAATATTTCTCATTAAAGCATATGCCCACTTTTTTTCTGGAATGTCCAAATCTAGCTTTAGTAATAAATGTGTTTTTAACCTGCTGAATCGAAACATAGATTATACTCTCTTAGTTGAACGAACACACGTCATAGCAGTTTCACAGATAAGTTTCTTCTGTGTTTTACAGGCAGTCTTACTGCTCTTTCGTATAACACGGGATTTTGCTGGAAATGTCAGTTTGGAGATTCTCCACAGAAAGCATTCTCAAGCTGTTGCATACACACATCAGGGTAAATGTATAACTTGAATGCACACATTATGAAGCAGTCTCCCAGAGAATTTCCTTGTAGTTTTTAAGGTGAGATATTTTCCATTAAAGCATATGCCCACTTACCTTCTGGGATGTCCAAATCTGGCTTCTGTAAGATATGTGTTTCTAACCTGCTGATTCGAAACATAGATTATACTCTCTTAGTTGAACGAACACATACCATAGAAGTTTCACAGATGTGTTCCTCCTGTGTTTTATACACAGTCTTACTGCTATTTCGTATAACACAGGATTTTTCCACAAAAGTCAGTTTTGAGATTTTCCACAGAAAGCGTTCTCAAACTGCTATATACACACATCAGTGTAATTCTCTAAGTTGAATGCACACATTGTCAAGAATTCTCTTAGATGGCTTCCTTTTAATTTTTAAGGTGAGATATTTCCCATTACAACATATGCCCAATTTCCTTACAGAATGTCCGAATCAAGTTTCTGTAAAAAACGTGTTTCTAACCTCCTGAATCGAAATATAGATTCAATTCTCTCAGTTGAATGAACACACAACATAGCAGTTTCACAGATACGTTTCTTCTGTGTTTTACAGGAAGTCTTACTGCTATTTCATATAACACGGGATTTTGCTGGAAACGTCAGTTTTGAAATTCTGCACAGAAAGCGTTTTCAAACTACTGCATAGACACATCAGTGTAACTCTCTACGTAGAATGTCCACATTGTCAAGACGTTCCCAGATAGCTTACTCTATTTTTTAAGGTGAGATATTTTATATTATAGCATATGCCCAGTTTCCTTCTACAATGTCCAAATCTAGCTTCTGTAAGAAATGTGTTTCTATCCTGCTGAATCGAAACATAGATTCAACTCTCTTAGATGAACGAACACTCACCATAGCTGTTTCACAGTTACATTTCTTCTGTGTTTTACAGGGAGTCTTACTGCTATTTCGTATAACACGGGATTCTGCTGGAAACGTTAGTTTTGCCATTATCCGCAGAAAGCGTTCTCAAACTGCTTCATGCACACATCAGTGTAATTCTCTATGTTGCATGAACTCATTGTCAAGCATTCTCCCAGATAGCTTCCTTTTAGTATTTAAGGTGAGATATTTCCCATTACAGCATAATCCCAAGTTCCTTCTGGATTGTCCAAATCTAGCTTCAGTAAGAAATGTGTTTCTTACCTCCTGAATCAAGACGTATATTCAGTTCTCTTAGTTGAAAGAATACACACCATAGCAGTTTCACAGATACGTTTCTTCTGTGTTTTACCGAAAGTCTTACTGCTATTTCGTGTAAGTCCTGATTTTACTGGAAACGTCAGTTTTGAGATTCTAAACGGAAACATTTCTCAAAGTGCGGCATACACATATCAGTGTAACTCTCTAAATTGAGTGCACACATTGTCAAGCATTCTCCCAGATAGCTTCCTTTTAGTTTTTAAAGTGAGATGTTTCCCATTACAGCATATGCCCACTTTCCTTCTGGAAAGTCCAAATCTAGCTTCTGTAAGAAATGTGTTTCTAACTGCTGAATCGAAATGTATATTCACCTCTCTTAGTTGAACAAACACACACCATAGAAGTTTGAAAGATACGTTTCTTCTGTGTTGTACAGGCAATCTTACTGCTATTTCGTATAACAGAGGATATTGCTGGAAACATCCGTTTTCAGATTCTCCAAAGAAAGCGTTCTGAAACTGCTGCCTGCACACATTAAGGTAACTCTCTAAATTGAATGCACAGATTGTCACGCATTCTTCCAGATAGCTTCCTTTTAGTTTTTAAGGTGAGATACTTCCCAGTACAGCATAGGCCCACTTTCCTTCTGGAGTGTCCACATCTAGCTTCTTTGAGAAATGTGTTTTTAACCTGCTGAATCAAAACGTAGATTCAACTCTCTTAGTTGAATGAAAACACACCATAGCAGTTTCACAGATACGTTTCCTCTGTGTTTTACAGGCAGTCTTACTGCTATTTCGTATAACACAGTATTTTGCTTGAAACGTCAATTTTGACATTCTCCACAGAAAGCGCTCTGAATCTGTTGATTGCACACATCAGTGTAACTCTAAGTTGCACACATTGTCAAACATTCTCCCAGATTGCTTCCTTTGAGTTTTTAAGGTGAGATATTTCCCATTACACCATATGCCCACTTTCCTTCTTGTATCCACATCTATCTCCTGTGTGAAATGTGATTCTAACCTGCGGAATCGAAACAGATTCAACTCTCTTAGGTGAACGAACACGCACCATAGCAGTTTCACAGATACGTTTCTTCTGTATTTTACAGGCAGTCTTACTGCTATTTCATATAACACAAGATTTTGCTGGAAACATCACCTTTGAGATTCTCCACAGAAAGGGTTCTCACACTGCTGCATACACTCATCAGTGTAACTCTCTAAGTTGAATGCACACGTTGTCAAGTATTGTCTTAGATGCCTTTTAGTTTTTAAGGACAGATATTTCCCATTACAGCATATGCCCACTTTCCTTCTGGAATGTCCACATCTAGATTCTGTGAGAAATGTGTTTGTAACCTGTTGAATCGAAACATGGATTCAACTCTCTTAATTGAATGAACATACACCATAGCAGTTTCACAGATAAGTTTCTTCCCTGTTTTACAGGCAGTCTTACTGCTATATTGTATAACACTGGATTTTGCTTTAAACGTCAGCTTTGAGAGTCTCCACAGAAAGCGTTCTCAAACTACTGCTTGCACAAATCAGGGTAACTCTCTAAGTTGAATGCACACATTGTCAAGCAGTCTCCCAGATAGTTTCCTTTTAGTTTTTAGGGTGAGATATTTGCGATTACAGCATATACCCACTTTCCTTCTGGAAGGTCCACATCTAGCTTCTTTGAGAAATGTGTTTCTAACCTGCTGAATAGAAACATAGATTCAACTCTCCTTCTTGAACGAACACACACCATAGCAGTTTCACAGATACGTTTCTTCTGTGTTTTACAGGCAGTCTTTCTGCTATTTCGTATAACACGTGATTTTGCTGGAAACGTCACTTTTGAGATTCTCCACACAAATCATTCTCAAACTGCTGCATACCCACATCAGTGTATCTCTCTAAGTTGAATGCACACATTGTGAAATATTCACCCAGAGATTTTCCTATTACTTTTTAAGGTGAGTTATTTCAAATTACAGCATATGTCCACTTTCTTTCTGGAATGTCCACATCTAACTTCTGTGAGAAATGTGTTTCTAACCTGCTGAATCGAAGCCTTGATTCAACTCTTTTAGTTGAACGAACACACACCATAGCAGTTTCACAGTTACGATTCTTCTTTGTTTTGCAGGCAGACTTACTGCTATTTCGTATAACACGGGATTTTGCTGGAAACGTCAATTTTTAGATTCTCCACAGAAAGAGTTCTCAAACTGCTACATGCACAGATCAGTGTAAGGATCTAAGTTGAATGCACACATTTTGAATCATTCTCCCAGATAGCTTCCTTTTAGTTTTTAAGGTGAGATATTTCATATTACAGCACATGCCCACTTTCCTGCTGGACGCCCACATCTAGTTTCTGTCAGAAATGTGTTTCTAACTTGTTGAATCGAAATGTAGATTCAACACTCTTAGTTGAACGAACACACAGAATAGCAGTTTCACAGATAGGATTCTTCAGTGTTTCACAGGCAGTCTTACTTCTATACCGTATGACACGGGATTTCACTGGAAACGTCAGTTTTGACATTATCCACAGAATGCGTTTGAAAACTGCTGCAAACACATATCCGTGTAACTGTGTAAATTGAATGCACACATTGACAAGTATGCTCCCAGATATCTTCCTTTTAGTTTTTAAGGTGAGATTTTTCTAATTACAGCTTATGCCCACTTTCTGTCTGGAATGTCCCAATGTAGCTTCTGTAAGAAATATGTTTCTTGTGATTTTTGCACATTGGTTTTGTATCCTGAGACTTTGCATATTGTCTGCACATAGAGACAATTTGATCTCCTCCTTTCTTATTTGAATACCATTTATTTTTTTTCGTGCCTGATTGCTCTGGCTAGAACTTCCAGTACTCTATTGAATAGGAGTGGTGAGAGAGGGAATCCTTGTCTAGTGCCAGGTTTCAAAGGGAGTGCTTCTAGTTTTTGCCCATTCAGTATGATGTTGGCTGTTGGTTTGTTGTAAATAGCTTTTATTGTTTTGAGATACGTTCCATCAATACCTAGTCTATTGAGAGTTTTTAGCATAAAGGGCTGTTGAATTTTGTCAAAGGCCTTCTCCGCAACAATTTAGATAATCATGTGGTTTTTGTCTTTGGTTCTGTTTATGTGGTGAATTATGTTTATAGACTTGCATATGTTGAACCAGACTTGCATCCCCGGGATGAATCCTATTAGATCATGGTGGATAAGCTTTTTGTGTCCTGTTGCAATCGGCTTGCCAGTATTTTATTGAAGATTTTTGCATCTATGTTCCTCATGCATACTGGCCTGAAGTTTTCTTTTCTTGCTGAGTCTCTGCCGGGTTTTGGTATCAGGATGATGTTGGTCTCATAAAATGATTTGGGAAGGATTCCCTCTTTTGGATTGTTTGGAATAGTTTCAGAAGGAATGGTACCATACACCAATAACAGACTTAAAGACAGCCAAATCAAGAATGAACTGCCATTCACAATTGCTAGAAACAGAATGAAATACCTAGGAATACAACTAACAAGGAACGTAAAGGACCTCTTCAAGGAGAACTACAAACCACTGCTCAAGGAAATAAGAGAGGACACAAACTGAATGGAGAAACATTCCATGTTCATGGTTAGGAAGAATCAATATCGTGAAAATGGCCATACTGCCCAAAGGAAATTACAGATTCAATGCTATCCCCATGAAGCTACCAATGACCTTCTTCACAGAACTGGAAAAAACCACCTTAAACTTCATATGGAACCAAAAGAGAGCCCGCATAGCCAAGTCAAATCTCAATAAAAAGAACAAAGGAGGAGGCATCACACTCCCGGGCTTCCAACTAAACTACAAGGCTACAGTAATCAAAACAGCATGGTACTAGTACCAAAACAGAGACATAGTCCGTTGGAACAGAGAGGAGACTTCAGAGGTAACACCACACATCTAAAACCATCCAATCTTTGACAAACTTGACAAAAACAAGCAATGGGTAAAGGAGTCCCTGTTTGATAAATGGTGTTGGGAAAACTGGCTAGCCATGTTCAGAAAGCAGAAACTGGACCCCTTCCTGACACCTTAGACTAAAATTAACTCCAGATGGATTAAAGACTTAAACATAAGACATAACACCACAAAAACCCTAGAAGAAAATCTAGGCAAAACCATTCAGGACATAGGCATAGGCAAGAACTTCATGACCAAAACACCAAAAGCATTGGCAACAAAAGCCAAAATAGACAAATGGGACCTAATCAAACTCCACAGCTTCTGCACAGCAAGAGAAACAGTCATTAGAGTGAATTGGCAACCAACAGAATGGGAAAAAATTTTTGCAGTCTACCCATCTGTCAAAGGGCTGATATCCAGAATCTACAAAGAACTAAAACAGATATACCAGAAAAAACAAGCCCATTCAAAAGTGGATGAAACATATGAACAGACACTTTACAAAGAAGACTCACATGAGGCCAACAAACATATGGAAAAATGCTCATCATCACTGTCATTAGAGAAATGCAAATCAAAACTACATTGAGATACCATCTCAAGCCAGTTAGAATGGCGATCATTAAAAAATCTGAAGACAGCAGATGCTGAAGAGGATGTGGAGAAATAGGAACACTTTTACACCATTTGTGGGAGTGTAAATTGTTCAACCATTGTGGAAGACAGTGTGGCGATTCCTCAAGGACCTAGAAATAGAAATTCCATTTGACCCAGCAATCCCATTACTGGGTATATATTCAAAGGATTATAAATCGTTCTACTATGAGAACACATGCACACGAATGTTCATTTCA
This sequence comes from Ateles fusciceps, assembly GCA_036589455.1. Taxonomy (NCBI): domain Eukaryota; kingdom Metazoa; phylum Chordata; class Mammalia; order Primates; family Atelidae; genus Ateles; species Ateles fusciceps. Next base: position 164,107 of record JAZHEH010000318.1, on the reverse strand, counting down.
GCACTGTTTACAATAGCAAAAACCTGGAACCAACCAAATGCCCATTGATGATAGACTGGACAGGAAAAATGTGGCATATACACCATGGAATATTATGCAGCCATAGAAAATGATGAGTTTGTGTCTTTTGTAGTGACATGGATGAACTTGAAAATCATTCTCAGCAAACTGACACAAGAACAGAAAATCAAACACCACATGTTCTCACTCATAAGTGGGTGTTGAACAATGCGAACACATGGACATAGGGAGGGGAGCATCACACACTGAGGTCTGTCGGGGGAGAAATAGAGGAGGGACAGCGGGGGTGGGGAGTAGGGAGAGTTAGCATGGAGAGAAATGCCAGATATAGGTGATGGGGAGGAAGGCAGAAAATCACACTGCCATATGTGTACTTATGCAACAATTTTGCATGTTCTTCACATGTAACCCAATACCTGAAATGCAATAAAAATTATACAAAAAATAAATTAAAAAACATTTGAGTGTGAATAAAATCTAATAAAAAAAAAGAAATGTGTTTCTAACCTGCTGAATCAAAACATAGATTCAACTCTCTTAGTTGAACGAACACGCAGCATAGCACTTTCCCAGATAAGTTTCTTCTGGGTTTTACAGGCAGTCTTACTGCTATTTCGTATAACACAGGATTTTGCTGGAAATGTCAGTTTTGAGATTCTCCACAGAAATTGTTTTCAAACTGCTGCATAGACACATCAGTGTAACACTGTAAGTTGAATGCACGCATTCTCCCAGGTAGCTTCCTTTTAGTTTTTAAGGTGAGATATTTCTGATTACAACATATGACCTGTTTCCTTCTGGAATGTCCCAATCTAGCTTCTGTAAGAAATGTGTTTCTAACCTGCTGAATCGAAACATAGATTCAATTCTCTTAGTTGAACGAACACGCAACATAGTAGTTTACCAGAGAAGTTTCTTCTGTGTTTTGTGGGCAGTCTTACAGCTATTTAGTATATCACGGGATTTTGATGGAAATGTCATTTTTGAGATTCTCCACAGAAAGCATTTTCAAACTGAAAACACACATCCGTGTAACTCTGTAACCTGAATGTACACATTGACAAGTATTCACACAGATAGCTTCCTTTTAGCTTTGAAGGTGAGATATTTCTCATTAGAGCATATGCCCACTTTCCGTCTGGAATGTCCCAATCTAGCTTCTGTAAGAAATCTGTTTCTAACCTGCTGAATCAAAACATAGATTCAACTCTCTTAGTTGAAAGAACACGCAGCACAGCAGTTTCCCAGATACGATTCTTCTGTGTTTTACAGGCAGTCTTAGTGCTATTTCATGTAACACTGGAATTTGCTTGAAAAGTCAGTTTTGAGATCTCCACAGAAAGCGTTCTCAAACTGCTGCATATACACATCAGTGTAACTTTCTAAGTGGAAGGCACACATTGTCAAGCATTCTGCCAGATAGCTTCTTTTAATTTTTAAGGTGAGATATTTCTCATTACAGCATATGCCCACTTTCCGTCTGGAATGTCCACATCTGGCTTCTGTAGGAAATGTGTTTCTAACCCTCTGAATCGAAGCATAGATTCAGCTTTCTAGTTGAACGAACACGCAGCCTAGCAGTTTCCCAGGTAGGTTTCTTCTGTGTTTTATCGGCAGTCTTACTGCTGTTTCGTATAACATAGGATTTTTCTGGAAATGTCATTTTTGAGATTCTACACAAAGCGTTTTCGAACTGCTGCAAACACACATCAGTGTAACTCTGTAAGTTGAATGCACACATTGACAAGCATCCTCCAAGATATCAACCTTATAGTTTTTAAGGTGAGATATTTCTCATTACAGCAGATGCCATCTTTCCGTCTGGAATGTGCAAACCTACCTTATGTAAGAAACGTGTTTCCAATTTGCTGAATTGAAACAGTAGTTTGAAAATTCTTTCTGTGGAGAATATCAAAGCTGATATTTTCAGCAAAATTCCGTGTTATACAAAATAGCAGTATGACTGCCTGTAAAACACAGGAGAAATGTATCTTTGAAACTGCTATAGTGTTTGTTCATTCACTAAGAGGGTTGAATCTCTGTTTCGATTCAGGTGGTTCAAAACCCATTTCTTTCAGAAGCTAGATTTGGACATTCCAGACTGAAAATCTGATTATGCTGACATCTCCAACAAAATCCCATGTTATACGAAATAGCAGTAAGAGTGCCTGTAAAACACTGAAGAAACTTGTCTGCAAAACTGCTATGATGTGTGTTTGTTCAACTAAGAGAGTTAAATCTATGTTCCGACTCAGCAGGTTACTAAGACATTTCCTAAAAAAGCTAGATTTGGACATTCCAGACGGAAAGTGGGCATATGCTGTAATGGGAACTATGTCACCTTAAAAACTAAAAGGAAGCTATCTGAGAGAATGCTTGTCAAAGTGTGAAATCAACTTACAGAGTTACACTGATGTGTGTTTGCAGTAGTTTGAAACGCTTTCTGTGGAGAATCTGAAAACTGACATTTCCAGGAAAATCCTGCGTTATATGAAATAGCGGTAACACTGCCAGTAAAACACAGAAGAAAAGTATATGTGAAACTGCTATGGTGTGTGTTCGTTCAACAAAGAAAGGTGAATCTATGTTTTGATACAGCATTTTAGAAACACATTTCTTACAAAAGCTAGATTTCCACATTCCTAACGGAAATTGGGCATGTGCTGTAATGTGAAATATCTCACCTTCAAAACTAAAAGGAAGCTATCTCGGAGAATGATTTTCAATGTGCTCATTCAACCTGCAGTGTTACACTGATGTGTGCTTGCAGCAGTTTGAAAAAGCTTTCTGTGGAAAATCTGAAAACTGATATTTCCAGGAAAATCCCGTGTTATACAAAATAGCAGTAAGACTTCCCATAAAACACAGAAGAAATGTATCTGTGAAACTGCTATGTTGTGTGTTCGTTCAAATAAAAGAGTTGAATCTATGTTTCAATTCAGTAGGTTAGAAACACATTTCTTACAGAAGCTAGATTTGGACATTCCAGAGGAAATGTGTGCCTATGCTGTAATGAGAAATATCTCACCTTAAAAACTAAAAGGAAGCTATCTAGGAGAATGCTTGTGAATGTGTGCATTCAACTTACAGAGTTACACTGATGTGTGTCTGCAGCTGTTTGAAAACACTTTCTGTGGAGAATCTGAAAACTGACATTTCCAGCAAAATCCCATGTTATATGAAATAGCACTAAGACTGCCTGTAAAACACAGAAGAATCGTATTTGTGAAACTGCTATGCTGTGTGTTCGTTCAACAAAGAGAGTTGAATCTATGTTTCAATTCAACAGGTTAGAAACACATTTCTTACAGAAGATAGATTTGCAGATTCTAGACGGAAAGTGGGCATGTGCTATAATGAGAAATATCTCACCCTGAAAACTAAAAGGAATCTATCTGGGAGAATACTTGTCAATGTGCTCATTCAACCACAGAGTTACACTGATGTGTGTTTGCAGCTGTTTGAAAACGCTTTCTGTGGACAGTCTGATACCTGACATTTCCAGCAAAATCCCGGGTAATACTGAATAGCAGTAAGACTGCCTGAAAAACACAGAGGAAATGTATCTGTGTAACTGCTATGGTGTGAGTTCATTCAACTAAGAGAGTTGCATCTATGTTTCCATTCAGCAGGTTAGAAAAACATTTCTTACAGAAGCTAGATTTGGACATTCCAGAGGGAAGGTGGACATACGCTGTAATAAGAAGTATCTCACCTTAAAATCTAAAAGGAAGCTATCTGGGAGAATGTTTGTCAATGTGTGCACTCATCTTATAGAGTTACACTGATGTGTGTCTGCAGCTGTTTGAAAACACTTTCTGTGGAGAATCTGAAAAATGATATTTCCAGCAAAATCCCGTATTATATGAAATAGCAGGAGGACTGCCTCTGAAACACAGAAGAAACGTATATGTGAAACTGCTATGGTGTGTGTTAATTCAACTAAGATATTTGAATCTATATTTCGATTCAGCAGATTGGAAACACATTTCTTTGTTTTTTTATTCCCTTCAGTTTTTTTTATTACATTTTTTATTTTGGGGTACATGTGAAGAACATGCAAAATTGTTACATAGGTACACACATGGCAGTGTGATTTGCTGCCTTCCCCCCCCATCACCTATATCTGGCATTTCTCCCCATGCTATCTCTCCCCCAACTCCCCACCCCATGGTGTCCCTCCCCCTATTTCTCCCCAACAGACCCCAATGTGTGATGCTCCCCTCCCTGTGTCCATGTGTTCTCATTGTTCAACATCCGCCTATGAGTGAGAACATGCGGTGTTTGATCTTCTGTTCTTGTGTCAGTTTGCTGAGAATGATGGTTTCCAGGTTCATCCATGTCCCTACAAAGGACACGAACTCATCGTTTGTGATGGCTGCATAATATTCCATGGTGTATATGTACCACATTTTCCCTATCTAGTCTATCATCGATGTGCATTTGGGTTGGTTCCAGGTTTTTGCTATTGTAAACAGTGCTGCAATGAACATTCGTGTAAGGGCTGATATCCAGAATCTACAAAGAACTAAAACAGATTTACAAGAAAAAAACAAACAAGTCCATTCAAAAGTAGGTGAAGGTTATGAACAGACACTTTACCAAAGAAGACATACATGAGACCAACAAACAGATGAAAAAAGGCTCATCATCACTGGTCATTAGGAAATGCAAATCAAAACTACATTGAGATACCATCTCACGCCAGTTAGAATGGCAATCATTAAAAAATCTGAAGACAACAGATGCTAGAAGGACATGGAGAAATAGGAACACTTTTACACTGTTGGTGGGAGTGCAAATTAATTCAACCATTGTGGAAAACAGTGTGGTGATTCCTCAAGGATCTAGAAATAGAAGGATCTAGAAATAGAAATTCCATTTGACCCAGCTATCACATTACTGGGTAGAAACACATTTCTTACAGAAGATAAATTTGTGCATTCCAGAGGCAAAGTGGGCATATGCTATAATGAAAAATATCTCACCTTTAAAACAGAAAGGAAGCTATCTTGGGGAATTCTCCTCAATGAGCACATTCAACTTACAAAGTTACAGTGATGTGTGTTTGCAGCAGTTTGAAAACACTTTCTGTGGAGAATCTGAAAACTGACATTTCCAGCAAAATCCCGTGTTACACGAAATAGCAGTAAGACTGCCTGTAAAACACAGAAGAAATGTATCTGTGAAACTGCTATGGTGTGTGCTTGTCCAGCTAGAAGAGTTGCATCTGTGTTTCGATTCAGCAGGTTAGAAACATATTTCTTACAGAAGCTAGATTTGGACATTCCAGATGGAATGTGGACATATGATTTAATGAGAAACATCTCAACTTAAAAACTAAAAGAAAGCTCTCTGTGAGAATGCTTGTCAAGGTGTGCATACACCTTACACAGTTACACTGATGTGAGTTTGCAGCAGAATGAAAATGCTGTCTGCCGAGAATCTGAAAACTGACATTTCCAGCAAAATCCCATGTTATACAAAATAGCAGTAAGACGGCCTGTTAAACACATAAAATGAATCTGAGAAAATGCTATGATGTGCGTTCGTTCAACTAAGAGAGTTGAATCTATGTTTCGATTCAGCAGGTTAGAAACACATTTCTTACACAAGCTACATTTGCAGATTCTAGACGGAAAGTGGGCATATACTGTAATGAGAAATATCTCACCTTAAAAATTCATATTATGGTATCTGCAAGAATGTGTCTCAATGTGCGCATTCAAGTTACAGAGTTACAATGATGTGTGATTGCAGCAGTTTGAAAACGCTTTCTGTGGAGAATCTCAAAACTTACATTTCCAGCAAAATCCCGTGTTATACGAAATAGCAGTAAGACTGCTTGTAAAACACAGAAGAATCAGATATGTGAAACTGCTATGGTTTGTGTTCGTTCAGCTAGGAGAGTTGAATCTATATTTCAATTCAGCAAGTTAGAAACACATTTCTTACAGAAGCTAGATTTGGACATTCCAAATGGAAAGTGGGCATAAGCTGTAATGAGAAATATCTCACCTTAAAAACTGAAAGGAACCTATCTGGGAGATCGCTTTTCAATGTGTGCATTCAACTTACAGAGTTATAGTGACGTGTGATGGCAACAGTTTGAAACCACTTTCTGTGGATAATCTGTAAGCTGACATTTCCAGCACAGTCCTGTGTTATATAAAATAGCAGTAAGAGCGCCCGTAAAACACAGAAGAAACTTATCTTTGAAACTGCTATGGTGTGTGTTCGTTCAACTGAGAGTTGCATCTATGTTTCAATTCAGCAGGTTAGAAACAGTTTTCTTACAGATGCTAGATTTGCACATACCTGACGGAAAGTGGGCATATGTTTTAATGAGAAATGTCTCAACTTAAAAACTCAAAGGAAGCTCTCTGGGAGAATACTTGTCAATGTGCGCCTTCAACTAACAGAGTTACACTGTTGTGTGTTTGCAGCAGCTTGAAACCGCTTTCTGTGGAAAATCTGAAAACTGACATTTCCAGCAAAATCCTGTGGTATGCGAAATAGCAATAAGACTGCCTGTGAAATACAGAAGAAAGGTATCTGTGAGACTCCTATAGCGTGTGTTTCTTGAACTGAGAGATTTGAATCAATGCTTCGATTCAGCAGGTTAGAATCGAAGGACCCCCAGGGGGAACCCCGCCCCTCCTGGCTGCTACAGACCCTCTGGCCAGGGGTCTGTGCCCACAGCCCCATGGTCACAGGGCTCGTAGCAGCTCCCCCGGGCCCCGCTGACTGCTACAGACCCTCTGGCCAGGGGGCTGTGCCCACAGCCCCCACCAGAGGGCTCGTAGTAGCCCCCCGGACCCCCCTGGCTGCTACGGACCCTCTGACCAGGGGGCTGTGACTGGCTATTTTGAACATTTGGTGTTATATGATACTGGGAACCATATCATAGGGAGATGATCATGTTATTCTATTTTTTTAATATTAGGCACCATAACACTAGTTCTACTTACACCTCTGCAATATTGACAAAAATGTCATCCTCACCCACCTTGACATTAGAATTGAAATCACAGGGGGGGTTTCACCTCTGCAATGTTTAATTCAATATAATAATTTTTTTGTGCGGACATTTGTTACCATATCAGAACTTGGTGTACACCTCTTGCCATCTTAAGAGTATTACCATATGTCCAGTAATATCATCCTCTCCTTCCCTGAATATTAGTAACAATAACAGAGGTCGGGGTGTACAGCCCCAGTGGCATTGTGAGTCATATCATCTCTCATCCCCTAGATATTAGGAACATCACTGGGGTTTTGTGCACTTCCTGAGATATTTGGAGTAATATCGTCTCTGTTTTTGGATATTAGAAACAATATTACAGTGGTGGTGTACACTTCCTGCGATATTGAGGGTATAATCATATCTCTCCCCAGGATATTAGGAACTATATCACAGAAGTTTTGTACACCGCCGATGATATTGGAATAATCAGAGTGTACACTTGCTTTCACAATGAGAGTAATATCTACTTAGGATATTATGTTTAATCTCACCAAATGTACACACATGGGTGTATACCCACTTTGATATTAGGAGTAATTTTTATCTGATATACAAAAAGTAATATCCCAGAATGTACTCATAATGTTTACATTTTTTTGGATTTTACAAAAATGTATATAATATGTACAATATGTACATTTATTGTGATGTACATATGTGTACACAATGTATATGTACAATAAATGTACAAAATCTGTACAATATGTACATTTATGGTTATGTCACAATATTATCATATATATAATCACAATAACATATATAATCACAATAATGTATATAACACATATCGCAATGAATGTACATATTGCACACATTATGTACATATGTATGTGTACACATTATGTACTTACACATTTATTGTGATAATACAATATGTACACGTGCACACAATGTACACGTTATGTTCATATGTACAATGCGTACACGTGTACATATATGTGCACATTATGCACTTTACGTATAGATATACAATAAATACACGTGTACATAATATGCATGTTATTTGCAGATGTTCAATATGTACACGTATACATAATGTGCACATTATATACAGACGTACAAATGTACACGTGTACATATATGTGCACATTATATGTACATATTCATATTACAACATATTCCTAAGACAGATATGACATCCAAAATATGAATACAACACCCGCAGCACTCATATATGTGTACATTATGTACACGTGTACAATATGTACACGTGTATATAGAGATGCACATTATGTACTTATGCACAGCCCCCATCCCAGCTGCACCAGCACCGCACTGTGAACAAGAGGATGCTGCATTGCGCTAGTTGCCAGCAGGTTGCATGTTGCCCCTGCACTGTGAGCAAGAGGGCCCCGCAGTGTCCCGCCACCAGGAGGGGGCACCCAAGCCCACCTTTTCAGATTCCTGATGCTCCACAGCCTATGTGCATTGCGTCACAGCCCCGCCCTGTGTCACGTCACAGCTATCTGCAGACTTGTGTTCTCCTCAGTATAGACCTGGGAGGGCACTTAGAACTGAGGGTAGAGCTGGGTCCTCCTGGGGCTTGGGTCTTACTGTAAGAGGGCCTTGCAGTGGCTCTAGCCGCCAGAAGGGGGCAGGGGCATATCACCGGTAGCAAGAGGGCCCTGCACTGCACATCCGCCGGCAGAATGCGCCCGAGCCTGCCTTTTCAGATGGCGTCACAGCGCCGGAGTGCACTGCATCACAGCTGTCTGCCCAGTGCATTTTCCTCAGTACAGACCTGGGGGGCACTGCGAGTGTGGAGCTGCATTCTCCCCAGCATAGACATAGCAGGCACAGCTTCACATTGGGACAACTCTGGGCTGCATCCACGGTGAGTAAAATCCTTCCTGTTTGCAGCCTTACTGCTTAGAGTCAGAGACTAGTAAGAAGATCTCGGTGTGACAAACTGGACACCAAAAGCCCCTCTGAATCCTGCGCACTGAGGTTCTCCCCGACCCAAGGCCAGGTAGCTGCAGTGCGAGGTGCACACCCAATGCAGCCTCAGAACACAAATAGAGCGTTCATAAGGCAGATATGACATCCAAAATGCGAATACAACACCCGCAGTGCTCATGTAGAAAACAGCTGTGATGCTAATGCAAGGCCTCAGTCCACAAATGTTACTATAAAATCCGCACTGCTCATGCGGCCTGGCCAATACAGCACTTTGAATCATCAACACTGACATATCAGTGCAAACGTAGAAACTAACGTATGGGTAGGGCTTAGGGTGAGGATTAGGGCTAGGGGTTAGGGTTAGAGTTGGGGGTTGCCTGTTAGGCATTAGGATTTAGGGGTTAGAAGAATTTTAGGCAAAATAAATTTAAACAGTTTATTTGAGCAAAGGAATGATTCCTGAATCACGCCTGAAGCACCAGAACGGAAAACAGGGCTTGGGGCTTCCAGCTGTTAGTGGTGGCAACTAAGTGAGGTTTCTCCTTGGCTCCAGCTAGGCGACCACCTGTTGTGGGGTTGGTTCCCTCAGCGTCCCTAGTCATACAGCCAACTGGCAGCTGGGCTTTTTGTCATTGACTGGTTCGTTTGTTAATGTTTTTAAGTCAGTTTAAATGCCTCCAATTCGGTTTCTGTTTGCTTAGGCAAGACCTCAGGCTAACGGCTTCCTCCTGTTTTGCTTTAACATGTCAAAACCATAATTCATTTTCATTTTACTTTACTGGCATTAATAGAAGTAAATTCACATTTTTGTTGTTATTCAGAAAGTTGGTTTAATTGGCAACCTATTTGTGATGGTGCATAAAATAATGTCTGTTAATCATTAGCGTCTTAGATTAGATGAAATATGTTAACTCTATTAAGCTTTGTTATTAAACCATAACAGGAGTTGAGTTTCTTTTCTTTTTCTCCTAGGCTTTAACCATTTAAAATACACTCAAGCATCTCCAAATAATGTGGATTCTTTCTGAGAAATTTGTCCTAAGTGATTTCATCCTTGTCTGAACACCATAGAGTGACCTTTTAAAGCCTAGATGGCGTAGCCCACTCCACATGTACGTTATATGGTATAGCCTATTGCTCCCAGGCGACAAACCTGTATAGCATGTCTCTGTACTGAATGCTATACAGTCACCATGGTGACTGTGGATTGTGATCCCAAAATATCGGAGTCAAGTGTCAGGTAATTTAGAACGCTTGTTTTGCCAAGGTTAAGGACATGCCCATGACAGCCTCAGAAGGTCCTGACAACATAGGCCCAAGGCTGTCAGAGTAGAGCTTGCTTTTATATATTTTATACATTGTATACATTTTAGAGAGACAGGGGACACCAATCAATATGTGTAAGATGCACAGTCGTTTGGTTCAGTAAGGTGGGACAACTGGAAGTAGGAAGTAGGAAGTGGGGGGTGCTTCTAGGTCAGAAGTAGATAAAACAAAAGGTTGCATTCTTTTGAATCCTTGATCAGCCTTCCACTGAATACAATTTAGTCTGCTTTAGTGAATCTGCATTTTTATATATACAGTAGGGCAGAGAAATGATGTGATCTTGGCCCACCACAACCTCTGTCTCCCATGTTCAAGTGATTGTCTTGCCTCAGCCTCCCGAGTAGCTGGGATTACAGGCATGCACCACCATGCCTGGGTAATTTTTATATTTTTAGTAGAGATGGGCATCCACCTTGCCCACCCTACTATTGGTATATTTGCTGTGGTTGAGTATCTTGTTCAGATATTTACCCAGTTTTAAAATCACATATATACTGTGTAAATATCTTCTCACGTCTGTCTTGTCTTTTTGTTCTCTGAATACAGTTTTTCAGAGTAGAATACTTAGTTTTATACCATCTGTTATCAATATTTTCAAGAATTGGCATTTGATGTTGTGTGTTAAAACTCAACACCAAACCCAATGTCATCTAGATTTTCTTTTAGATTTTTTAAATTTTTGCATTTCAAATTACAGTCTCTGGACTATTTTCAGTAGGTTTTTGTTTTTCTTATTTTGTGTATATATTCATTTCATTCCACATGGCTTCCAAAGTCTTCCATCACCATTTTTGGGAAGGATATGGCTACAGTTGGCTTCATTTTGGCTTGAGTTTCCAAAATTATTACATTGAATAAACTGAATATTGAATTTTATAGGTATTCCAGGATAGCCAGGCGGGGGTGCACATCCTCCGAGAAACTGAGCAAGAGTGTCTGTGCTGAGCTCTGGCGCCACCAGAGGGCGTGCGAACCCACTCCTCACGAACTTCCCTCTGAGGTGCCAGAAGCAGCGAGGAGCTTCGACTTCCTCAGGGCAGCACGAGGGTCATGTCAACTAAGTCTTATTCATTGGTGAGTAAAATGCTTCCTTTCCATGGCCCTGAGTGCAGAGAAGAGAGTCTTTAGAGTACTCAGCAAAGGAAGAAATTCACCTAGAAAAATGAAATCCCCAAATCTCATCGTTATGACTACACCCTGATATCATTGTCAACGTCCCAGACACAGTGGTTGCTAAGATATGTTCTCACAGTGGCCTCTAATATAATAACCTCACCGTTCCTTAACATTACTATGAAATCCATACCGTGCCCTAACATCAATATAATATCCACACCGTACCCTAATGCTAATCTGATATCCACACCATTGCTTCTAATACTAATGTAATACTATCCACACGGTGCCCTGATGCTAATGTAATATCTGCACTGTTCTCCAACACCAATGTAATATGTACACCATGCCCTACCACTAATATCTACACTGTGCCATAACACTAATGTATTCACACCGTAGCCTCTAATACTAATAAATATAATAGTATCTACTAAGTGGATTATGTTGACATTGAGGCTTTTATAAGGGTTCACAGCTTTGGATGAAGCGTAGCCTCCATAGTGGATTTTGGTGATGTCTCTGCTTTTCTGGCAGAGTATTTATATGATCGTTTTAAAAGGTAATTTACTTTTTAATAATGTCATACTTCTAGGAAACTTCCAGTAGCAGTGCAAAATATAACCTGTTTCATTTCTTAGAGTCCCCAGCAGTTACTGCTGTACCAGATTTTCAGTGTCCCACAAAATACTCCAGTATATTTTACCCAAAACATGGAAACTCTCCTAGGTTAACACCACAAAACCCTTAGATCAGGAAATCAGCATGGTTCCTACGTAATAATTCAGTTCACAAACTCATTTCACTTTTACCTCCTGCCCCACCTGGGAGTATAATGTGTTTTTTCATTCCAATCCTGTTTTCCTGACACCGTTCCCAAGACTTTCCTGCATATTTATGATCTTGACACATTTAAAGAGCACATGAGCTTTTGTTTGAACACCTGTTTTCAGGTCTTTGGTGTATACAGCTAGGAATGGAATCACTGACTCATATGGTAAATCTATTTGTAACCATTTGAAGAAACTCCAAATTATTTGACACACATGCTGCACCACTTCATATTGTCACAAGCAGTGTTTCATAGTTCAAGTCTCCCCACATCTTTGTCAACACTTGTTTTTTTTTTTCAACATAATGTTAAAAGGTTTTAATTTCAAATGGTGCTTTTTTGTGCCATCCTAACTTTATACCACTTTTTTTTTTATTGCATTTAGGTTTTGGGGTATATGTGAAGAACATGCAAGATTGTTGCATAGGTACACACATAGCAGTGTGATTTGCTGCCTTCCTCCCCATCACCTATATCTGGCATTTCTCCCCATGCTATCTCTCCCCCAACTCCCCACCCCATGGTGTCCCTCCCCTATTTCCCCCCCAACAGACCCCAGTGTGTGATCCTCCCCTCCATGTGTCCATGTGTTCTCCTTGTTCAACACCCACCTATGAGTGAGAACATGCGGTGTTTGATTTTCTGTTCTCGTGTCAGTTTGCTGAGAATGATGGTTTCCAGGTTCATCCATGTCCCTACAAAGGACACGAACTCATCCTTTCTGATGGCTGCATAGTATTCCATGGTGTATATGTGCTACATTAGTGTAACTATTCTAGTGTGAGTTAAGGGGTATCTCTTTATGGTTTTAATTATGATTAATGATGTTAATCATCTCTCAAGTGTTTGCTTGTGAAGTGTGTATTAAAGTGCTTCGTTAGTTTTTAGATTTAACTGTGTTTGTTGTTGAGTTGTAAAAGATATTTGTACATTCTAGATAACAAACACTTATGAAGTATCTACTGTGCAGATTTTTTCTTCCATTCTGTGGGTTACTGGAACATAATAAGGGTTTATGTGTGGTCTCTGCCCCAGTGTCCTGAGGCAGAGCGCTAAGCCTTTGCAATGTATGAAGTGATGTGTCTTTGTATGCTAATGAGATGACTGATGGCTGGAGGCACCCGGACAGCCTCAGTGGGGCTGATTGCCAAAGAAACCAACATTGCCATTAGAGAATTTGAAATTTCAGCCTCCCTCCCATCTCTGTGAAAGTTAGAGGTGCTGATGGTTGAGTTGAATACCTAAAGGCTCTGTTGGGAACATGCTAACACAGTGGTCCACAAGCTTTTTGACACCAGGGACTAGTTTTCTGGAAGATAGTTTTTCTATGGCCCGGGGTGGGGTGCATGGATTTTGGATGATTCAAACACATTACGTTTATTTTACATTTATTATTATTACACCGTAATATGTAATGAAATAATGATTTCAGATTGTCTTCTTGCAACTGGACGGTCCCATCTGGGGGTGATGGGAGACAGTGACAGATCATCAGACATGAGATTCTCATAAGAAACATGCAGCTCAGATACCCCACATGCGCAGTTCACAATAGGGCTCATGCTTCTATGAGAATCTAATGCCACTGCTGACCTGTCAGGAGGTGGATATCAAGCAGTGATTCACGTGATGGGGAGTGGCTATAAACACTGGTGACACAATGCTTGCCTTTCCTCCTCTCACCTCCTGCTGTATGGTCCAGTTCCTGAGAGGCTACAGACTGGTACCAGTCTGTGAGCTGGGGGCTGGGGACTCCTACTCTAACAGACCAGGTCCTTGTCCTCATGCAGAAAGTCCAAGATGATAAGCATGGCAACATTTTGGTCAAGCTAGAAAAAAGCATCATTGCAAGCCAAGCACGGTGACTCGTGCTTGTAATCCCAGCATTTTGGGAGGCCAAAGTGGGCGGATCATGAGGTCAGGAGTTCCAGACCAGCCTGGCTAACATGGTGAAACCCTGTCTCTACTGACATGCAAGTATTGTCAGTTGTGATAGCATGTAATCCCAACTACTCAGGAGGCTGAGGCAGGAGAATCACTTGATCCCGGGAGGTGGAGGTTACAGTATGCCAAGATCATGCCACTGTACTCCAGCCAGTGCTACAGAGCGAGATTCCATGTCAGAAAAAAAAAAGAAAGAAAGAAAGAAAGAAAAAAAAAGAAAACAGCATCATTGTGTAAGTGTTATTGCCGAGTTTAAAATGAGGAAACTGAGACCAGCCTAGGAAAATTAAATGCCAATTTATTAAGCTCCTGGGCGAGGTTCTGTGGTCCGGGAAAGGGGGCCAGAGAAGTCGCACTTAACTTCCCAGGGCAGGGTTTTTTTTAGGGGTTAGAGGAAATTGATTGGATATTGGGGAAACAAAGCATAACGTGGGCTGGCTAAAGACGTATGGGGTGAGCTGCCATTGGGTAAGGCTTGGTGGGATTTTTCAAATTTTGGCGGGTTCGAATGCATAGTTTAGTGCTGAGTATAGAAATGTATAGTCTAGTGCTGAGAATGAATAGTTTAGTGCTGATTATAGATCTGGGAGCAGAACGCAGAAGTGGGTGTGGGTGAGGGGGAGCCCGCATGGAGAAGTCAGATGCTGAGTATCAGACATGGAGAGGGGTGGGTGTTGTTCATCCAGCTCCCAGCGAGGTTATCGACCTTACATCCCGACCTTTTTGATGATATAGGGCGCCGCTTCTTTCTGACTACTTCCTGCTGAACGGGGGCGGAGTGGGGGAGGTGAGCTGGTCAGTGCCTTGGTTGGGATTCGGACGTACGGGTGAAATAACATTTGGTTTACGGCTACCCTGGAAATTTCCCTTATGCGGGCTTGTAGAAACCTGAGAAAGAAAGGGGCTAACATTAGCAAGAAACAAACTATGATAAGGGGAATGATGATGGGGGCCAGCCAGGTGAGCATGGGGTATCGCCACCAGTTGAGAGGTGAGTCTGGTGTGTTCTGTTTTTCACGGAGGTCTTCTCGGAGGCGGTAGAGAGTGTTGACATTTTCTTCTACGAGGCCTGTTTCATTGATGTAATAGCAACACTGCTTCTGGAGAAACAGTCAGGTAACCCCTTTTTCTGCCATCAACAGGTCTGGGGCCTGCCGATTTTGGAGTGTTACCTGAGCCAGTGACGTTATTTGTCACTGGAGGGATGCCAGAGAGGCGGCTGCTGCCTCAATGGCCACATGGAGCTTGTCTTCCAGTTGACCGGTTGAAGTGACACTGTAGCCCATGGCCCCACTCCCCTATTCCAGCTGCTGCTAGAGAGGTTGCTAAGGAGAGACCTATAACTATTGGGGGGGAAGACTGCTCATTTGTTTCCGTGGTTAAGGGATGGTGTGATGAGGGATAATAACTCGGCTTGTCCATACACTTCTAACTGCGGGACCAGGGTGACAAGCACACAGGGGAATGGGAGGGATGTCTTGATAAGTTTGGTTAGGGTTCCATTACACCAAAAGTATCCCCCTGGGGGCGCATAAAGGGAGGATTTTACTTGTACTGTGGTGTTGCACCTGAGGTTGGTGCTGTTGACTGTCCCATAACATAGAGCAAGGGATTGAGAGTGTATTTTGAATAAGGGGATGCCTGTTAAGGTGGTGTCAGGCCCCGTGGGTGACTGTGACAGATTGAACCCGGTTCAGAGGAGGACTGTGGCTAAAGGGGTTTGGTTAAGGAAGGCGCATAGAAAGCAATTTGTGAAGTTGTTGCCTTCGGTTAAGCTCAGTATTTTAGCACCTTGCCGTACTAAGGTTATCCACGAGAAAGGCTGGGGAGTGTCACTAGTGGGTTTGATTTGATTAGTTAAGGTGGCTTCATTTTGTTGGATGGCATTGTTCAAGGAGTTGAGTTGGTCTATTTCTACAGGCAGAGTGCGGGTATAGGACCGGTATATTAGCCACGTACCACTGGGTTTGCCTTGTTAAAAATAGGAGTATATTTTACCTGCAGTACCCTTTTCCAGCGGACGTTCCAGGGGTCGCGAATGATAAGAGACACTTTACCTTGGTTGAGGAGGAGCATATCACTAGGTGGGGAACTTTCAGTTCTAAAGGTCTTGTGTATAACACAACTGGAGTATGGGCATCCACCATAGGTCTTATTCCATAAAAGACAGCTGTCCTCAGTTTGCTGATATAGAAAGCAGAGGGCAAAGTTATTCCAGGAGTTTCTGATAGTATTGGACTTGGATTTTGGGAATTCAAGTGTTATGGCTGATTGGCACCCCACAGGTTTGCTGTCTGCTTGGGCAAGGGTATAAGTTTTAGTGGTGGGGCCATCTGTCCAGGATTCCTGGAGGTAGAACCGCCAGGCATAGTAGGGATTGGCGTTAATGGGGGCAATTAAGGCGATCGTTAGGAGGAGGATCTGAAGGCTTAAAGGGTGACGGGCAGGAGCCACATGTGAGGCGAAGGCGAGTGGGGCCCAAAGGCTCGGACCTCCACTGGTTATTCTCGGGAGCCAGTTTGAGGCGGGACACATGGTACCAAGGGGAGTGGCCTAAAAGCTTGGCGGCAGTCGGGGTGGTTAATATAACGATGTGTGGTCCCCACCACCGGGGCTGTAGGGACCCTGGCTTGAGTTCCCAGAGGAGGACACTGTCGCCCGGCTGGAGAGGTGCTGCTGGGTGGGGGTCCCCTGGTCCTGAAATGATGGGGGAGAGTGCAATCCACGTGTTCCCTGAGTAAGTGGTGGAGGAGAGAGAGATAGGGGAGGTAGGAGGCCAGGGGAGGTGGTTGTACTGGGAGATTATGGGAGACCAGGAAAGGCCTGCCATACAGCAGTTCAAAGGGGCTAAGGCCCGTTGGTTCTCATGGGGTGGCTCAGACCCGGGCCAAAGCAAGAGGCAGAAGTGTGGGCCAAGAGAGTTTTACCTCGATGGTGAGTTTGGCCAAATGATCTTTGAGGATGCCTTGAACCCGTTCAACTTTACCTGATGACTGGGGGTGGTAGGGGATGTGTAGTTTCCAAGAGATGTCGAGAGACTTGGCAACCAGCTGGACTACCTGAGTAGTGAATGCTGGGCCATTGTCTGACTGGATGGTTACAGGCAAGCCAAAGCGAGGAATGATTTCCTGAACTAAGAGGGAGGCCACTGTGTCCGCGGTTTCCCTGGAGGTGGGAAAGGCTTCAATCCATCCAGAAAAGGTATCTGCAAAGGTTAGGAGGTAGTGAAGTTTTTTGTGAGTGGGTATATGAGTAAAATCTATTTGCTAGTCTTGGGCCGGTAGGTTACCAAGCATCTGGTGAGTAGGAAACTGGTCTCAGGCCCCCCTGAGGCGGGATTTTAGAGCAAGTAGCACATGCCTTGTGTACCTGCTCAATCACCTGCCGTAACCCCGGTGAGAAAAGAGAGGCTGTATAAAGTGATGTAATGCCCTGGGTCCTATAAGTAAGGAGTGGTGTATTTCAGTAATTATCTTTGAGGCCTGTTCCTGGGGTAAGGCGATTTTATTACTTAGGAAGATCCAGCCCTAATCAGACTCAGTCCCCCCTCTCAATATGACAGCCTGTCTTTCTGGTGCTGAGTAAACTGGAGGCATGGTTGTGGCAAGAAAAAGGACCGGGGTGGGGGCTGGTCTGGTACTGGTTAAGGATTTAGCTGCTACATCCGCCCTTGCATTGTCCCGGAAAACAGTGTCCTGTTGGGCCTGGTGCCCTCGGCAGTGAATGACAGCAACTTCCTTGGGCAGTGGCAGGGCTTTTAAAAGATTAGAGATTTGAATACCATTGATTATGGGAGATCCTTTGGTAGTAAGGATTCCCCTTTCTTTCCAGAGGGCAGAATGACAGTGGGTAATAAGGAAAGCATACTTTGAATCAGTATAGATATTCACCTGTTTTCCCTGTGCTAGTGAGAGGGCCCGGGTTAAGGCAATGAGTTCTGCCTTTTGTGATGTGGTTCCATCAGGAAGGCAGCAGGCCCCGAGGGTGGCTGAATCTGACTACTGCATAAGCTGCTTTTCACTGTTCCTCAGCTGTTATTATGGAACTCCCATCTACATACAGAGTGAAATCTGGGTCAGCTAGAGGAAGGTTGGTTAGGCCTTCTCAGGATTTGCTACGTGTATTTATGAGTTCAGGACAGGAGTGGGCTGGGGATGGAGAGTGAGACGGAAGAGGAAGCAAAGTAGCTGGGTTGAGTGGAGAAGTAGGATGGAGGCTGACTGAAGGATTTTCAATGAAGAGTAGATGAAACTCTTGTAAGCGGGAGGGCCCTAGATGTGCGAGGGATTTGCGAGAGAGAAGGTCAGTTAGTCAATGAGGAGAGAACACTGAAATGGGCTGGCCTAAGGTAAGCTTGAGGGATTCCTTGGTCAGTTCTGTAGCCGCTCCTAGGGCTCGCAGGCAAGGCTGCTACCCTGTGACAGTAGGGTCAAGCTGTTTTGATAAGTAGGCTACTGGACAATACGTGGGGCCTAGGGATTGGGTTAAGACCCCAACCACTATTCCGTTTTTCATCAGCGAACAAGTGGAAAGGGTGGTTAAGATCCGGCAAGTGAAGGGGAGGTGCAGTGGACACGGCAGTCTGTAAGGTTTTAAAAGGTTGTTTAAAAACCCCTGGATGGGAGAGAGGTCCCATGGGGGTGTCTTAGCTGCTGCATATAAGGGCTTTGCCAGGGTGGCAAAATTGGGAATCCAGTGTAGAAGAATCCTACAAATCCTAGAAAGGAGAGGATTTCATCGGCCGTTTCCGGGGACTGTAATGCAAGTAATGTCTTTCGGCGGTCTGTTGTTAAGCCTCTGGTTTGTGGAGTAAGGTGAGTGCCTAACTAGATTACTGAGGTAACTGACAGCTGTGCCTTGGAGGGGGGAAACCCAGTAACCCCTAGACCCAAGAAAATTAAGGAGAGCAGCAGTTTGCTGCTGTGACATGGAAAGAGAGGGGCTCTGCAAAGCAACAGGTCATCCACGTATTGTAAGAGGAGACGGGGCTGAAGGGGGCAAGAGGCAAGGTCAGTCGTTAGTGCTTGTCCAAATATGTGGGAGCTATCTCTAAAGCCCTGGGGCAGGACTGTCCAGGTCAACTGTTGTGACAAGTTAGAGTCGGGGTCAGTCCAAGTAAAGGCAAATAGGAAGTAAGAGTCTGGGTGAAGGGGAATGGTGAAGAAGGGAGTGTGGGGGAGTTTTTTGCTAGGAGTACCTGGGCAGTATTACAGGAGGAGCAGAGTTCGGGGTGGGAGCAGAGATGCCAGAAAGCCTGAATGTAGGGAACCTCTGCCCACTTGCCGTTCCTTTGGCAAAAGTTGTCTAAGTCTGTTAGGATATTAAAGTCGAGTGTGCCTTCTGGAGGCCACTTGGACTGGTTTTCTAGGGGGATGCTGTAGCCAGGCTACCGTGGAGAGAAAGAATAGCCTTTTCTTTTTTATGGAGAGGTCCAGCTTGGGTAAATTTAGAACTAGGCATCCTAGTGGTGACTTAGGGTCTGGGTGGGATCCCTGATTGCCCATGATTAGCTAGTTAACTGGGAGGGGTGAAGTATTACACCCAACATGGGTAAAAGAGTTTTCTTCCTGGAAGGGGTGGTTGAGAGAACTTACAAGCTGCAATGACTACAGCAAGAAAGAAGATAAAGAGAGATAAGGCTAGAGCTATCTGCCACATGGGAGAATTTGAGGAAGTGACAGGAGCGGGGCTAGAGAGTGAGGTTTTAGTGGTGGAGAAAAAATAGAAGGAAAAAGAACAGAGTTATCTCTAATGGCAGAAATTCAGTGAAGGTCCCCTGTAGCCAGTGGTCTGTTACCCACTGTAAGATATCTTCTACTCTGAGGGAAGCAGGCTTAAGCCACTGTATATCAGCTAACAGGAGTCTAACGAAACTAGTGAATCTACAATACAGACAGAACCACATGTAGGACTGACGAACAAAGGATTGGTGCCCCCCAAGTGGGAGACCAGTCTGATGCCTTCCTGGCCACGTCCCAAAAGGGATATTTCAGGGGCATCTTGGCTAAGGCGTACCCGTATAACCCCCTGGCCTGGTCACCTCAGAACATTTGGTCCTAAGGTGAATCACCGTTATGCCTTATGATGTCCCCGTGGAACCGCGGGTGGAGGCCCACTCAAGCCCCGTAGCCGTTAAGCCATGGGACTACACATAAACTCACTCATTCACACACTCACTTGGGAACAGAAAGAGGAACCAAGAGCACTTAGATGGGAGCTTGCTTGCCAAAGGTCTAATTTGGGACTAAGAGCTGGGGTCTAGTCCAGGTCCTGAGTGGGGCCTTGAGTTGTAAACAGGGCTTCTCATCACTCAAACCTCACCCGCTGCTGTGGAGATGATTGGAAGGCGTCCTGGACTGTACTTCTGAACACCGGAGAGGGTTCAGGAAGATAGGGATGTCTCCCTCAGGTTCCTGACCCCTGGCAAACCCCTTACGGGGGAGAAGACAAGAGTGTAGGGACGTCTCCTCTACTCTCAGGTCCTTGGAACGGAACAGGGGCCCCGGGCCCACGGTGGTAAGGAGTCCCTGACTAGGCCACAGTTATGGACAGGGAGTCCACGGAGCAGATAGCAGGAGGGGCTGTGGGTGACAGAAGTCTTACCTCGCGGCAGAGCGGTTTACTGGTCCGGCTTTGTGTGGAGGAGTCAGTTTCCCCCAGGAAGGGTCAGTTTCCCCCCCAGGAGGGGGTCTTACAACTCCTCCCGGGTTTCCAGCACCAAATGTAAGGGTTATTGCCGAGTTTAAAATGAGGAAACTGAGACCAGCCTAGGAAAATTAAATGCCAATTTATTAATCTCCCAGGAGAGGTTCTGTGGTCTGGAAAAGGGAGCCAGAGAAGTCGCACTTAACTTCCCAGGGCAGGGGGTTTTATAGGGGTTAGAGGCAATTGATTGGATATTGGGGAAACAAAGCATAAGGTGGGCTGGCTAAGGATGTATGGGGCGAGCTGCCATTGGGTAAGGCTTGGCGGGATTTTTTAAATTTTGGTGGGTTCGAATGCACAGTTTAGTGCTGAGAATGCATAGTTTAGTGCTGAGTATAGACATGTATAGTTTAGTGCTGAGAATGCATAGTTTAGTTCTGAGTATAGATCTAGGAGCAGAACGCAGAAGTGGGTGTGGGTGAGGGGAGCCCGCATGGAGAAGCCAGATGCTGAGTGTCAGACATGGAGAGGGGTGGGTGTTGTTCATCTGGCTCCCAGCGAGGCTATCGATCTTACACATTGTAAGCATTATTGCACGATGAGACTCTCCAAACTCAAGTTACTTGGGCTTGCCCTTCCACCCCATCCTTTAGTCACCCCATGGACCAAGCCACCCTCTCCCTTGTGCTGAAGAACCTGGGCAAACTGTGCACCTGAAAAACACTCACCTAGTGGTAAAAAGCCTAGCCTATGGCATTGGACTGCCCAGGTCCAAATCCCAGAGCCAGCACTGACTAGCTGGTTGATCCTGACAAGTAGATCATCTCTCTCAGCCTCCGTGTTTCCATCTGCAAAATGGGCATATCAATCATCACAGCAGCTGATTTTGAGAATGGATTTAATGGATCTGGGCTGAGCCATGAGAGCTTTGATTTTTAGAAAATCTTTCAGGAGATTCTAACTATGTGTTAAGGATCAAGAACCACTAATCTAATTACACTTGTCACAGTGAAATATTTATTATTATTATAATGGTTATGATAATTATTGTAGTTATATAATTAAAAATAAATATGTAATATACATTCTAATAAGTATTTACTATTATTTGAGATGGAGTCTCGCTCTGTCTTCCAGGCTGGAGTGCGGTGAGTGGTGCAATCTCAGCTCACTGCAACCTCTCAGGTTCAAGCAATTCTCCTGCCTTAGCTTCTCAAGTAGCTGTGATTACAGACACCCACCACCACACCTGGTTACTTTTCATACTTTTTGGTAGAGATGGGGTTTTGCCAAGTTGGCCAGGCTGGTCTGAAACTCCTGACCTCAAGTGATCCACCTACCTCGGCTTCCCAAAGTACTGGAGTTACAGGCGTGAGACACTGCACCCAGCCACAGTGAAATTAATAGCACCCACTTCACTCTCCGGGAAGACAGAGATAGATGATAATTTATGTCAGAAGTTCATTAACTTTTTCATAAATGACCAGTTGTGCATATTTTAGGCTAGAAGGCCAGACAGTGTCTGTCACAACTACTCAAAACGTGAAATATAGAAATAAATGGATTTGGCTGTTTTCCAATAAAACTTTATTGATAAGAGTAAGCAGCAGGCAGGATTTGGTCTCTGGGCCATGGTTTGCCTTCCCCTGGATTATTAGCCATGGGATATGGAAAGAACAAGACCCCTGCAGGGTCACACACGAGCCAGCGAGTAGCAGGACTGTTTGTTCAGTGGGAGAGGTTTCCTGCTGCAGCTTCTGCCTCCAGCCTCTCCAATGCAGAGGCTGGCCAGGTCAGGGGTCTCCTGGAACTGGCCCCTTGTGCCCTGCAGCTTCCAGGAGTGATTGCACCATGATACACGGTGCCACCTCTGCCTGGTTCCAGGAAAGCCCTCCCTGCCTCCACAGATACAGAATGACACCCATGGAAACCAGCCTCATGTTTTTAGGGAGAAGCTGCGTGGGGCTCCTGCTGCCTTCCACCTGAGGGGTGGTGCAAGTTTCCAGGACGAGATGGGAGAGTGGGTTAGGTTGGGCTGGGGCTCTACCAGGAATGTTCCCAGAATGCTCCTGTACCTCCTGCAAGTGGGGACCTGTACTACATGGACCTGCACCTCCTGCAGATGGGGACAATGGCATTTCCACCGTTCAGCCTCATCGGCTTTTCTCAATTCTATGCCACATATATCAGTCCCAGATCATTATCATCTACAGCCCCCAAATCCGTGGGTTGGTCTTTGTGGCCAAAAAATCTCAGCCAGCCCTGAAACTCCATAAGAAGGGAGAGAATATGTCCTGGACAGTATTTGTATTGATTGTCATTCACTCACTTCATTGATGGAGCACTAACTATGGGCCATGCTCTGTTCTAGGTACTGGGGATTAGATGAAAGAAGCAGACAAGGGCCCTGCTCTCTTGGGGTGATGTGCTGATAGAGGTGAGGCCCAAACAGGAATCCAGGGCAGGGGTACAGAGCACGATGACATGCCTAGTGAGGGAAGGCTTGGTATTCAAGCCGAGATCATAAGGAAAGACAGTGAGCCATGCAGGTGTCTGGGAGAAGGGTTTTGGTTTTTTTTTTGGAAACAGAGTCTTGCTCTGTCACGCAGGCTGGGGTGCAGTGGCACAATCTTGACTCACTGCAGCTTCCACTTTCGGGGTTTAAGCGATCCTCCTGCCTCAGCGTCCTGAGTAGCTGGGATTACAGGTGCACACCACCACACCCAGCTCATTTTTGTACTTTTAGTAGAGACGGCGTTTCACTATGTTGGCCATGCTGGTCTCCAACTCCCAACCACAAGTGATCCACCTGCCTCATCTCCCAAAGTGCTGGGATGATAGGTATAAGCCACCATGCCTGGCATGGGAGAAGAGCCTTCTAGGCAGCGGGAATGGCATATGCAAAGGTCCTGGGTCAGGACTATGCCTGGACTTGGGTTTTCCAACCTTAACATCGTTGATATTTTGGGCTGAAACTTCATTGTTGGGTTCTGTCCTGTGCATTATGGGATGTTTAGCGGACCCCCCAGTCTCTACCCAGTAGAAGCCAGCAGCACCCCCTACCAGTTGTGACATCCAAAAATATCTCTAGATCTTGCCAAATGACTCTTGGGGGGATGCAGTCATCCCCAGTTGAGCACCACTGACCTATTGTGTTCAAGAAACGCAAGGAGATCAGCATGGACAAGAAGAGCAGCTGAGGCACAGAGTGGAAGGAGCTGGGACGTCATTCATGATCATCAGGACTTTAGCTTTGACCCTGAGTGAAATGGGAGTGCTGACGGATTTAGCTGGGAAGTGTTAAGAGCTGACTTGGGTTTTTTGTTTGTTTGCTTGTTTGTTTTTTGAGATGGAGTCTCGCTCTGTTGCCAGGCTGGAGTGAAGTGGTGTGATCTCAGCTCACTGCAACCTCCACCTCCCGGTCCAAGCAATTCTCCTGCCTCAGCCTCCCAAGTAGCTGGGACTACAGGCACCTACCACCACATCCAGCTAATTTTTGTATTTTTAGTAGAGACCAAGTCCCCCATATTGGTCAGGCTGGTCTTGGACTCCCAACCTCAGGTGATCCGCCCACCACAGCCTCCCAAAGTGCTGGGATTACAGGCGTGAGCCACTGCCGACTTGGGTTTTAACAGATCCCCTCTGGTCACGGAGTGGAGGATGGGCTGTGGGACATGGACAGGAATGGGGCGGGACCAAGAGCAGGGGCAGGGAGGAAAGGAAAGAGCCTATTTATTGCAGCAGCCAAGGCAGGAGGCCAGGCTGGTAAAACCCTCAGGCTACTGCCAACTCTGTGTGCACGTGGGTGGATGTACATGCATGTGTGTGCATCGTGTGAGTGTGTGCACACATGTATGCGTGTGAGCACGGATTACTTGGGTATACACATGCGCTTGTGTGCGTGGACGTGTGCCTACATTGTGTGTGTTGCTGTGCACGCTAACATGCTTGTATGAGTACACAAATGTGCATGCGTGTGTGCACGCTTTGTGTGTGTGTGTGCGTGCACACATGCACAGATGTGCACAGGATGGTTGCTCAAATAGCCAGACAAGGACTGGGAAAGGAACAGCCCCACAGGTGCTCTTAGACTCCTGGAGCAGGAAAGCTCAGCTCCATCTGGGGCTCACCCTTCCTCAAAGATGAGGGCTGGGCCCTAACCAATATCATGTCTCCTTTCTTGCATTCAAAGAATAAACCTCACCATGCCCCAGGGCTGTTTCCTGGCTGTAGTCGGTCCAGTGGGGACAGGGAAGTCCTCCCTGCTGTCTGTCCTCTTTGGGGAGCTGTCAAAGGTGGAGGGGTTCGTGAGCATCAAAGTGACGCCACCCCCTGCCTGTCTGCTAGGATATCCCCATCATCCTGAAAGTCTCCCTTCCTTGCTGCCTTTCCACCCCTCCCCATCCCAGCCAAGCTCACTTTCATTCATTCTCTCGACCACCCTCCCACTGAGAGTCCAGCTCCCACTGCTCCTCAAAACCTGTCATACCTCTATCCCCATCATCCTTCTGTGACCAAAGTAAGTTGTGTTTTAGTGTTCAGTGGCCTACATGCTACAGGAGGCCTGGGTGCAGAACACTTCTGTGGTGGAGAAAGTGTGCCTCAGGCAGAAGCTGGACCCAGTCTGGCTGGGGAGAGTCCTAGAGACCTGTGCCCTGTGGGCCAGACTTGGATACTTTCCCTGGGGGGAGTCCACACTTCAATTAGATAGTAGGTGAGAGTCTCAGGGTCTTTTGGGTCAGGGAGGCATTGCAGTTGGGGGTCATTTGAGTTTCTGACTCATCATGGGCAGTATGATGGAGAAATGCAGGGAGTGGTCAGGGAAGTGGGAAGAAGAAGGGCTCAGCTCATGGTCAAGCACATACTGGGTGCTCAATAAATAATCATTAATCAACAAATAGAAATGGACACAAAGAGAGAGGCAAGGAGTTGTGGTAGGGATTGGCTGTGAGGGTCTGTGACAACTAAGAGTGAGATGACTAGACTCCTGTCTTACTATGCCCTGCCTTCATGGGTGACGTTGATCTAATTGCTTCCCCCTCTCTGGGCCTCACCAAAGGGTCTGGGCAGAGATGTTCAAGACACAGGATATATGCATCTGGAGCTATGGATTAGGCAGGAGCTGGCAAACTGTGACCCCCAGGCCAAATCCAGCCCTCCACTTGTGTATATATATGTGTGTGTGTGTGTGTTTGAGATGGAGTCTCACTCTGTTGCACAGGCTGGAGTGCAGTGGTGCAATCTTGGCTCACTGCAACCTCCACCTCCCACATTCAAGAAATTTTCCGGCCTCAGCCTCCTGAGTAGCTGGGATAATAGGCCCATGCCACCGCACTTGGCTAATTTTTATATTTTTAGTAGAGAGAATGTTTCACCATGTTGGCCAGGCTCATCTCGAACTTCTGACCTCAGGTCATCTCCCCATTTCCCTCAGAGTCAAAGCCCAAGTCGTGATGATCCCTAGCAAGGTCCCTGTCACCTTGCTCTGGTATCCATCAGCCCCATCTCCCTTAATCATCTCTTGGCTTCACTCTAGCCTCCAGAGTCTCTGTGATGTTCCCTGATCCCTGCAGCACACTCTGTCCCCAGGGCCTTTACAGCTGCTGTTCCCACTGTTGGAAATCTCTCCCCCAGGAGTCCCCAGGACTCATCCCTCACTTCTATCACATTCACAGAGAAGCTTTCCTAGATTACCTTATCCACCACCACCACCGCAACCCTGCTCATGCTAGTGTGCCTTACACCCACACCTGCCTTGCCTTGCCTTGCCTTGTCTTGCCTTGCTTTGCCTTTCCTTTCCTTTCCTTTCCTTGCCTTGCCTTGCCTTTCCTTTCCTTGCCTTGCCTTTCCTTTCCTTTCCTTTCCTTTCCTTTCCTTTCCTTTCCTTTCCTTTCCTTTCCTTTCCTTTCCTTTCTTTTCCTTTCCTTTCCTTTCTCCTTTCCTTTCCTTTTTTTGCTTGAGACAAGGTCTTGCTGTGTTCCCCAGGCTGGAGTGCAGTTGTGCAATCTCAGCTCACTGCAACCTCTGCCTCTCAAGTTCAAGCAATACTCCCACCTCAGCATCCTGAGTAGCTAGGATTAAAGGCAGGTGCCCCCATTTTTGTACTGTACTTTGAGTAAAAATGGGGTTTCACCATGTTGGCCAGGCTGATCTCCAACTCGTAACCTCAAGTGTCCCACTCACCTCGGCCTCCCAACGTCCTGAGATTACAGGCGTGAGCCACCGCACCTGGCTGCACCTACTTTAGGATTTATTCTTCATAGCGCTTTCCACCTGATGTGCTGTCTGTGTTACTGGTTTGTTTGTGGATTGCCTGTCTCTCTCCCCCCTCATTAGAATGACAGATCCATTCAGATAGCAGAAACTCTGTTTCATTCACTGCTGTTTCCCCAAAGACTAGAACACTGATGGGGATATGATAACCAGGCAGTAGTTATTAATGGAATGAATTAATGTAAGAATGAATGAATGTGTCATCTGAGTCTAGATTACAGAGAAAAAAAAGAATGAATGAATGGCCGAGTGCAGTGGCTCATGCCTGTAGTTCCAGCACTTGGGGAGGCCAAGGCGGGCAGACTGCTTGAAGTAAGGAGTTAGAGACCAGCCTGGCCAATATGGTGAAACTCCATCTCTACTAAAAATACAAAAATTATCCAGACATGGTGGCACACCTGTAATCCCAGCTACATGGGAGGCTGAGGCAGGAGAATTGATTGAACCCAGGAGGTGGAGGTTGGAGTGAGTCAAGATCATGCCACTGCACTCCAGCATGGATGGAAGAGCGAGACTCTGTCTCAAAAATAAATAAAAATAATTTTAAAAAGGAATGCATGAAAGACAAGAAGGCCTAGATAGAAGGAATAAGTGATAGTAATCAATAGTCCACAAGGGAAATCTTAGTGAATGAGAATTTATTTGTAAATTTCAAATAAATTAACAAATTTATTTGAAGACAAGAATTGTCATGTACTCAATACAAAAGATAAATATTTGAGGTGATGACTATCTCAGTTACCCTGATATGATCATTACATACTGTCTACATCAGGGATCCCCACACCCCCGGCCACGAATCAGTACCAGTCTGAGGCCTGTTAGGATCTGGACAGGCAGCAGAGCAGGTGAGCAGCTGGCAGGTGTGTGAGGCTTCATCTGTGTTTACAGCCACTTCTTATTGTTTGTATCACCACTTAAGCTCCACCTCTAGATTAGTGGCAGTTTCAGATTCTCATAGGAGTGCAAATCCTACTGTAAACAGCACATGGGTGGGATCTCGGCCGCATGCTCCTTCTTCTTCTTCTTTTTTTTTTTTTTTTTTTTTTGAGATGCAGTCTCGCTCTTTGTCAGGCTGGAGTACAGTGGCACATGCTTGGCTCACTGCAACCTCTGCTTTTCAGGTTCAAGCCATTCTCCTGCCTCAGTCTCCTGAGTAGCTGGGAATACAGACACATACCACCACACATGGCTAATTTTTGTATTTTTTTAGTAGAGACAGGGTTTCACCATGTTGGCCAGGCTGGTATCAAAATCGTGACCACGTGATCCACCCGCTTTGGCCTCCCATGTAGCTGGGATTACAGGCATGAGCCACCATGCCCTGCAGCTGCAGGCTTCTTATAAAAATCTAATGCCTGATTATCTATCACAGTCTCCCATTGCCCCAAGACGGACCATCTAGTTTCAGCAAAACTAGCTGAGGCTCTCACTGATTCTACATTATGGTGAGTGGTGTAAGTATTTTGTTATATTTTACAATGTAATAATAATAGAAGTAGGCCAGACACAATGGCTCATGCCTATCATCCCAGCACTTTGGGAAGGTGAGGTGGGCAGATAACCTGAGGTCAGTGTTTCGAGACCAGCCTGGCCAACATGATGAAACACCATCTCTACTAAAAATACAAAAAATCAGCCAGGTGTGGTGGCAGGCACCTGTAATCCCAGCAACTTGGGAGGCTGAGGCAGGAGAATTGCTTGAACCCAGCAGGCAGAGGTTGCAGTGAGCCAAGATCATGCCATTCCACTCCAGCCTGGGTGACAAGAGCAAAACTCCATCTCAATTAATAATAATAATAATAGAAGTAAAGTGCACAATAAATGTAATGTGCTTGAATCATCATGAAAGCAACCCCCTGCCCCTAGGTCCATGGAAAAATTATCTTCTACAAAACCGATCCCTGGTGCCAAAAAGGTTGGGGACCACTGCTCTACAGGTCTCAAAATATCACCTGTGCCCCTCAAATAGGTACAACTATTACGTATCGATAAAAACTATAATAAATCAATTAAAATTTAAAATAAAAATAAGTAGAACTGAAAAGTTACCACTGGATCATGGAATAGAGAAATGAATGGTGTCCTCATTAAAGGTGGTCTCAGGGGAGAAAGGGAACAGAAGTTGGACTCAAATGGATACAGAGAGTGAGTAGGAGACAGAGTAGCTTGGGAAGTGCAGGAAACTCCTCCAGGAAGTGTGCTGGGAAGGGGAGAAGTGAGGATGGTAAGGATGGAGGGGATGCTGGCTTGGGAGTGAGTGCCTTTGAAGCTGAGCATGTGCCCAGGGAAGAGACATGGGGAGCTACACCTCACCATGATGGGCAGATGTGCCCCAACTTGCTCCTGCCTGGGCTCCCCAGTTTCACCCTGTAGATGCAGACTCAGGACACTGTCCATTTTGTGGCCACAGGGCATGAATCTCTCAGGGACCAGAAGCAGCAGCTGAGCCTTGCCTGGGCTGTGTAGAGAAAGGCAGCTGTGTACTTGCTGGATGACCCCTTGGTGGCTTTGGATGCCCATATCAGCCAGCACGTCTTCAACCAGGTGATCAGGCCTGGTGGGCTACTCCAGTGAAGAGTAAGTTTGGGAACATGGGTCAGAGGGCACAGGGCAAAGGCAGTGGATGCCTTAGCATTCAGTCCTAACCCAAGTTTCTCTCACCACCCCCCTTCCACTTGAGTCCAATTTTCCTCTTTGTATTAGTCAGTTTTTGCTGTGATGATACTACATAAAAAACAACCCCTCAGATTCCATCAGCTTACAACAGCAGCTGTTTCTTGCTTATGCGTCTGTGGTTTAACTACTACAGCTCTGCCTTGGATGATTGGCCTGGGTCAGATGGACACCTTGTCTTCTTGAGATAGGCTGAAGGAGTCCCCCTCTGTTTCTCTGTTTGGAAATGCTATTTTCAAGAAAGATGACAGGAGCACAAGAAGGGGAGCTCTCCCCACTCTGAGTCCAGGGACAATACTCCCACCCCTACCCCCCTGCTCCAGGAGGCTGGCCAAGCATATGTGTATAACTTTTCTTTTCTTACTTTCTTTCCCCTTTCCTTCGTTCCTCTTTCCCTTCCCCTGCCTCCCCCTCTCTCTCTCCCTCTCTCCTCCCTCCCTCCCTTCCTTCCTTTCTTCTTTTTGATGGAGTCTTGCTCCATCACTTAGGATGGAATGCAATGGTGCAATTTCAGCTCACTGCAACCTCCTCCTCCCAGTTTCAAGTGATTCTCATGCCTCAGTTTCCCAAGTAGCTGTGACTACAGGTGTGTGCCACTGTGCCAAGCTCATTTTAGCATTTTTAGTAGAGACAAGGCTTAGCCATGGTGACCTGACCGGTCTTGAACTCCTGGCCACAAGTGACTCACATGCCTTGGCCTCCTAAAGTGCTGGGATTACAGGCATGAGCCATGGAACATGGCCACAGGTGTGTTAACTTCTGACACTTCCCTGCCCAGACACAGATTCTCATGACACACACTCCACATTCTGCCCCAGGCTGATTGGATCGTGGTGCTGGCAGATAGGGCCATTGTAGAGATGGGTTCCAACCAGGAGTTTCTGCCCAAGAAGGGGGCCCACATGAGCCTTCTGGAATAAGTCAGAAAGCTAGGAGATAGAGGAGAAGGAGGCACTGGGTGGGCTTTGCTGATTCTCCATGGCTGGCTCTTGCCACCCTTGGGGAAAAAGACTCAAAGGGTTCTACTGGCAAGAGTGGATTGGTCTGGTCACAGCTTCTCTGCAGGCTTATGCCCAGAAGCAGACAGCTCTCCAATAGGTCACCTCTCTCCAAGAAGAGCCCATAACACCATCTACGAGCCAGGGGCTGTGCTAAGTTCTTCTGTAAAAAATACACTATTTCATTTGATTCTCACCCTACCCTCAGAGGTATGTGAAGTTACTGCTGTCACTTTACAGATGAGCAAAGAGAATTCAATCACTTGCCCAAGGTCACCAGATTAGAACTTGAGTGTGTGCAACTCCAGAGTCTATGCTTGCACTTGCTATGGAGACAGCACAAGAAGGTTTTGGTGCATAGAAAGCTACAACATGCCAGCTAGAGTTTCTGGTAATCCAAAGAACACAAAGTGCGCTGGATACATGACAAAATTCTGGAAGTAAAGTTGCCAAACCAAGCTCACTGACAATGACTGAAAAGTAGAAACTCATAGCACGTCACATATATTAGCTCACTGAACCAACTTAATGCCCCCGTGAGGCTGGTACTAGAATCATTTCCATTTCACAGGTGAGGAAACTGAGGCCCAAAAGGTAAGGAACTAGTCCCAGGTTACATGGCTTATAAGTGGAAGCACTGGGATTTGCACCCAAGCAACTTGATTCCAGAGAATGTGTTTTTTAATCATTAGGCTTTCTACTATCCCTGCATGACAAAGCAAGGACTCATACCCAGGTCTCCCTCAATCTCAGACGTTGTCTCTTCTGAGAACATCTGCCTAGCATGGGCCCACCCTGGTGAAAACCACTAAGTGTTGATTCACAATGTCCCAGTTCTGAAGCTTGAAGGTAGAACTTGCTTGTTTGTATTGGTCAGCTTTTGCTGCAATGATG
This sequence comes from Ateles fusciceps, assembly GCA_036589455.1. NCBI lineage: Eukaryota > Metazoa > Chordata > Mammalia > Primates > Atelidae > Ateles > Ateles fusciceps. The sequence goes on along the minus strand of JAZHEH010000318.1, from coordinate 132,456 downwards.
CTGTGTAACAAATAGACCCCCAACTCTCAGCAGCTTACACTAGCAGTTATTTTTTGCTTACAGGCCTGTGGTTAAACTTCTACAGCTCTGCCTTCAGTTATTGGCCACATCTGGGGCATAGTGTTGGGGAGGTGTCCTTTCTAGGAGAGATGGCACCTGAGGGTTGGTGGGAGTTAGACAGAAAAGTGCATTCCAGAGAGAAGGAACTGCTTGAGCAAGGCTGCCAGGAGAAACAGAGATAACTTTATAAAGTGTTCACTGCTGTTTTTCCAACCTCAAGTTCACAGCAGGTGCTCAATTATATTCACTGATTGAAAAAATGAATGAGTGAGTGAATGCCTGAATGATGTTTCTGGAAGAACTCAGAGTGGGGTATTGAGGTTGCTGGAGAGGTGGCAGGAGCCAGCACAGGGAAAGTAGATGGTCAGAGCAGTTAAGGCCACATGGTCAGTGGGTGTCAAAGTGAGTATCTGGGCCATGTTGTGTGACAGGACTCTTTTGACATTTTATCAGATTGTGAAAACAATCTGATAAAAAGAGATGAGAGGGTAAAAATTTAAAGTGGCATACAGAAAGAAATCAGCATGAGGTAGTTTAGTTAGGCAGGTCTAAGCCTTAGATTTTTTGATATGGACTGATTCAAAAGAAATATGAAACTACCCTTTGGCCCCAAATTCCTCAAACATATTGTTGAGAGTAATTGATTTTCACTCATTTCCCTTTAATATGGCTCCGAGTTCTTGTACTTTACTAAATATCTTTCCTGAGCCCATCGGTGATTTCTTTCTTGCCAAATATAGAGGCCTTCTTTTCCAGTCTGCCTGTTGCCCAATCTTTCCAGTATGTTTTAGATAGATTATCTTATATTTCTCTCATTTTACTTTTAGTAAATAATTTTGATTATTTGTGATAATCCAGGCTAACATGTTAGTAGAATTTTTCCTGGCTTTTAAGTACATTTTTATATGTTGTATATGTATTCTGAATAAAGTCAATTGAAGACAGAGACAGGAATCATTATTACATTAATACTCAGATGTCAGTGGCTTCTGCTCCACGTGCTTGCAGAGGACATTAGCCACTTCTGCAATGTTTCTCAAGTATTTCTGGGGATCCCTGGAGCTGATTCTTGTTTACTTATAAACAAGTCTTATCTTAAAGATACTGTTAATGCTCTGTCAAATATCTGCCTCCACCAGACATCATAGACACTGCTGAACACCAGCACTAGCTCTCTAGAGTCCTTTAATTGTAAAGGCAAGGTTGATCTCTCAAAGTAAAAAGATGTGGAAAAGATATACCAGCAAAATCAAAAGAATGCCATGTTAGTTATATTTATATCAGGTAACACTGACAACCAAAAAGCATTACTGAAGATAAAGAGATTATTACATAATCATTAAAAAGATCATTTCACCAGTATTTAAACCTTGTTTCCTTCTATCACATTTCCGTTCTAAGATGCACATATTTTTTACATTTTAATATATCTGAAGTCAGATGGCATCTTATTGTCAGGTAAGCAGCAAAAGTAATATGATCATCATTGCTTGAACATTTACATCGAAACTTGTAGAATGGGTGTTAGAGGCATGGAAGAAAATTCTGGAGAAAATAGTGGTGCACTCGTAATAAAGGCTGAACCACAGTTGATGATACAGGAAACAGTACTGTATGAAGAAGGGTGGACATAGATGACTCTCAGTCAAAGAATGCCTCAAGTAAGTCAAACTGAGTTCAACGAAGGTTGAGGAATAATTTAGCCAATTCACTTTTCCCTAGTTTGATTGAGGAGTAATTTACATGCAATAAAATTTACCTATTTTAAGTGTAATGTTTAGTAAGCTTTGGAATTTACAAGCAGTCATGTATCCATGACCATGATCAAGATATAGATCATCATTCCTCAAGGCCCTTTGCAGTGAGTGCCTTCCTCCAATTTCCAGTTCTAGGAAACCATCTATCTAGTTTCAGTCACTATGTTTTCACCTATTCCAGAATTTAGTATTAGTGAAATAATACAGTATATAGTCTTTTGTGTTTGCCATAATCCTCCATTTGTTTTGGTAATTACCCAGATTGCTGTGTTGTATTGTAAGCATATGTCTAACTTTATGGGACAGTGTCAAATTACTTTCTATATGGTGTGATATATGGATCAAGATTAGCTTTTTAAAAATATGGATTTACAATTATCCCAGCAGTATTTGTAAAAAAAAACTATCCTTTCTCCATTTCACAATATTAAAATGTTTGGGTCTGCATCTGGACTGTCTCTGATTTATGTGTCTGCGTTTTATTTTTTTATCAGCAGTACAACATCTTAACTACTGTAGTATTGAAATTGGGTATTGTGAATTCTTCAACATTGCTATTATTATTCTTTATCGAAATTCTTTTGACTAGTCTTAATCTATTGTCTTTCCACCTAATTTTGGAATCAGCTGATAAATTTCCACAAAAATTTTGCTCAGATATTAATTGGAGAGAACTGATAACAATATTGAGTCCACCAATCCATGAACACAGTATATCTTTCTCTTTATTTAGTTATCTGTGATATTTTCTGATAATGTTTTGCAGTTTTCCGCATACAGATTTTGTACATGTTTTGATAGATTTATACTTAATCATTTCATAGTTTGGTGATATTTTAAATAGTGCTTCATGTTAAAATTTGATTTCCAATTGTTCATACTAATTATGAATATACTAATTATGAACAATTGGAAATCAAATTTTATAGTATATAAAGCTATAATTACTTTTATAGAACAGAATTTTATAGTATAGTATATAGAACTATAATTAATTTTTGTATATTGACATTGCATACTAAAACTTTGTTAAATTCACCAACTAGTTTCATTAATTTTTTGAAGAGTCTTTGGTATTTTCCAAGTACAAATCATGTCATCTATAAAGAGAACGTTTTATTTCTTCATTTCCAAGATTAGTTATTGAATGATTGACCTCCTTATACAAGGTGGAACCTTCAGTTCTTCAGTATAATTATAAATTCTGGTGACAGTGGAAATACCTCTTTGTTTCTGACATTAAGAGGAAAGCATTTGATTTTTTTATTATTAAATATTATGTTCCATGTAGGGTTTCTTGAGATACCCTTTATTAGGTTGAAGAAGTTCCATTTTGTTCTAAGGTGGATGAGAATTCAATGCTTTTGTCTTCCTTTTTGATAAACTACACAAAATAGACATTATTATTAGTAGGACTTTCAGAGAAGTTTTTTTTTACCTTTTTTAAATTGCATTTTATTTTTTGGGGTACATGTGAAGAACATGCAAGATTGTTGCATAGGTACACACATGGCAGTGTGATTTGCTGCCTTCCTCCCCATCACCTATATCTGGCATTTCTCCCCATGCTATCTCTCCCCAACTCCACACCCCCAACTGTCCCTACCCTATTTTCCCCCAACAGAACCCAGTGTGTGATGCTACCATCCCTGTGTCCATGTGTTCTTATTGTTCAACACCCACCTATGAGTGAGAACATGCGGTGTTTGATTTTCTGTTCCTGTGTCAATTTGCTGACAATGACAGCTTCCAGGTTCATCCATGTCCCTACAAAGGACACGAACTCATCGTTTTTGATGGCTGCATAATATTCCGTGTTGTATATGTGCCACATTTTCCCTGTCCAGTCTATCATCGATGGACATTTGGGTTGGTTCCAGGTCTTTGCTGTTGTAAACAGTGATGCAATGAACATTCGTGTGCATGTGTCCTTATAGTAGAATGATTTATAATACTTTGGATGTATACCCAGTAATGGGATTGCTGGGTCAAATGGAATTTCTATTACTAGGTCCTGGGAGAATAGCCATACTGACTTCCACAATGGTTGAACGAATTTACACTGCCACCAACAGTGTAAAAGTGTTCCTAATTCTCCATATCATCTCCAGTGTCTGTTGTCTCCAGATTTTTTAATGATCGCCATTCTAACTGGGATGAGATGATATCCCAATGTAGTTTTGATTTGCATTTCTCTAATGATCAGTGATGATGAGGACTTTTTATATTTTTGTTGGGCTCATATATGTCTTCTTTTGTAAAGTATCTGTTCATATTCTTTGTCCACTTTTCAATGGCCTTGTTTTTTTCTCGTAAATCTGTTTTAGTTCTTTGTAGATTCTGGATATCAGCCCTCTGTCAGATGGGTAGACTGCAAAAATTTTTTCCCATTCTGTTGGTTGCCAATTCACTCTAATGACTGTTTCTTTTGCTGTGCAGAAGCTGTGGAGTTTGATTAGGTCTCATTTGTCTATTTTGGCTTTTGTTGCCAATGCTTTTGGTGTTTTGGTCATGAAGTCCTTGATTATGCCTATGTCCTGAATGATTATGCCTAGGTTTTCTTCTAGGGTTTTTATGGTGTTATGTCTTATGTTTAAGCCTTTAATCCATCTGGAGTTAATTTTAATGTAAGGTGTCAGTAAGGGATCCAGTTTCTGCTTTCTACACATGGCTAGCCAGTTTTCCCAACACCATTTATTAAACAGAGAATCATTTCCCCATTGCTTGTTTTTGTCAGGTTTGTCAAAGATCAGATGGTTGTAGATGTGTTGTGTTGCCTCCGAGGCCTCTGTTCTGTTCCATTTGTCTATATCTCTGTTTTGGTAGCAGTACCATGCTGTTTTGATTACTGTAGCTTGGTAGTATAGTTTGAAGTTCGATAATGTGATGCCTCCATCTTTGTTCTTTTTGCTTAGAATTGACTTGTCTATGTGGGCTCTCTTTTGGTTCCATATGAAGTCTAAGGTGGCTTTTTCCAGTTCTGCGAAGAAGGTCATTGGTAGCTTGATACGGATAGCATTAAATCTGTAAATTACTTTGGGCAATATGGCCATTTTCATGATATTGATTCTTCCTAGCCATGAACATGGAATGTTTCTCCATCTGTTTGTGTCCTCTCTTATTTCGTTGAGCAGTGGTTTGTAGTTCTCCTTGAAGAGGTCCCTTACGTTCCTTGTTAGATGTATTCCTAGGTATTTTATTCTCTTTGAAGCAATTGTAAATGGCAGTTGGTTCTTGATTTTGCTATCTTTAAGACTGTTATTGGTGTATAGGAATGCTTGTGATTTTTGCACATTGATTTTGTATCCTGAGACTGCTGAAGTTGCTTATGAGTTCAGGAGATTTTGGGCTGAGACGATGGGGTCTTCTAGCTATACAATCATGTCGTCTGCAAATAGAGACAATTTGACTTCCTCCTTTCCTATTTGAATACCCTTTATTTCTTTTTCTTGCCTGATTGCTCTGGCTAGAACTTCCAGTAGTATATAGAAGAGGAGTGGTGAGAGAGGACATCCTTGTCTAGTGCTAGAAACACAATTCTTACAGAAACTAGATGTGGACATTCCAGCAGGAAAGTGGGCATGTGATGTAATACGAAATATCTCACCTTAAAAACTAAAAGGAAGCTATCTGGGAGAATGCTTCAAAATGTGTGCATTCAACTTAGATCCTTACACTGATCTGTGCATGCAGCAGTTTGAGAACACTTTCTGTGGAGAATCTAAAAATTGACGTTTCCAGTAAAATCCCGTGTTATAGGAAATAGCAGTAAGACTGCCTGCAAAACAAAGAAGAAACGTAACTGTGAAACTGCTATGGTGTGTGTTCGTTCAACTAAAGGAGTTGAATCTAGGTTTCGACTCAGCAGGTTACAAACACATTTCTCACAGAAGCTAGTTGTGGACATTCCAGAAGGAAAGTGGATATATGCTGTAATTTGAAATAACTCAACTTAGAAACTAATAGGAAACTCTCTGGGAGAATATATCACAATGTGTGCATTCAACTTAGAGAGATACACTGATGTGTGTATGCAGCAGTTTGAGAACGTTTTGTGTGGAGAATCTCTAAAGTGACATTTCCACCAAAATCACGTGTTATACGTAATAGCAGAAAGACTGCCTGTAAAACACAGAAGAAACGTATCTGTGAAACGGCTATGATGTGTGTTCTTTCAACAAGGAGAGTTGAATCTGCGTTTCGATTCAGCAGATAAGAAACACATTTTTCACAGAAGCTAGATGTGGACATTCCAGAAGGAAAGTGGGCATATGCTGTAATGGGAAATATCCCACCTTAAATACTAAAAGGAAGCTCTCTGGGAGAATACTTGACAATGTGTGCATTCAACTTAGAGAGTTTCACTGATGTGTGCAAGCAGCAGTTTGAGAACGCTTTTTGTGGAGAATCTCAAAACTGACGTTTCGAGTAAAATACAGTGTTATACGATATAGCGGTAAGACTGCCTGTAAAACACGGAAGAACCATATCTGTAAAACTGCTATGGTGTGTGTTGGTTCAACTGAGAGAGTTGAATCTATGTTTCGATTCAGCAGGTTAGAAACTCATTTCGTTCAGTAGCTTGATGTGGACATTTCAGATGGAAAGTGGGCCTATGCTGTATTGGGAAATATCTGGCCTTAAAAACCAAAAGGCCTCTATCGGGGAGAATGCTCGACAATGTTTGCCTTCAACCTAGAGAGTTACACTGATGTGAGCAAGCAGCAGTTTGAGAAAACTTTTTGTAAATAATCTGAAAATTGACGTTTCCAGCAAACTCCCATGTTATATGAGATAGCAGTAAGACTGCCTGTAAAACACAGAAGAAACGTATCTGGGAAACTGCTATGGTGTGTGTTCATTGAACAAAGAGAGTTGAATCTACGTTTCGATTTAGCGATTAGAAACACTTTTCTCACAGAAGCTAGATGTGGACATGCCAGAAGGAAAGTGGGCATATGCTGTAAGGGGAAATATCTCACCTTAACAACTAAAACGAAGGTATCTGGGAGAATGCTTGACAATGGGTGCACTCAATTTAGAGAGTTACACTGATGTGTGTATGGAGCAGTTTGAGAACACTTTCTTTTTAGAATGTCAAAACAGACTTTTCCAGCAAAACTCCGTGTTATAAGAACTGGCAGTAACACTGTCTATAAAACACTGAAGAAACGTATCTGTGCAACTCCAATGGTGTGCGTTCGTTGAACAAAGAGAGTTGAATCTACGTTTCTTTTCAGCAGATAAGAAACACATTTCTCACAGAAGCTAGATGTTCACATTCCAGAAGGAAATTGGACATAAGCTGTAATGGGAAATATCTCACCTTGAAAACTCAAAGGAAGCAGTCTGGGAGAATGTTTGACAATGTGTGCATTCAACTTAGAGAGTTACACTGATGTGTGCAAGCATCAGTTTGAGAATGCTTTCTGTGGAGAATCTCAAAATTGACGTTTCAAGCAAAATCCTGTGTTATACGAAATAGCAGTAAGACTGCCTGTAAAACACATTAAAAAACCTATTTGTGAAACTGCTATGGTGTGTATTCGTTCAACTAAGAGAGTTGAATCTACGTCTCGATTCAGCAGGTTAAAAACACATTTCTCAAAGAAGCTAGATGTTTACACTCCAGAAGGACAGTGTGCATATTCTATAATGGGAAGCATCTCACCTTAAAAACTAAAAGGAAGCTATCTGGGAGACTGCGTGACAATGTATGCATCCAACTTAGGGAGTTACACTGATGTGTGCAAGTAGCAGTTTCAGAACGCTTTCTTTGGAGAAACTCAAAACAGACGATTTCCAGAAAAATCCCATGTTATACGAAATAGCAGTAAGATTGACTGTACAACACAGAAGAAACATATCTCTGAAACTTCTATGGTGTGTGTTCGCTCAACTAAGAGAGTTGAATCTACGTTTTGATTCAGCAGGTTAGAAACACACTTCTTCCAGGAGCTAGATGTGGACATTCCAGAAAAAAAGTTGGCGTATGCTTTATTGGGAAAGATCTCATCTTGCAAACTAAAAGGAAGCTATCTGGGAGATTGTTGCCACTGTGTGCATTCAACTAAGAGAGTTACACTGATGTGTGTATGCAGCAGCTTCAGAACACTTTCTGTGGAGAATCTCAAAACTGACGTATCCAGCAAAATCCCGTGTTATAAGAAATAGCAGTAAGACTACCCATAAAACACAGAAGAAACGTATGTTTGAAACTGCTATGGTGTGTTTTTCTTCAACTAAGAGAGTTGAATCTGTTTCGATTCAGCAGTTTAGAAACACATTTCTCATAGAAGCTAGGTACGGACAATAAAGAAGGAAAGTGGGCATATGTTGTAATGTGAAGTAGCTCACCTTAAAAACTAAAACGAATCTACCAGGGAGAATGCGTGAAAATGTGTGCATTCAACTTAGAGAGTTACACAGATGTGTGTATGCAGCAGTTTGAGAACGTTTTCTGTGGAGAATCTCAAACCTGATGTTTCCAGCAAAATTCTCTGTTATACGAAAAAGCAGTATGACTGCCTGTAAAATGCAGATAAAATGTATCTGTGAAACTTCTATGGTGTGTGTTTTTCCAACTAAGAGAATTGAATCTACGTTTTGATTCAGCAGGTTAGAAACATATTTCTCACAGAAGCTAGATATGGACAATAAAGAAAGAAAGTGGGCATATGTTGTAAGGTGAAGTATCTGACCTTAAAAACTAAAAGGAAGGTATCTGTGAGAATGCTTGACAATGTGTGCATTCAAATTAGAGAGTTACACTGATGCGTGTATGCAGCAGTTTGAGAACAGTTTCTGTGGGGAATCTCAAAACTAATGATTCCAGCAGTATCCCGCTGCATGAAATAGCAGTAAGACTGCCTGTAAAACACAGAAAAAATGAATCTGTGAAACTACTATGGTGTGTGTTCGCTCAACTAATAGAGTTGAATCTATGTTTCGATTCAGCAGGATGGAAATACATTTCTTACAGAAGCTAGATGTGAACATTCCAGAAGGAAATTTGGCCTATGCTGTAATGGGAAATATCTTCAATTAAAAACTAAATGGAATCTGTCTGGGAGAATGCTTGACAATGTGTGCATTCAACTTAGAGAGTTACACTGATGTGAGCAAGCAGCAGTTTGAAACGCTTTCTGTGGAGAATCTCAAAAATGGCATTTCCACAAAAACCTGTGTGATATGAAATAACTGTAAGTCTGCCTGTAAAACACAGAAGAAACGTACCTGTGAAACTGCTTTTGTGTGTTTTCATTGAACTAAGAGAGTTGAATCTAGGTTTTGATTCAGCAGGTTAGAATACATTTCTCAAAGAAACTAGATGTGGACATTCCAGAAGGAAAGTGAGCCTAGCTGTAATGGGAAATATCTCACCTAAAAAAGTAAAAGCATGCTATCTGGGAGAATACTTGACAATGTGTGCAGTCAACTAAGAGAGGTACACTGATGTGTGCAACCAGCAGTTTTAGTACTTTTTCTGTGGAGAATCTCAAACCTGTCGTTTCCAGCAAAATACTGTGTTATACGAAATGGCAGTAAGAGTGCCTGTAAAACACAGAAGAAACGTATCTGTGAAACGGCTTTGCTGTCTCTTCGTTCAAATAAGAGAGTTGAATCTAGGTTTCGATTCAGCAGGTTAAAAACACATTTCTCAAAGAAGCTACATGTGGACACTCCAGAAGGAAAATGGGCATACGCTGTAATTGGAAGTATCTCATCTTAAAAACTAAAAGGAAGCTATCTGTGAGAATGCTTGACAATGTGTTCATTCAACTTAGAGAGTTACACTGATGTGTGCAAGCAACAGTTTCAGAATGCTTTCTTTGGAGAATCTCAAAACGGATGTTTCCAGCAAAATCCCCTGTTATACGAAATAGCAGTAAGACTGCCTGTACAACACAGAAGAAACATATCTTTGAAACTTCTATGATGTGTGTTTCTTCAACTTAGAGAGTTGAATCTACATTTCAATTCAGCAGGTTAGAAACACATTTCTCACAGAAGCTATATGTGGACATTCCAGAAGGAAAGTGGGCATATGCTGTAATGGGAAATATCTCACCTTAAAAACTAAAAGGAAGCTATCTGGAAGAATGCTTCAGAATGTGTGTATTACAGAAAGAGAGTTACACTGTTGTGTGTATACCGCAGTTTGAGAATGCTTTCAGTGGAGAATCTCAAAACTCACGTTTCCAGCAATATCTTGTTGTACAAAATAGCAGTAAGACTGCTTCTAAAACACAGACAAAACAAATCTGTGAAATTGCTATGGTGTGTGATCATCCAACTAATAGAGTTGAACATAGGTATCGATTCAGCAGGTTGGAAACACATTTCTTACAGAAGCTAGATTTGGACTTTCCAGAAGGAAAGTGGGCATATGCTGTAACGGGAAACATCTCAACTTAAAAACTAAAAGGAAGCTATCTGGGAGAACGCTTGACAATGTGTGTATTCAACTTAGAGAGTTACACTGATGTGAGCAAGCAGCAGTTTGAGAACGCTTTCTGTGGAGACTCTCAAAAGTGACGTTTCCACAAAAACCCGTGTGATATGAAATAGCAGTAAGACTGCGTGTAAAACAAAGAAGAAACGTACCTGTGAAACTGCTTTGGTGTGTATTCATTCAACTAAGAGATTTGAATCTAGGTTTCAATTCAGCAGGATAGAAACACATTTCTCACAGAAGCTAAATGTGGAAATTCCAGAAGGAAAGTGGGAATATGCTGTAATGGGAAATACTTCCCCTTAAAAAGTAAAAGGAAGCTATCTGAGATAATGGTTGACACTGTGTGCATTTAACTTAGAGAGGTCCACTGATGTGTGTAAGCAGCAGTTTGAGAACGCTTTCTGTGGAGAATCTCAAAAGTGACGTTTCCACAATAACTCGTGTGATATGAAATAGCTGTAGACTGCCTGTAAAACACAGAAGAAATGTATCTGTGAAACTGCTATGGTGTGTGTTTGTTCAACTAAGAGAGTTTAATCTAGGTTTCGATTCAGCAGGTTAGAAATACATTTCCCACAGAAGGTAAATGTGGACATTCCATAAGAAAAGTGGGACAACATTGTAATGGGAAATATCTCACCTTAAAAACTAGAGTAAGCTATCTGGGAAAGTCTTGACAATGTCTGCATTCAACATAGAGAGTTACACTGATGTGTGTATGCAGCAGTTTGAGAACCCTTTCTTTGCAGAATCTCAAAACTGATGTTTCCAGCAAAATCCCTTGTTATACGAAATAGCAGTAAGACTGCCTGTAAAACACAGGAGAAACATATCTGTGAAACTGCTATGTTATGTGTTCGTTCAACTGAGAGAGTTGAATCTATGTTTCGATTCAACAGGTTAGAAACACATTTTTTACAGGAGCTTGATTTGGACATTCTGGAAGGAAATTGAGCATATGATGTAATGGGAAATATCCCACCATAAAAACTAAAAGGAAGCTATCTAGAGAATTCTTGACAATGTGTGCATTCAACTTAGAAAGTTATTCTGATGTGTGTATATAGCAATTTGAGAAAGCTTTCTGTGGAGAATCTCAAAACTGACGTTTCCAGAAAAATCCCATGTTATATGAAATGGCAGTAAGACTTGCCTGTAAAACACAGAAGAAACATATCTGTGAAACAGCTCTGGTGTGTGTTCGTTCAACTAAGAGGGTTGAATCTATGTTTCGATTCAGCAAGTTAGACACACATTTCTTACAACAGCTCGATTTTGACATTTCAGAAGGAAAGTGGGCCTATGCTGTAATAGGAAATATCTCACTTTTAAAACTAAAAGGAAGCTATCTGGGAGAATGCTTAACAATGTGTGCATTCAACTTACAGAGTTACAGGCATGTGTGTATGCAGCAGTTTAAGAACGCTTTCTGTGGGGGAATCTCAAAACTGACTTTTCCAGCAAAATCCTTTGTTATACGAAATAGAGGTAAGACTGCCTATAAAACACAGATGAAACGTATCTGTGAAACTGTTACTGTGTGTGTTCGTTCAACTAAGAGAGTTAAATTTATATTTCGATTCAGCAGGTTAGAAACACATTTCTTACAGAAGCTAGATTTCGACTTTCCAGAAGGAAAGTGGGCATATGTTGCAGTGGGAAATATCTCACCTTAAAAACTAAAAGGAACCTATCTGGGAGAATGCTTGACAATGTGTGCATTCCACTTAGAGAGTTACACTGATGTGTGTATGCCAGCACTTTGAGAAAGGCTTCCGTTGAGAAATCTCAAAACTGACATTTCCAGCAAAATCAGGCCTTATACGAAATAGCAGTAAGACTGCCTGTAAAACACAGAAGAAACGTATCTGTGAAACTGCTATGGTGTGTATTCTTTCAACTAAGAGAACTGAATATATGTCTTGATTCAGGAGGTAAGAAACACATTTCTTACTGAAGCTAGATTTGGACAATCCAGAAAGAACTTGGGATTATGCTGTAATGGGAAATATCTCACCTTAAATACTAAAAGGAAGCTATCTGGGAGAATGCTTGACAGTCAGTTCATTCAACGTAGAGAGTTACACTGATGTGTGCATGAAGCAGTTTGAGAACGCTTTCTGTGAATAATGGCAAAACTGACGTTTCCAGCAGAATCCCGTGTTGTACGAAATAGCAGTAAGACTCCCTGTAAAACACAGAAGAAATGTAACTGTGAAACAGCTATGGTGAGTGTTCGTTCATCTAAGAGAGTTGAATCTATGTTTCGATTCAGCAGGATAGAAACACATTTGGACATTATAGAAGGAAAGTGGGAATATGCTGTAATATAAACTATCTAACCTTGAAAACTACAGTAAGCTGTCTGGGAAAGTCCTGACAATGTGTGCATTCAACGTAGAGAGTTATACTGATGTGTGTGTGCAGCAATTTGAAAACACTTTCTGTGCAGAATCTCAAAACTGACGTTTCCAGCAAAATCCTGTGTTATAGGAAACGGCAGGAAGACTGCCTGTAAAACACAGAAGAAACACATGTGTGAAACTTCTATGGTGTGTGTTCGTTCAACTGAGAGAGTTGAATCTATGTTTCGATTCAGCAGATTAGAAACACATATCTTACAGAAGCCAGATTTGGATATTCCAGAAGGTAAGTGGGCATGTGCTTTAATGGAAAATATCTCATTTTAGAAACTAAAAGGAAGCTCTCTGGGAGAATGCTTCAAAATGTGTGCATTCAAGTTATACATTTACCCTGATGTGTGTATGCAACAGCTTGAGAATGCTTTCTGTGGAGAATCTCCAAACTGACATTTCCAGCAAAATCCCGTGTTATGCGAAAGAGCAGTAAGACTGCCTGTAAAACACAGAAGAAACGTATCATCTATGAAACTGCTATGCCGTGTGTTCGTTCTACTAAGAGAGTATAATCTATGTTTCGATTCAGCAGGTTAAAAACACATTTATTACTAAAGCTAGATTTGGACATTCCAGAAAAAAAGTGGGCATATGCTTTAATGGGAAATATTTCACCTTTAAAAATAAAAGGAAGACATCTAGGAGAATGCTTTACAATGTGTGCATTCAATTTACTTACAATGATGTGTGTATGTGGCAGTTTGAGAACACTTTCTGTGAAGAATCTCAAAACTGACGTTTCCAGCAAAATGCCGTGTTATACGAAATAACAATAAGACTGCCAGTAAAACACAGAAGAAACATATCTGTGAAACTGCTATGGTGTGTGTTCTTTCAACTAAGAGAGTTGAATCTATGTTTCGATTCAGCATGTTAGACACACATTTCTTGCCATAGCTAGATGTGGACATTCCAGAAGGAAAGTGGGCATATGCTGTAATGGGAAATATCTCACCCTACAAACCAAAAAGAACTATCTGAGAAATGCTTGACAGTATCTGCGTTCAACTTAGAGAGTTACACTGATGTGTGTATGCAGCAGTTTGAGAACTCTATCTGTGGAGAATGTCAAAAGTGATGTTAATCTTTGTTTCAATTCAGCAGGTTAGAAACACATTTCTTACAGAAGCTTGACTTGGACATTCCAGAAGGAAAGTGGGTATACTTCCAAATCATGTCTTCTATTTTTGTTGAGAATTACACTTGTCTTAATTTTTCAAAGAATGGCATGAAGTATTAAATTTTATGAGTTTTTTCATACTGCCAGTGAGAAAGATAGAGTAAAAACTATAGTAGGGAAAGAGAAAGTCTTTCAATAAATCTAAGAAATTTAAAAGTAATTGGCTAATATTTTTTAAGATAGCTTTATGTAGAATGTCTTGGGAGCTATCCTGAAGGTTAAGTTTCCAAAAATATAGGGTAAAGTACTAAGTAGTCCCATGTTCAGGAGATACACACGAATAATACAGACTGCAGTATAACTTTTGCACTATGGCAAAAAAGACACCCCAAGCATGAGTTTAACACAATAGTGTAAATGACACGACAAAAATAAAGAAAACAATAACAATCTTCTCTAATGAAGAAGAAATGAATTCAAGAAAATTTTGGGGAGGTTGAGGACAGTGTTGAGGATGATTAATTTGAAACAGTAGTTAAAAACATAGAGAGCTTGTGATCCTCTAATTAATTCCTTTAACCTATATGAGTATCTGCAGTGTCTTACTAATTGTCTTTGACATACCAGATTGATTGAGGTCTTTTTTCTGGAGGACTAAACCTATCAGTATTTATCAGGACTAATTTGTGTGTGTCTTGTGTGTGTGTGTGTGTGTTTGATATTTGTTTGATTGGGGCCTTTTTGTTGTAGGACCTACAGGACTTATCAACACTGAACCTGTTGAATGCCAGGGATTTCACGGAGCTAAAGAGAAGTTTGACTGGGTGCATGCCAGGTGGCGGATAGTGATCCCGGTGTGGGGGTTGGGGCAGATTGTTTTTTGTGGGTTCCTCCTGTATCCAATGGCAGGAAACCCTGAAGGAGGTTAGGACTCTGGCACAGGCCCTCTTCAGATCGCAGATGTGATCTTCTTGTGCTTGACTTTCTTGGAGGTTCTCAGTGGCATGCCTGGACATCTGTCTCGTTCTTGGATTCGCCACAGAAAACTTCGGAGACACCCTCTACACCTGATCGGCCCTCATGGGAAGCTAGTTCCAGGTGGAGCCACCTCTGCTGCACATTGGGCTTGCCTCTTGTGGTTGTTCCCTCCATGTCCTGACAGTAGTGCTGAGTGTAAGGTATATTGTCATGTCAAAATGAGGAAACTGAGGCCAGCATAAGAAAATGCAAATCCGATTTATTCAGCTCCCTGGCGAGGTTCTATGGTCCAGGTAAGGGCCAGAGAAGTCGCACTTAACTTTTTAGGATAAGGGGCTTTATAAGGAGTGAAGGCATTTGATTGGATATAGGGGAGACAAAGCAGAAGGCACTTGACTGGATATTGGGACCCGGGAAGTGGAGTGAAGGCAGTTATTACTGGTATTTAGGTGGGATCTTTGGTGAGTGGGCCGTCTTGGGAGAAATGACCTTGACGGGCAAAGTGCTTATCGGGCAAGGGAGTGCTATCAGGCAAGGTTTGTCGGGGCTTTCCAAAAAATTTTTGGGCGGGGTTTTTCAGCGGGGGCTACATGTCGGGTGCAGAGTGGTGACGTAATTCCCTGTTACCGGGAAGGATGGGTGTGTCTGAGCTCCCTGGAGAGGCAATCGGCCTTACATTCTGACCCTTTTGATGATATAGGAGGTCGCTTCTTTTCTGGCTACTTCCTGCTGAGTAGAGGCGTCATAGACAAGGGGTCAGTTGGCTGGTGTCTCAATTGGGAGTCAGACATAAGGATGAAGTAGCATCTGATTTACAGCCACCCTGGAGATTTCCCTCATTCGAGCCTGCAAAAACTTGAGAAAGAGAGGGGCTAACATTAGTAAGAGACAAATTATGATAAGGGGGGTGATGATAGAGGCCAGCCAGGTGAGCACAGGGGGACCGCCACCAGTTAAGAGGTGAATCAGGAGTGTTTTGTCCTTTGTGGAGATTGTCTCTGAGGCGATAGAGATTGTTGACATTTTCTTCTACCAGGCCCGTCTCATTGATGTAGTAGCAACACTGTTCGTGGAGAAACAGGCAAGTTCCTCCTTTTTCTGCTGTTAGTAAGTCTAAGGTTCTCCGATTTTGGAGGGTTACCTGAGACAACGACGTGATTTGTCATTGGAGGGAGGGGCCAGAGATGCAGCCGAGGCCTCAATTGCTGCACATAGTTTGTTTTCCAGTTCAGCAGCCACAGTAATGCTGTGGCCCAGGGCACCGCTGCCTAACCCTGCTGCCGTCATGGCTGATGCAAGGGACAGGCCAACTACTACCGGGAGAAAGATGGCGTGTTTGCTTCAGTGGCTAGGCGAAGGAAAAAAGGAGTGACAGTAGCTCAGTTTGTCCGTAAACTTCTAGTTGAGGTATTAAAGTGGCGGGTATACAAGGAAAAGGAGAGGAAGAGTTGATAGTTTTGGTTAGTGTTCCGTTACACCAGAAGAATCCCTCCTTGGTTATAGTAATGGAGGAAGTAACATTGATAGTGTTGTTACAAGTGAGTTCAGGGAAAAAGCCGTGGCCATAGCAGACAGAGAGATTTTGTGAGTGTTCCTTGAATAATGGGACATTGGTGACTATTAGTCTGTTGTTTGAGTTTGTTGAGGTGTTAAGTTTTGTGTTGAGGGGGGACCGCAGCCCAGAGAGGTCTGGTTAAGGAAGCACATAGAAAACAATTGGTAATGTTTATGGTATCAGTTGAATTGACAATATTAGCTACCTGTTGTATTAAAGTTACCCAGGAGAAAGGGGAAGAAGATTGACTTGGGGGCTTGAGTTGGTTAGTTAAAGTGGCCTCACTTTGTAGGATGGTGTTGCCCAATGAGTTGAGTTGGTCTACTTCTTTAGGTACAATGCGAGTATAGGACCGAAATATTAGCCATGTGCCACCGGGGTAGCCATTTGTGGCTGAGTCGTATACTTTACCTGTGGTTCCCTTTTCCCAGCAGCTATTCCAGGGGTCTCGGATGGCAAGGGTGATGTTAGTTACACCATCCTGTCCACGTATTTTTCCCAGTATTTTTCCTCCTATTCTGTGCATGACAGAGGAATTATATGGGCATCCACCATAGGTGGTGTTCCACCAGTGACAGTAGTTTTTGGTTTGATCATACAGGAAGCACAGGGCCATGTTACCCCAGAAATAAAGAATTTTAGACTTTGATACCCGGAATGTAAATATTATGGTTGACTGGCAGCCCACGGGCTGGCAATCTGCTTGGGCCAGATATTGGGTTTTGGTAGTGGGGCCATTGGTCCAGGATTCTTGGAGGTAAAAGCGCCAAACATGTGAGTTGGCATTAAGGGGAGTTACGAGAAGGACTACTAGGAGAAGGATTTGGAGGGTTAGGAGGAAATGGGCCCCAGGTGAAATGGAGTCGCGTTGGACCCAGGGGCTCGGACTTCCACTGTTCACCTTGGGGAGCCAATTTGAGGCGGGACACATGGTACCACGAGGAGTGACCTAGAAGCTTGGTGGCAGTTGGGGTTGTTAGGATAATGATGTGTGGTCCCGACCACCTGGGTTGTAGAGATCCTGGCTTGAGTTCCCTGAGGAGGACACTGTCACCTGGCTGGAGAGGTATAGCTGGATGGGAGTCCTCGGGTCCTGGAACAATGGGGAGGGTACAGTCCGTGTGTTCTCTGAGTAAGTGACAGAGGAGGGAGAGGTGGGGAAGATAGGAGGCCAAAGGAGGCGGTTGTACTGGGAGATTGTGGGAAACTAGAAAAGGCCTGCCTTACAGTAAATCAAAGGGACTGAGGCCCTTGGGCTCCCGTGGGGTGGCTCGGACCCGGGCTAGGGCCAGAGGCAGGAGTGTGGGCCAGGAGAGTTTTACCTCGATGGTGAGTTTGGCTAAATGATCCTTGAAGATGCCGTGAGACCATTCCACTTTACCCGATGACTGAGGGTGGTATGGGATGTGTAGTTTCCAGGATATTGAGAGACTCAGCGACCAGTTGGACCACCTGAGCTTTAACTGCTGGACTGTTGTCTGACTGGATGTTCACGGGCAACCCGAAATTAGGGATGATTTCCTGAATTAAGAGGGGAGGCTTCAATCCACCCAGAAAAGGTATCTACAAAGGTTAGGAAGTAGTGTAGTTTTTTGTGAGTAGGCATGTGAGTAAAATCAGTTTGCCAGTTTTGGGCTGGCAGGCTGCCACGCATTTGGTGGGTAGGAAACTGTGGCTTTAAGTTTCCCTGAGGTGAGACCTTGGAGCATGTAGTACACGATTTGTGTACCTGCTCGATTATTTGTTGTAGGCCTGGTAAGATAAAGAGTGGCTGCACAAAGCGATATAACGCCTTGGGCCCAACATGTAAAGATTGGTGAATTTCAGCAATAACTTTTGGGGCCTATTCCTGAGGTAAGGCAATTTTATTGTCCAGGAAGATCCAGCCCTGATCAGACTCGGTTCCTCCTTTTAATAAGAGTGTTTGCTTTTCTGTCACTGTGTAAACGGGCGGAGTGGTGGTGGCAAGAAAAAGGACCGGGGTGGGGGCTGGTTTGGTATTAGTTAAGGATTTAGCCACCGCATCCGCCCTCGCAATGCCCTGGGAAACAGTGTTCTGTTGGGCCTGGTGTCCCCAGCAGTGAATAACAGCAACTTCCTTAGTCAGTGACAGGGCTTGTAGAAGGTTGGAGATTTGGGTAGCATTGACTATGGGGTACCCTTTTGTAGTAAGGAATCCCCTTTCCTTCCAGAGGGCACAATGACAGTGGGTGATAAGGAAAGCATACTTTGAATCAGTATAGATGTTCACCCGCTTTTCCTGTGCTAATGTGAGGGCCCGGGTTAAGGCAATGAGTTCTGCCTTTTGTGATGTGGTTCCATCGGGGAGGCGGCGGGCCTCGAGGGTGGCTCAATTGGTGACTACTGCATAAGCTGCTTTTCGCTGTCCCTCAGCTGTCATTGTGGAACTCCCATCCACAAATAGAGTGAGGTTTGGGTCAGATAGAGGAAGGTCCATTAGGCCTTCTTGGGGTTTGGTAAGTGTATTTATGAGTTCAGGACAGGAGTGGGAGGGGATGGAGAGTGAGATGGAAGAGGAAGTAAGGTTGCCGGGTTGAGTGGAGAAGTACAATGAAGGCTGACTGAGGGATTTTCAATGAAGAGTAGGTGAAACTCCTGTAAGCGAGAGGGCCCTAGATGTGTGAGGGATTTGTGTGAAAGAAGGTCAGTTAGTCGATGAGGGAAAAATACTGAAATGGGCTGGCCTAAGATAAGCTTGAGAGATTCCTTGGTCAGCTCCATAGCTGCTCCTAGGGCTTGTAGGCAAGGCTGCAACCCTTGGACGGTGGGGTCAAGCTGTTTTTATAAGTGTGCTACTGGGCGATACGTGGGGCCCAGGGATTGGGTTAAGACCCCAACCGCTACTCCCTGTTTTTCATCAGTGAACAGGTAGAAAAGGCGATTGAGATCCGACAAGTGAAGGGGAGGTGCGGTGGACAGGGCAGTCTATAAGGTTTTAAAAGCTTGTTTAACAACCCCTGGATGGGAGAGAGATCCCGTGGAGGTGTCTTTAGCTGCTATATACAAGGATTTTGCCACGGTGGCAAAATTGGGGATCCAGTGTCGAAAAAATCCTATAAATCCTAAAAAGGAGAGGATTTAATTGGCTGTTTTGGGGGGGCTGTAGTGCAAGTAATGCCTTTAGGTGGTCTATTGTTAGGCCTCTGGTTTGAGGGGGAAGGTGAATGCCTAAGTAGATTGCTGACGTAGCTGACAGCTGTGCCTTGGAAGGGGAAACCCGGTAACCCCTAGACCCAAGAAAATTAAGGAGGGTTGCAGTATGCTGCTGCGACATGGAAAGAGAAGGGCTGCATAGTAACAGGTCATCCACGTACTGTAAGAGGAGGCTGGGCTGAAGGGGGCAAGAGGCCAGGTCGGCCGCTAATGCTTGTTCAGATATGTGGGGACTGTCTCTGAAGCCCTGGGGCAGGACTGTCCAGGTCAATTGTTGTGATAGGTTAGAGTCAGGGTCAGTCCAAGTAAAGGCAAAGAGGAAATAAGAGTCTGGGTGTAGGAGAATTGTGAAAAAGGCACCCTTGAGATCGATAACCGTGAAATGGGAGGTATTAGAGGGAATTTGGGATAATAAGGTGTAGGGGTTGGGAACTACCGGGTGGAGGGGTACCACTGCCTCGTTAATTAAGCATAGGTCCTGGAGTAGGCAATAATCGCCAGATGGTTTTTGGACTGGCAGGATAGGGGTATTACAAGGAGAACTGGTGGGAATAAGGAGCCCCTGGGTTAAAAGTCGGGAAATGATAGGCTTCAGACCCTGGCGGTGGGTTTTTGAGATGGGAAACTGAGGACGTCAGGGAAAACTGCTGGGGTCTTTGAGAAATATTTTAACTGGCGTGTGATGTGTGGCCACTACAGGCTTAGAAGTGTCCCATACCGGGGGACTAATTATTTTAGCAGAGATAGGAGTTTGAGGTGAAGAGCTGTGCCCAGGTGTGCTGTCGGTTAACGTTAGTAATAGGAGATGGGTGGAGGATGGAGCTGATTGTGAGGGGCTGGTGAATTGGTGGGTAGCCCCTAAGGTTTGGAGGATATCCCGTCCTAATAGGGGGACTGGGCACGAGGGTATGATCAGGAAGGAGTGTGTGAACGGATGTCCCTCGAGGTTACAGGTTAAGGGATGGGTCCGATTAGGACAGGAGGGCTTCCCATCAATTCCCACCACCAAGACCTGGGAAGGAATGCTTGGTCCTGAGTAGGAAGGCAATACAGAATAAGTAGCCCCTGTGTCCACCATGAAGGAAATGGACTTACTCGCTACTTGCAGCATTACCCTGGGCTCGGGGGAGGGTGATGGGGGTCTCCGAGTCTAGGCCACTTCAGTCGTCCATGAGACCGAGGAGTTCAAGTGAAGGGACTTCATCCTTTGGACTGGCCTGTCCCCCACATAGAGGTACAGGGGATGAGCCTGAAGTCCGGAGTGGGCAGTCGTCCTTCCAATGGCCAGGATGCTTGCAGGCAGGGCAAGGTCCGGGAGGTGGACGTGGATTGGGGCACTGTTGGGTCCAGTGTCCCTCCTGGCCACATTTGAAGCAAGGCCCGGGCGGGGCCTTTGTACTGGCCTGAGTAGGTCCTGGGGGACCTTTTGGGAAGAACTTTGAGGAGTTCTTTTTGTTAGATGTTGGGTGGGCTGCTGGCCTTAGGGCTGCTACAATAGCTTGGGTTTGGAGGCTCACTTGTTGCTGTAAATGGGCCTGGCGAATGGCCTCAGCCTTTTCCTCTCGACCATTAAAAACTTTAAATGCCATGTTTACCAGGTCTCGTATGGGAGTTTGGGGACCCTCCTCTGCCTTCTTCAATTTTTTTCTAATGTCTGGTGCTGACTGGGAGATAAAATGGGCAGCTAGGAGAGTGGTCCCAGCCGGGGGAGTCTGGGTCCACTCTGGTATGTATGACCATAGCATTGGTTAACTGGTCAAGGAAGGCAGCCGGGTTTTCAGTAGGGTCCTGAGTTATTTCAGTTTATCATAATTGACCACTTTTTGGGCTGCATCCTGCATGCCCACTAGGAGGCACTGTAGCATTTGGTCTCGGCGGTGGCAGTCATTTTGACCGGTTTGATAGTCCCAATTAGGGTCAGCATCAGGGACCGCCGCTGCACCTACTGGCATTTGGGGGATCAGTAAGATGTACTTGATCTGCGTGTGCCTGGGCTGCCTCGCGGATGTGATTATGTTCATCCAGAGTGAGGGTAGAGGACAAAATTACATAAACGTCATGCCAGGTTAAGTCATAGGCTTGTGTGAGATAGCAGAATTCTTTAGTGTAGGCAGTAGGATTTGCGGAAAAGGACCCTAAACATTTTTCAATGGTGGATAAATCAGGGAGAGAGAATGGAACATGTACTCAAACTACGCCTTCTGTTCCAGCCACCTCGCGGAGGGGGACAGAGGAGGGAATTTTTATTGGTGGGGGGTGTCACGGGGGACCGTTAACAGAAGACGTTACATCTGGGAAAGGAGGAGGAGGTTTAGCTTCACGAGAGCGGGTGTGGGCACTGACAGGAGAGGCCATGTTAGGGCCTGAGGGAGTAGGAGGGGGTTAGGGCTCTGCATAAGGCAGGGGGTCAGTGGGTCGGGTTGGAGGCAGGGAAAGTTCCTCGGGCAGATTGGGGTCGGAGAAGGAGGAAGAGGAGGAGGCCAGTGGCGGGGCTAAAGGCACATCGAGGGATTTTTTTGCCAGAAGTACCTGAACGGTGCTGCAAGAGGAGCAGAGATCGGGGTGAGCGCGGAGATACCAGAAAGCCTGAATATAGGGAATTTCTGCCCACTTGCCATTTCTTTGGCAGGATTTTAAAGTCAAGTGTGCCCTCTGGTGGCCATTTAGAATGGTTGCCTAGAGGATATTGTGGCCAGGCTATGGTGGAGAGGAAGAATAACCTTTTCTTTTCTATGGAGAGGCCCAGTTTGGGTAAATTTAGAGTTAGGCATCCTGGTGGCGACTTGGGGTCTGGGTTGGACTCCTGGCTGCCCATGATTAACTATTTAACTATGGGAGTGAGATATTATACCCAACATGGGCAAAAGAGTTCTTTCCCGGAGGGGGTGGTTGGGAGAACTTACAAGTCACAATGATTACAATGAGAAAGAAGATAAAAAGAAAAAGGGCTAGAGCTATCTGCCACATAGGAGGATTTGAGGAAGTGACAGGGACGAGGCTAGAGAGTGAGGTTTTAATGGTAGAAAAATAATAGAAGGAAAAAGGAGAACAGAGTTATTTCCAATGGCAGAAATTCAGTAAATGTCCCCTGTAGCCAGTGATATGTTACCCACTGTAGGATATCTTCTACATTGAGGGAAGCAGGCCTAAACCACTGTATATCAGCCAGTAGGAGTCTGGCAAAGCTAGTGAATCTACAATACAGACAGGACCACATGTAGGATTGACGGACAAAGGGTGGGAGCCCCCAAGATGGGAGATCAATCTGATGCCTTCCCGGCCACGTCCCCGAAGGGATGTTTCAGGAGCATCTTAGCTAAGGTGTACCAGTATAATCTCCAGGCCTGGTCACCTCAGAACTTTTGGTCCTGAGGTGAATCACCATTATGCCTTATGACATCCCTGTGGAACCACGGGTGGAGGCCCACTCAAGCCCCGTAGCCATTAAGCCATGAGACTACACATAAACTCAATCACTCACACACTCACTCGGGAGTAGAAAAAAGGAACTAAGAGTACTTAGGCGGGAACTAGGTTGTTAGAGAACTAATTTGGGACAAGGAGCCGGGTTGGGTCCAGGTCCTAAGTAGGGCCTGGAACTGTACACAGGGCTTCTTATCACCCAGACCTCACTCGCTGCCACTGAGATGATCAGAAGGCATCCTGGACTGCACTGCAGAACACCAGAGGAAGTTCAGGAAGACGGGGACGTCTCCCTCAGGTTCCTGACCCCCGACAAACCCCTTATGGGGAGAAGACAAGAGTGTAGGGACGTATCCTCTATGCTCAGGTCCTCGGAATGGAGCCGGGGCCCTGGGCCCATGGCTGTAGGGAGTCCCTGACGCGGCCACGGTTATAGGCAGGGAGTCCATGGGGAAGGCAGCAAGAGAGGTTGTGGGGAACAGAAGTCTTACCTCGTGACGGAGCAGCTCCCTGGTCCGGCTTTGGATGGAGGAGTCAGTTTCCCCCAGGAGGGGTTAGTTCTTCCCCCCCCGGAGGGGGTCTCACAAGTCCTCCCGGTTGTCGGCATCACTTGTAAGGTATATTGTCAAGTTGAAATGAGGAAACTGAGGCCAGTATAAGAAAATGCAAATCCAATTTATTCAACTCCCAGGCGAGGTTCTATGATCCAGGTAAGGGCCAGAGAAGTCGCACTTAACTTTTTAGGATAAGGGGTTTTATAAGGAGTGAAGGCGTTTGATTGGATATAAGGGAGACAAAGCATAAGGCACTTGACTGGATATTGAGGTCCAAGAAGTGGAGTGAAGGCATTTGATTGACATAGGGGAGACAAAGCAGAAGGCACTTGACTGGATGTTGGGACCGGGGAAGTGGCGTGAAGGCAGTTATTACTGGTAGGTAGGCGGGATCTTCGGTGAGTGGGCCGTCTTGGGAGAAATGACCTTAACGGGGCAAAGTGCTTATCGGGCAAGGGAGTGCTATCAGGCAAGGTTTGTTGGGGCTTTCCAAAAAATTTTTGGGCCTGGCTGGACTCAAAATAATTTTTTTTTGAGATGGATTTCTGCTCTTCTTGCCCAGGCTGGAGTGCAAAGACGTGATATAGGCCCACTGCAACCTCTGCTTCCCAGCTTCAAGCGATTATTCTGCCTCAGCCTACCTAGTAGCTGGGATTACTGTCATGCCCGGCTAACTTTTGTATTCTTGTAGAGATTGGGTTTCACCATGTCGGTCAGGCTGGTCTACAACTCCGGACCTCAGGAGAACCACCTGCCTGGGCCTCCTAAATTGCTGGGATTACAGGCGTGAGCCTGGACCCTCTCCCAAACTTCAGCCCCTGGAGTAGTTGGCACCTTAAGGCAGGCACCAACGTACCAGCTATAAATTTTCTTTTTGACCCCAGGAGAAACCGAGGCACAGGTAGTTTATTTATTGAGGAACACACAGGAGTAGAACTCGAGTTCAAGCATTGTATGCATATGTGCAATGATGTCCTTGATGCCTATCTTCCTCCAGAGCACCTGGAAGACACCCCTGCCCTTTGGTGTCCTCCCACTCCAAGCCCAATCTTCCCCCCTGCACCCATGTCCCAGGCCAACAGCCTCCTAACTGCATCCTCTCTGATTGAGTCTGTTGTGCTCATCACTGCCTATCCATCATTTCTTCACTCCACAAAGATTTACTGAGTGCCTTCAACTCGTCAGGCACCAGACTAGTATGGGGAAAAGGGGAGAAGTGTTCATGAGGGTCCCTGCCCTCAGTGATGGGATTTCAGAGGGGGGACATAAAGGATTGCCCAGGAGGGTATTAAGTGGAGTAGTTGATAGAAATAATGGAGTGCAGCCGGGCATGGTGGCTCACACTTGTAATACAAGCACTTTGGAGTCCAAGGCAGTAGGATCAACCACCATCGGGAGTTCAAGACCAGCCTGACCAACATGTTGAAATCCCATCTTTAAAAAATAAATAAATAAATAATAAAAAAATGAAAATAGAAAAAAGAAATAATGGAGTGTGATAAAATACATAGGAGGGCTGCTAGTCACATACGGGGCATGAAGTAGCACTTCATGCAACTGATGCGTCTTAGGCTCTATTCTAGGTACATATGTAGTTTTAAGGATCAGCCACCAGCAGCTGCCTTGCAGCCATGATGACAAATCTCTCCCAACTCTTTGGGTCCCGACTTTGTGTCTATAAATTGCATCCCAACATAATAATTGGAATAGTTCCTTTTGCTGACCCAATCTGTCACCCCTTCCAAACTCCAGGAATCTTGTCTGTTCTCAGCAAAACTCCCCCTGCTTCTTTCTCTAAAGGCTGTCTTCAGGCCAGACACAGTGGCCTCTGCGTGTGATCCCAGCACTTTGGGAGGCCCAGGTGGGAGGATGGCTTGAGCCCAGGAGGCCACAGTGAAGTGAGATCACACCAGTACACTCCAGCCTAGGTGACAGAGCTGGAGCCCTGTCTGAAAACAAAGAACAAACGAAACAGACTAGGCAATGTAGTGAAACCCTGTTCATGGTGACAAATATCTGTACACCAGCTACTTCAGAGGCTGAGGCAGGAGGATCAATTGAGCCTGGGAGGTGGATGCTGCAGTAAGCTGTGCACTGCACTCCAGCCTTGGTGACAGAACAAGACCCCATCTCAAATAAATAAAAAGAACCAAAGGGTGGAAGCAGAAATGGGTCCCATCGAACTTCAAGCCTTCAAGCTACAGCCATAACTGGACAGGTTGGCCCAGCAGGCAGGAGCAGTTGCCATCTTGACAGGGATTAATGACCCTGATCCATCCTCAGGAGGGGTTGGTGCTCGTATGCAGGGAAGGCAGGTGGAATATACATGGACTACGGTGATCTGTTTGGGTGACACGTATGACTCCCAGGTCTACCTGTGAAATGAATGGACAAGTGCAGAAACCCTGACTTGAGAAGGGTGTGGCCTTGAGGGGTATAGGCCCCTCAAGAATGAGAGTTTAGTTCACAGTACCAGAGAAACCACCCCGGATCAGCAGAGGTGATAGCTGAGGATCCAGGGTTATTGGAGGGGAGAGGACAGGAGACACAGGATGAGTACCAGGGCAGCCATGTGACCAACTGCAAATGAGGGACTGTCATTATACTCACTCACTTTCTGTAACTCTGTGCAGTACAAAAGGGCAGTAGACAGGAGAATGGCAAGTAAAAGGGAGCCAGAAAGTAACTGGAACAAACCCACACTCTCCTGATTGACATTGACAGGATTATACAGGCACAGGCAGGCAGAGGCATCTTCTGTTCACCTGGTTTTGAAATCAGTCTCTCTGTTAGAGTACAGGGCTTTCTGCAGGTACACAGTGATCGTCAACATTTACCAAGCTTTGGGGAAAGGTTAAGTGTCACTGTTTTTGCTTTAATCTGATACTGTTCTCTATTACATAATGCACACAACAAATTTCTGAATTTTCATTAAAAGCGCATCTTCTGTGCTACATGCAAATATATGATTTGAGAAATTCTGAGCTCTGGCTTTTAAAGTATCGAAAGGTTTTCTTGTCTCTCAGAACAATGTTAAAGCAGATGTCAACTCACTGCTTCTAGAATAGCAACCACTCCTCGATTTCACAAACTCAATAAACAGTCTCAGATGTTGTTTAGTACCATTAGGTAAGACCACTATTTTGACAAAGGTTTCTAGAGCATGTAACAATGACATCGGTCTTGCAGTTGAACAAATCCTAAAGCAGAGTTAAAAAACAAAAACAAAAACAAAATAACACAGTGACATCAGATAAAAAGAAATCAGTAACAGGCTTGATTACATGTAATGGCTACTCTCAACCCCCCCAACTTCCTGTGGAGTCAAGCTCCCTGTGACCCGCTTTCTGCATCTGCCTCTCCAGAAACAGGGCAGACACAGGATTGTCATATGTGCTTGCTTCCACCGTCTGGCCCTAATGGTACCAAGGACTCTGTTCTCAATAAGGGCCCCCTCCCATGGATCCCTACTACCTCTCCCTGGCACTGGCTCCACTTCTCTGTAGCTTGGACATGAGCATAACGTGTTGTCCATGAGGCACAGGATGAGTAGCAGAGGCAGCCCTGTGACCAACTGCAGCAAGAAAGGCTGTCATTTGACTCACCACCCTTTATGCAGCACTATGCAGTACAAAAGAGCAGGAGAGAAGAACGGCAAGTGGAAGGAGAGGCAGAAAATTACCAGAAGAAATACCCATATATGACCACGGCCTTGGGTTTTCATTTCCTTATGAGCGCTCCTGTGTCATGTAAAATTTACATTGAGTGACCAAGAGCAGTCGGTCACGCCTATATTCCCAGCATTTTGGTAGGCTGAGGCAGGCAGATCACCTTAAGTCAGGAGTTCGAGACCAGCCTGATCAACATGGAAAAACCCCATCTCTACCAAAAATACAAAAAATTAGCCAGAGTTGGTGGTGCATGCCTGTAATTCCAGCTACTCAGGAGGCTGAGGCAGGAGAATTGCTTGAACCCAGGAGGCAGAGGTTGCAGTGAGCCGAGATTGTGCCATTGCACTCCAGCCTGGGCAATAAGAGTGAAACTCCATCTCAAAAAAAAATAAAACCTTAAATTGAGCGTCTATGCTTTCCTCCTGCTAATCTATCTGACGTCAGTTTGATTCTCAGGCCCAGCAGGGACCCTAAGATGACAGAGGTAAAGTTTTGCCTCCCTACAAAGTCATTGCCCCCTCCCACCCTCACCTTCCGTCAACCACTGATCTATATGTCTGCAGAGTGCCCTTTCCTGGCATTTCACATAAAGGGAATCACACAGTCTGTGGTCTTTTGCATCTGACTCATGTCTTTCTCTGAGTATAATGTTTCCTGAGGTTCATCCGTTGTATCATGTGCCATTATGTTTTCATTCCTAACGTCACATTCTGTTTATCCGTTCACCCAATGATGGATGTTTGAGTAGTTTTCAGTTCAGAGCTGCACTAACCATTTGCCTCTGGGTCTTTATAAAAATATACACATGTTGTCACTTCTCTTGGCCTGCCTGCTCATTACACACTGGCAATCCAGGGATTCTGAATTATGAACTACTCTTCTCTTACACAAAATATTAACCTTGCATCATCTCTCCCAGTCTATGAGGACCACCTGTATTCCTCACCCCTGATCACAGAAACAGAAGGCCTCAAGATTTTTTTTTTAGACAGGGTCTCCCACTGTGGCCCATGGTGGAGTGCAGTGGCTTGACGATGGCTCACTGCAACCTCAACCTCCCGGGCTCAAGCGAACATTCACCTCAGCCTTCTGAGGTTCTGGGACTACAGGTGCATTCCACCATCCCCCAGTCTCAACTCCTTAGAGTCAGCCTTGCTCACATACATGGGCCATGTCTCTTCAGGCCTTTCTGCCTCAACTTGCTGACTCTGTATTGTATAACCCCAGAAAGTGTTCTAAAATCCACTCCGCCTCCAGTGTAGACGTCTGGAGTTATAACTGCATCACTTTTTGTTGGAATCCATGTGGTCCCCAAGTTGCAGATATTTTTAGTGAGAGTTGAGATCTCAAAAAATATCTGCTTCTCTCTCCCTCATTCCTCCTCCTTCTGTCATCAAGTTCCAGAGCAGAACGCTTCTCAAATTCTAATCTGCATGTGCATTCTGGGGAACCTGGTTAACATGCAGATCCTGATGCAATAGGTCTGGAGCCAGTGATTCTACACTTCTAACCCAGTCAAAGGTGATGTCAATTGTGCTGGTCTGGGGACCACACTGTGAGCAGCAAGACTGTAGCAAGATGCTCCATCTCTACCAAATACCTTTTTTAAAAAGAGGCATGATGGGCACAGTGGATCCTGCCTGTAATTCCAACACCTTGGGAGGCCGAGGTGGATGGATCACCTGAGGTCAAGAGTTCAAGACCACCTTGACCAATACGGTGAAACCCCTGTCTCTCCTAAAAATACAAATATTAGCCAAGTGTGGTGGCAGGAGCCTGTAGTCACAGCTACTCAGGAGGCTGAGACAGGAGAATTGCTTGAACCCAGGAGGTAGAGGATGCAGTGAGCCAAAATCGCGACAGAGCAAGGCTCCATTTTTCAAAAGTGAAAGAAAGAACGAAAGAAGGAAAGAAGGAAGAGAAGAAAGGGAGGGAGGAGAGAAGGAAAGAAGGAAAGAAGGAAATAAAGAAGGAAGGAAGGAAGGAAGAAAAAGCATATGGGCCTGGCGCAGTGGCTCACGCCTGAAACCTCAGCAGTTTGGAAGGCTGAGGCAGGCAGATCACTTGAGGTCAGGAGTTCAAGACTAGCCTGGACAATATGGTGAACCCCGTCTCTATTAACAACTCAAAAATTAGCCAGACGTGGTAGCATATGCCTGTAGTCCCAGGTACTCAGGAGGTTGAGGCAGAACTGCTTGAACCTGAGAGGCACAGGTTGCAGTGAGCCAAGATCGTGCCACTGGACTCTAGCCAAGATGATGGAGCAAAACTTCGTGTGAAAAAGAAAATTAGCCAGTGATGGTGATGCGCGCCTGTAGTCTCAGCTACTAGGGAGGCTGAGGCAGAAGGATTGCCTCCTTGAATTTGGAGCGCCCCAGGGCTCATTCCTGGGCCTCCTACCTGCGGGCTGACACTCATTCTCCTTGGAAGGCGCTCCTCCGGACTCACGGTCTCCAAAGAGTCCCAGCCTGAAGTCCAGAATAGCACATCCAGTGGCCTGGGTGACAACTCTGCATGGCCGTCTGGCTTGCCACCTTTCTAGCTCGTCCTCTACAAAACCGATCAGGACATCCCACGCCCTCCCCCCACTCCCTCCCCCCCCAACCTCGCAACCCCCCAACCCTGAACCGACAAACCTAGTCCTCGTCCAACTCTGAATGTGGCAGTCGGTCTGGCCTACACCCATGGAGTCACCCTCCACTCCTTTCCCCTCATCCCCCATTCCAGCTCTCCGCAAAGGCCGTCAGCTCTGCTTTCAAAATACAGCCAGCATCTGGCCACCTCTCAGCCCCAGCAATGCCCCACCCAGGCCCAGGCAATCGCTGCCTTATGGTTTCTCTGCTCAGGCCCCAGTAGCTGGTCCAAACTCTCGCATTCTCAGGGAGGTGGTGGTCACACTCACGGCACCAGCGACCCACCCTCAGCGCGCCACCTCCGAGGGTGGGGAGCCCACGAGGCCCCACCAGATCCAACATCCTCCGGGGTCAACCCCCGGACCCCTGCCCCTCCCATCCAGGCCCCCGCCCTGCGCCGCACCAGCTAGTCGGTCCTCCGGGCACCCCCCCGGAGCTTCGAAACTGGCTGTTCCCCTCTGCGTTCCAGGCCCCTTGCCTCCTTACCAGGCAGAAGCTGCTTCGCAGCGCCACACACGAAGTGGAGGGGCCGTTTCCCAAGGCTCTGCAAAGGCCTCGAACCTGTGGGAGGGAACGCTCCTCTCCGGGGGCTGGCCGGGCCAGATGGGCGACGAGAAAATGATGAGAGGGACGGAGACGTAAGTACCTGACTCCTTGTGCTCAGCGACGCAAAAGATGTCATCACATGTCTATAACACATATGACGAAGCAAGTCCAGCAAGGCAATGTCAGGGGGTGGCAACACAGGTGCTCACCCTGAAGATGGAGACCCAGGTTTCTAGATCTACTTCCCCTTTGACTGTCATGCCTCATTTCAATAGAAGAAAACGTTGACCGACCGGAGCCTCCGGTTTTACCTTCCTGTAGGTGACAGGCTAGGTCTTGGGGAAACTCTCCAGAAGGCACTCTTTTTACTTAAAACAAGATCAAACCAGAAACCTTTTCACATGTGAGTCCTAAAGTGTACACCGGAACCCTTTCACAGGTGATTCCTGAAACTGTAAACCAAAACCTTTTCACATGTGAGTCCTAAAACTATGAACCTAAGATTCTTCCACGTGTAACATCTAAAGGATAAGCCTATATAAAGGCATAACCTTCCTTTTGTTAGAGGAGCTGGGTTTTTGACAAATTACTGCCTGGTCTCCCGGCGGAATAAACTCGTCCCCTCCTTTATTCAGTGTTCCAGAGATCCATTTCCCCGCTGCCGCCCCTGCTACAACCCAACAATTCTTTCAACGTATGTGTGAAAAAAAAAACTGTGTGAAGAAATGTTGGAACCCAGCTAGGTCAGGACTGAAAAGAGGAGGGAGGGAGAGATAGAGGGAGCGAGAGAGAGAGAGAGAGAAAGAGAGAGAGAGAGAGAAATAAGAGGAGGAGGGAAGGGGAGGGGAGAAAGAAGAGAGAAAGAGAGAGATGTTGGAAAGAAAATCCTCCTAGAACTCTTCTTGTCTTTTTCGTTTTGGGCTTTTTCTATTGAAGGGCCTAGAAGCGGAAGGAGCTTTCCCGGAAATTCCAAGGATTAACAAGCACTTTCCGGTTCCGTGGCAGAAGAGCTGGCAGGGAGAAAGGAGCTTGCGCCTGTGGGGCGGGGTATGCAAATTTAAAATGGCTGTTTAGCCCGGGACCTATGGGAGCAAAAAAGAGGAAGTAAATATCCCCACAAACTTGGAACACTATTACTTATACAATGTTGCAATTTGTAACAATGATTTCCATGTGAAAGTAGGGAAAAGAGGGCTTCTTTACTTGTGTAGCAGGAGCGACCGCGGGAAACGGATGTCTCGGACACCGAATACAGGAGGAAGGTTTATTGAGCTGGGAGCAAGATGGCACAGTTGCCTAATAGCGAAGCTCATCTACCAAAGGGAGGTTCAGCCTTTATATAGGCTTATACTTTAGATGTTACACGTGGAAGAATCTTAGGTTTATAGCTTTAGAAATCACATATGAAAGGGTTCCGATTTACAGTTTGACTCACATGTGAAAAGTTTTCTGGTTTGATCTTGTTTTAAGTAAAAATAGTGCCTTCTGGAGAGTTACCCTAAGGCCTAGCCTGTCACCTATAGGAAGGTAAAACCGGAGGCGCCAGTCTGTCAACGTTTTCTTCTATTGAAATGCGGCATGACAGTGAAAGGGGGAAGTTGATCTGAGAAGCCTGGGTCTCCCTCTTCACGTGAGCACCTGTGTTGCCACTAACAGATGTCACCTTGCTGGACTTGCTTCGTCATATGTGTTATAGACATGTGATGACATATTTTGTGTCGCTGAGCACAAGGAGACAGGTGCTTACTTCTCTATCTCTCTCGCCATTAGAGCTGAGGGTTCTAATTCACTCAACAGCCTTAAGCAGTGGGCATTATTATTAGCCACAGCTAGGAATAGAGTGAGGCCAGTCCTCCAGGGCTGAATTTCAGAAGGGGTCTCTCCTGAACCCTTCAGTAATCAAAGTAAATAATACTTCAATGCAATATATCTTCTCTCAATTATTAGATAATCCAGACATTTATCTGATTGCTGAGTCTTTTGGTGTTCCCTTACTTTTTTTTTTTTCATCTCAGCAAGGGTTTCTCTCATTTCACTTTACCCCAGTCTCCACCCGTTCATTGTTATCTTCATTCTATTATCCTGTGAAGTGCAATATGGCAGCCACCCATCTCAGCCTCCCAAAGTGCTGGGATTATAGGCGTGAGCCACTGAACCTGGCCTATGTATGTATGTATCTATCTATCTATTTATCTATCTATGCATCTTTGGGGGATAAGTTTTCCCTCTGTTGTCCAGGCTGGAGTGCACTGTTACAATCATGGCTCATTCACTATACATCAAGATAAATGCCAAGTGGGTCAAAGATTTCCAAGTGAAAAAAATGGAACTATAAAAGCATATAAGGGCCAGGCACGGTGGTGCTTGCCTGTAATTCCAGCACTTTTGGAGGCCAAGGTGGGCGGATTGCTTGAGTCCAAGAGTTTGAGACAAGTTTAGGCAATATAACATGACCTCGTCTCTACAAATAAGTAAAAAAAATAAAAAATAAAAATTGTGAAAAAGTGGACGAAAAAGACGTATAGAGGAGGCTGGGGATGGTGGCCATGCCTGTAATCACAAACACTTTGGGAGGACAAGGTGGGAAGATCACTTGAGCCCAGCAATCGAAGACCAGCTTTAACAATATGGGATACCATACAAAAATAATAACAGTAATAATATTAATAAATTAAAACTTAGCTAGGCATGCTGGTGTGTACCTGTGGTTCTAGCTACTCAGGCAGGCTGAGGCAGGAGCATCACTTGAGCCCAGGAAGTTGAGACCAGCCTGAGCAACATAGTGAGATACCATCACTATTAAAAGAAAAAAACTGCAGTAAAATACGAAGCTTTTTTCTTTGTTCTCCCTCTCTCTCCACTTGTCACAGTGTTTTTCACTTTCTTTTTTTTTTCCACAAAATAATCATTTACAATAGCCAAGATGGTGTTTTTCACTTTCTATTTTATGTTGCTCTCCTCAGGCACAGGACGCAGGTAGGAGAGTGCGGACTCTTGCAGGAGCCCAGAGGCCCTCTGTCTCACAACTTAGGATGGTCCCTGTGACCTCAAAACTCACTAGTGAAGGAGGAGTTCTGAGCTCCCAGCAGGGTAACCAGTGATCCCAGTTTGCTAGGGGATTAGGGGTTTCCTGCAATATAGGACTTTCACAACTATAACTGGCAAAGTTCCAGGCAATCAGGGCGAGTTGGTTACCCAAGACCTCTGAGCTGTACTAGCCCTCAGAGCGGGCTCCAAATTTCGGGGGAAATGAGAACAACCATCCTGACAGTTCACAGGGGGCTTTCCCCAAGGGTGGCACATGCAGAAAGGATGTGGTCGGGGGGATGCAACTGGTTTTCGGTGGCCTCAAGGACCTACAGGGAGGCAGAGGATCCCCGCTCCCCCAAACGTGCGCTCTTGCCTTTCACACACCAAGTCCCAACAGTCCATAACACCTCTTGCTACCATCAAGACCCTCATTCTGCTCCTCAGGAAGTCCTGGCACCCAGGCCATGAAATCTGGTTCTGAGACAGATACCTGCTGAGACTGAGGTAACCTCTTTTTACCCACACCTAAGAGCCTGGGAGTTTCCTTTTGTGTCCAATAAGGGCTAATCCTGGGTGGTCTATGGCTGCCTGTCTGCATGGTCACAGAAGGACCTGACCGCCACCTCTCTTTGCTTTCCTGTTGTATCCCTTGGTCTCCTGCAAGTTCTCCAATGCCATCTCAGTCCTTGTTGAAGTCTACGTTTTCTGGAGAGAACCCTTCTTGGCACTGTCACCTCTGTGGGATAACTGTCCTCCAAATCTCTAGTCCCCTTCTCTAGCCACCCCTAGAAATATATCTTGGGAGCCCCCATCTCCAGGCTGTCTGAATTCCTTCTGGCCACTCAGTCCCTGGATGCTGAGGGCCACTCCCTTTTCCTTCCTCAAGTACTTACTTTCCTTGGCTTCAGGCACTTGCAGTTTTGTGGCCTTTTAAAGTCCCATGGTTTTCCTTCTGCCTCTCCAGATGCTGCTTCTCCATCCTTCACTTGATTTCCCTGCCTTGAATGTAGAGATGCTCATTACAGTGTTATGGGCCACTTTCCTCCTCTCACCGCATTGCTCCCTGGGGGAATCCCACCCATCTCAGGGCTCGTGGGTCTCTTTCTCACTGACCACCCAAGTCCACCCCCTCCAACAAAGGCCTCCCCTGAGCTCCAGGCTCCTGAAAAAGTGCACTCTGGACATCTGTCACCACGTGGATAGCCTGCAGACATCACACCATGGCTGCAAGTGAGCTCTTGAAAACCTTCCCTAGGCTGGCATGGTGGATCTCGCCTGTGATCCCAGCACTTCGAGAGGCTGAGTTGGGTAGATCACTGGAGCCCAGAAATTCAAGACCAGCCTGAGGAACATGGTGAAACCCTGCCACTACTAAAAATACAAAACTTAACCAGGCGTGGTGGCCAGCACCTGTATAGTCCCAGCTACTAGGGAGGCTGAGGCAGGAGAATAGCTTGAACCCGGGAGGTGAAGGTTGCAGTGATCCAAGATGACACCACTGGACGCCAGCCGCGGGGAGAGAGCGAGATTCTCCCTCAAAAAAACTAAACATCAAAGACAGAAAAGTTAGCCGGGCATGGTGGTGCATGAATGTGGTCCCAAGTAATGGGGAGGCTGAGGCGGGAGAATGGCCTGAAGCCGGGAACAGGAAGTTAGAGTGAGCGGAGATCGCACCACATACACTCCAGCCTGGGCAACCAAGCGAGACTTGTCTCTAAGAAAAAGAAGAGAGAGGAAAAAAGCCAAGAACAGAAGTAACCGGAACATGAGATAACGGGGAAGAGCAAGGAAAAGTGCTTGCTAGTTTACGATGTGACTTTGTTAAGATTTTAACTGCGGGAGTGGAAAACTTGCATATATACCCGATTGTCAGTGTGTGAGGTTACCAGCAAACATCACTGCGTTGAAGTCTGAAACAGAAGAAGGGTGCAACCCTACCACTAGAGAGCCTCGCTGACCGCCACGCAGACGAAGTCACAAGCATAGCAGTATCTGCTACCAAGACACCAGAAAAGATCCCAGGGAAACCACTTTGAAAACCCCCAGGAGGCAACCTCATCGTCTGCTTTTAGCACACCGCATTTTTCCCCTGAGGGGGGTGCACCATTCCTGGCAGTACTGCAACACCAGGTCAATGTGTGGAGTGGACGGAGCAACCTCCTATTCCATCTCCCCGGCTCCAAAAATCCATTTAATATATGGTCCTTGGATAGAGGACTTATCAGTTATTAAACTGATAAGAACAGATATTAAGCTTGATCTGAGCCAAAAGGCCGAGAAGTGATAACCACTGCCGCTACGCAGGCCATGGTACACATTCGTCTACTCACCCTGAGTTCACGGTAAGAAAATTCATCTTCAAGTGAAGAGGGAGACCCAGGCTTCTCAGATCAACTTCCCCTTTGACTATCATGCCGCATTTCAATAGAAGAAAACGTTGACAGACTGGCGCCTCCGGTTTTACCTTCCTATAGGTGACAGGCTAGGCCTTGGGGAAACTCTCCAGAAGGCACTATTTTTACTTAAAACAAGATCAAACCAAAACCTTTTCATATGTGAGTTCTAAAACTGTAAATCGGAACCCTTTCATATGTGATTTCTAAAGCTATAAACCTAAGATTTTTCCACGTGTAACATCTAAAGTATAAGCCTATATAGAGGCTGAACCTCCCTTTGTTAGATGAGCTTGGCTGTTAGGCAACTATGCCACCTTGCTCCCAGCTGAATAAACGTACCTCCTGTATTCGGTGTCTGAGAGATCCTTTCCCATGGCCGCTCCTGTCACATTTTTGGTGCGTTGGCCAAGAAGTGCATCTCGGATAGCAGACGGCGGGCAAAAAGTCTCTTAGGTGGTTTGCCTAGCCCTGTGGATCATCCCTGCAGGGGAACTCCTGCTCGCTGGGGTGACGCATCCTGAGATCGCTCCCAGGCAGGTATTTGCCGAGTGGAAAGACCTCACCACAAGGGAGCAGGGAGGCCCTGCAGTGTGGGTCCACCCAGTGGCTGAACACCGAGGAGGAACGAGCATTTGGGGAAATCTGGACCACTGAATTTGGTAAGATTGAACCCGGGAAAGTAGCCCACCCCATTTTGGGTGGAAGTGTGGCCTGATAAACCATGGGTGCCGGATCGGCACTTTTGAAGGTAGCTCTCTCTGTAACTAACCTTGGAAGGTTTTTGCTTATGGTTTTGAATTGGAAGGAGAGCAATTGGATGTGTGTCTGTGTGTGTAGATGTGTCCAACTGGACTCATCAGTTGTAAAAGGTATCGGGCCCATTAGGAAGGGCCTCATGCGTCGAGCAATTTGTAAGAGTTAGAGACAGACACATATGGCTGAGTGAAGAAGCCTCTGGGCATTGTGAAAGGATTGAAGTGAATGTAAATTGGAGAGTGCTCCGTGCTGCGTCTTGCTATTTGGGAATGGGAACTGCTGTGAGTGAACTAACACTCTCCTAATTGTGGGAATTGGTTCTTTGAGGTGTCAATATGGGTCACTCCCATAGCCATTCCACCCCTTTAGAAACCATGCTGAAAAATTTCAAGAAGGGATTTGGTGGGAATTTTAAAGTAACTATGACACCAGAGAAATTAAGGGTTTTATGTAGGGAAGATTGGCCAGCATTTAGGGTAGGTTGGCCCCCAGAGGGGACCCTAGACAGGTCTCTTGTCTCCAGAGTAAGGCATGAGGTTACATACGGCGAGCTGGAACACCTCGATCATTTCCATACATAGACTCGTGGTTGCAGTTAGTGTTAAACCCCCTGAAGTGGCTAAGAGAGCAGGCAGCGACTGTTTTAGTAGCCAAGGGCCAGACTGCTGGAAACCAAACCCCCTCGCCACCGAGAAATGTGGAATCTCAAGGTCTGGGCAGATTCAGTGGCAGAGACAACTCCCAAGGTTTTGGTTAACCCAGCGGCAGAAGAGTTTTTGTCAATAATGCCTCCTCCTCCTCAAGGACTCCCTGCCCCCTGGGTCAGAGGCCTCTGCATCCCCCACCAGAACTGCACACCCCTAAATCCACCAGAGTAGACAAAAGAGAGTGTGGAAAAACTCCGCTCATTGCTGCCTGCTTCCCGGAAGGAACTCCCCCCTCTGGCAGCCCGTCTGCAACCCAAGGCCGGGGTGCAGATGCCTTTAGGGAGCAGAGGTACAGGGGGAGTGGACGAGGACGGCCACATGGTAGAAAGACGTGTTTTCACGTACCTGCCATTCACCTCGGCTGATCTTATCAATTGGAAAAATAACAACCCATCTTATGCCGAGAAACCCCAAGCCCTCATTGATCTACTGCAAACTATCATTCAGACTCATAACCCCATTTGGGCTCATTGCCATAAGCTGCTTATGATTTTTTAGCAGGAGAAAGAAGAGAATACGCCAAGCCACTTCTAATTGGCTGGAGGAGCATGTTCCCGCAGATTACCAGAACCTCCAAGAGTATGTCAGAGTCCAGTTATTGGGAACTGACACTCAGTGGGATCCAAACACCCCATAGGGCATGCAAAGGCTAATCTGCTACAGAGAAACCTTGCTGGAAGGATTAAAAAAAAGGGGGGGAGCCCAGAGAGTTACAAACATTAATAAAGTCTCTGAGCTTCTTCAAGGAAAAGAGGAAAGCCCTACCCAATTCTATGAAAGACTGTGTGAAACTTACCGCATGTACACTCCTTTTGATACTGAGAGTCCCAAAAACCAGCGTATGATAAATATGGCATTAGTCAATGTGCAGAAGATATTAGACAAAAGCAGGATCCAGTTCCCCGAGAGGCACTAGAAGTCATTCAGGTCCATCTAAAACGCTTAAAGGACTATGGAATTATAGTTCCTTGCTGGGCTCCATGGAACACCCCCCTCTTGCCTGTTCTCAAACCGGGGACCAAAGACTACAGGGCAGTACAAGACTTGCGCCTGGTCAATCAGGCCACAGTGACTTTGCACCCAACTGTGCCTAATCCATACACACTGCTGGGATTATTGCCAGCAGAGGATGGTTGGTTCACCTGCTTGGACTTAAGGGATGCTTTCTTTAGCATCAGAATGGCTTTCGAAAGTCAGAAGCTATTTGCCTTTCAATGGGAGAATCCAGAAACAGGTGGGACCACCCAGTACACCTAGACCCGGCTCCCCCAAGGGTTCAAGAACTCCCCTATCATCTTTGGGGAGGCACTCGCCCGTGACCTCCAAAGGTTTCTGGCTAAAGACTTAGGCTGTGTCCTCCTTCAATATGCTGATGATCTATTATTGGGACACCCCACGGCAGTCAGGTGCACAAAAGGAACTGATGTCTTACTTTGGCACCTGGAGGACTGTGGGTATAAAGTGTCTAAAAAGAAAGCCCAGATTTGCCAACAGCAAGTGAAGTATCTGGCGTTTAACATCTGGAAGGGGGAATGCCACCTAGGAACAGAAAGGAAGCAAGTAATTTGCGACCTGCCAGAACCCAAGACTAGAAGGCCGGTGCGGCAGTTCCTGGGAGCCATGGGCTTCTGTAGATTGTGGATTCCAAGCTTCTCAATACTAGCCAAACCCCTCTATGATGTGACAAAGTGGGGAGACAAGGCGCCCTTTGAATGGGGGATCCTAGCAGCGTCAGGCCTATCAGGAACTGAAAATGAAACTAATGTCAGCTCCAGCTTTGGGGCTGCCTGATTTAACAAAGTCCTTCACATTATATGTGGCAGAAAGAGAAAAAGTGGCAGTTGGGGTCCTAGTCCAAACACTAGGACCTTGGCCAAGGCTTGTAGCTTACCTCTCCAAGCAGCTGGATGGAGTTTCCAAAGGATGGCCACCATGCTTAAGGGCTCTGGCAGCAACTGCTCTGCTAGCACAAGAAGCAGATAAGCTAACTCTGGGACAGAACTTAAATATCAAGGCACCCCATGCAGTGGTGATTCTAATGAAAACCAGAGGGCACCACTTGTTATCAAATGTTAGGTTGGCCAAATACCAGGGCCTGCTATGTGAAAATCCATGCATCACCATTGAGGTCTGCAACACCTTAAACCCCGCCACTTTGCTCCCAATGTCAGAAAGTCCGGTTGAACACAACTGTGTTGAAGTTCTGGATGCAGTCTATTCCAGCAGGCCTGATCTTCGGGATCAGCCATGGACAGTAGTAGACTGGGAGTTGTATGTGGATGGGAGCAGCTTTGTCAATCCACGAGGGGAAAGATGTGCAGCTATGTTGTGGTAACTCTGGACATTGTAATCGAGGCCAAATCCCTGCCTCAGGGCACCTCGGCTCAGAAGGCTGAACTCATTGCTTTAACTCGAGCCTTAGAGCTGAGTAAAGATAAGGTTATAAACATTTACACTGACTCTGTGTATGCCTTCCTGACTCTCCAAGTACAAGGAGCACTGTACAAAGAGAGAGGCCTGTTAACTTCAGGGGGGAAAATAAATAAAGTATCAGCATGAAATTTTGCAGCTGCTAGAAGCGGTCTGGAAGCCCTGGAGGGTGGCGGTCGTACATTACCGAGGGACATCAGCGGGCCCACACCTCCGTGGCCCTGGGAAATTCCCGAGCTGATTCAGCAGCTTGTAAGGCAGCATCTACCCCTACCGAACGGCAGTTACAGCCCCACTGATTCGCCAGATCCCTGATCTAATGCCTACTTACTCTAAGGAGGAGAAAGACTTTCTTCAGACAGAAGGGGGGCAATTGATTAAAGAAGGATGGATCCAACTGCCAGATGGAAGAATAGCAGTACCACAGTTGCTGGGGGCAGCAGTTGTACAAGCCATACAAGAGAACACTCATTTAGGTCAAGAGTCGCTTGAAAAGATGTTGGGCTGGTACTTTTACATCTCACACTTAGCAGCCTTGACCAAAACTGTGGCACTGTGATGCATTACATGTCGGCAACACAACGCGAGGCAGGGTCCAAATATTCCCCCCTGGAATTCAAGCTTATGGAGCAGCTCCATTTGAAGATCTTCAGGTAGACTTTACTGAAATGCCCAAGTGTGGAGGACATAAGTATTTGTTGGTCCTGGTGTGCACATACTCTGGGTGGGTAGAGGCCTTCCCAGCTAGAACTCAAAAAGCCCATGAAGTAACCCGTGTGCTGCTTTGAGAACTTATCCCTAGGTTTGGACTGCCACTGCACATCAGATCAGACAATGGACCAACATTTGTAGCAGATTTAGTCCAGAAAACAGCAACGGCCTTGGGTATCACCTGAAACTGCACGCTGCCTACCAACCTCAGAGTTCTGGAAAAGTGGAAAGAATGATCTGGACCACCAAAAACAGCTTAAGGAAAGTGTGTCAGGAAACAAGATTAAAGTGGGTGCAGGCACTTCCCTTGGTGTTATTCAACATTAGATGCACCTCCTCTGGGAAGACAGGATATTCCCCTTATGAAATTTTATATCATAGGCCCCCTCCCATACTCCGGGCACTCCTGGGAACTCCTCGGGAGTGGGGGGGAGATTGAGTTAGGACACCAGTTACGAGCTCTAGGGAAAATCGCCCAAGATATTTCAATCTGGGTGAATGACAGTTGTCCTGTAAGTTTATACTCCCCAGTTCACCCTTTCTCACCAGGGGATCGAGTATGGATAAAGAATTGGAGTGCAGCTCCTCTGAAACCACGGTGGAAAGGACCCCGGACCGTGATCCTGACCACCCCCACGGCTGTGAATGTAGAGGGAATCCCAGCCTGGATCCACCACAGCCGTGTGAAACCGGCAGCTGCCGAGACTTGAAGAGACATACCAAACACGGAGAACAACTGCTGAATCACCTTAAAAAGAACAACAAGCTCTGCTCCAGCCACATCCCGGAAGCTGGCTGGTCCACGCACAGCCAAAGCATGAGGAAATTCTTCGTGGGACTTGTTCTTCTTAATATTTGGACTTGTGCAGTAGGGACATTAACTGATTTTGAAGAATGCTCTCAATGTGTCCACCAGGTTACAAAGGTAGGGCGAAATGTCACTGCCATTCTTTTGTTTTACAGTTATTATGAGTGCACAGGGACACAAAAGGGAACCTGTTTATGCAATGGTACTCAGTATAAGGTATGTGGACTGGGGGATGGACAGCCTGATGTATGTTACAACCAATCAGAGCCCCCTATGCATACTACTTTTGAAATTAGACTCCTGACAGGGCGATGGAATAGCCCTACTAAATTAATAGCCAAGACAGAAGAGAAAGGAAGCCCTCTTTCTTCCTATTATCTGTTAAGACAGGTGAGCTGTTAGGGTAGCCAGTCTACTCTGCTAGGGAGAAGAGAGATCTAAAAATAGGGGATTGGGCAGATGATAAGTGGCCACTGGAGAGAATTATTGAGTATTAGGGGCCGGCCACATGGGCTCAGGATGGCTCATGGGGATACCGGACCCCTATTTACATGCTCAACTGTATCATCTGGTTGCAGGCTGTTTTGGAAATACTCACTAATGAAACAGGCAAAGCTCTATCCCTCTTGGCCCGACATGAAACTCAAATGAGAAATGCGATTTATCAGAACAGGCTGGCCCTAGATTGTTTGCTAGCAGCCAAAGGGGGAGTCTGTGGAAAATTCAATCTAACCAACTGCTGTCTGCACATCGATGACCAGGGGCAAGCAGTAGAGGATATTGTGCGAGACATGACCAAACTGGCACACGTGCCTGTACAGGTGTGGCACAGATTTAACCCTGAGTCCTTATTCGGAGGTTGGTTCTCATCCTTGGGAGGATTCAGAACCCTCATCATAAGTGTTCTAATAATAATAGGTGCTTGTTTGCTGCTCCCTTGTCTACTCCCCCTGTTCCTTCAGGTGATTA
The DNA here is from genome assembly GCA_036589455.1 of Ateles fusciceps. NCBI lineage: Eukaryota > Metazoa > Chordata > Mammalia > Primates > Atelidae > Ateles > Ateles fusciceps. Next base: position 90,303 of record JAZHEH010000318.1, on the reverse strand, counting down.
GGGAATTCATCACTACTGTAGTTAGCCAAAAAGTGACATCACAACTGTATTATATGAAACATTATCAGTCTGTTTCTTCAGAAAATCTGGAAAGTGAGAATGAAAGTGAGACCTCTCACTAATATTATAAAGTGGTGAGGGTCTCAAACGGGGGATGAAGAGGGAGACCCAGGCATCTCAGGTAAACTTCCCCTTTTCATTCCTAAGACTGTAAACCATAGCCCTTTTCATATGTAATTCCTAAGACTGTAAACTTCCCCTTTTCATTTCTAAGACTGTAAACCATAGTCCTTTTCATATGTAATTCCTAAGACTGTAAACTAAAACCCTTTTCATATGTAATTCCTAAGAATGTAAACTGAAACCCTTTTCATATGTAATTCCTAAGACTCTAAACGGAGACCCTTTTCATATGTTAAGCTATAAACCTGAGATTCTTCCACGTGCAACATCTAAAGTATAAGCCTATATAAAGAAGGAACTTTCCTTTGTTAGGGGGAGCTTGGCTGTTAAGGCAACTATGCCACCTTGCTCCAGGCTGAATTAAACTCCTGCCTTCCATATTTGGCGTCCGAGAGATCCGTTTCCCACAGCCGCTCCTGCTACACAGTGAGTAACCTGAGCCTCCAGTGAGGCAACCCGAGCCTCTAGTGAGGTAACCGGAGCCTCCAGTGACATCTCATGGTAGGCTTGCCTGGTCAGAGTTGCAATGACTGTGTCCTTGTCCCCTGACTCAGGCCCCTCTGATGGACCAGTCCCCAGACCTAACTTACCTCTGGAGGTTCCTGGGACCCTAGGAATTTCGGGTGAATGTCGGCTGGGTAGTCGCTCATTCTCCACGGGGCCAGAACTCTGGAGCCCTGGAACATCTCAGGGGATGCCTCCCACAGAGGTCCCCAAGGTGAGAGTGGCCTACCCGGGTAAGACTCTGAGACGGTTTTTGTCTGGTGATGGATGAAGACAAATCTCGGTGGGACATCCCAAATGTTGTACTGAACCGAGTATAGAAAGTCAACACCAAGACAAAAGTATGCCAAATTGCAGGGTCTTTATTGCCGGCGGTCACGGAGGACTCACGTCTCTCCAACCCGTGGCCCCAAAAGGATGGTGTCAAGAACTTTTATACCCGAAAAAATCACCCTGGGAGTGAGGGTGAGGGGCGGGGATGGGGATGAGGGGGCTTCAGACATTCCAAGGGTGAGTGGATTCTGTAAATCACCTCCTAGGCGGAGATAAGGGTGAGGGGCTCCGGATATTTCAAGGGCCAGGGGACTTTTGTCACTCCGATTGTTACTTAAGTGGTTTACGGAAGTCAAGATAAGCGTTAGTTTACACATTGTCTGGGTAGTGGATGGGAATTACAGACCTTAGTTACTTATTACAAGGTGCAGGAGCTTTGGACTGCTTGCCTGTGACATTAGCACAGCGAGGAGTTTCAACAGAAAGCTGAGATATGGTTGAGGTATGCAGTTTTATGGGGCTTTTACCATGTCACAGCTGTAAAGGGAAATATCTCACCTTAAAAATTATACCAAGAGTTATCTAGGAGAAAGATTGTCAATGTGTGCATTCAACTTACAGAGTTAAGCTGATGTGTGTATGCAGCAGTTTAAAATCGTTTCTGTGGACAATCTCAAAACAGATATTTCAGCAAAATCCCGGCTTATACGAAATAGCATTGAGACTGCCTATAAAAAACAGAAGAAAGATATCTTTAAAACTGTGCTGCTGTTTATTGGTTCAACTAAGAGAATTGAATCTATCTTTTGATTCAGAAGTTTGGAAACACGTTTCTTACAGGACCTAGATTTGGACATTCCAGAGTGAATGGGGGTTTAAGCTGTAAAGGCCAATATCTCAGTATAAAAACTAAAACTAAGCTACCTAGGAGAAAGCTTGTCAATGTGTGCATTCAACTTACTGTGTGAAACAGATGTGTGAATGCAGCAGTTTAAAAACCCTTTCTGTGGAGAGTCTAAAAACAGATATTTCCAGCATAATCCCAGGGTATACGAAATAGCAGTAAGACTGTCTTTAAAACACGGAAGAAAGATATCTTGGAAACTGCTCTGGTGTTTGTCCGTTCAACACAGACAACTGAATCTATGCTTTCATCCTACAGTTTAGAAACACATTTCTTATAAGAGCTAGATTTGTGCATTCCATAATCAATACCCGTTTAGATTGCAAATTGAAATAGCTCACATTACAAACTAAAATGAAGATATCTGGGAGAAAGCCTCTCAATGTGTGCATTGCACTTACCGAGTTAAACTGATGTGTGTATCCGCAGTTTAAACATCCATTCTGTTGAGAATCTAAAAAAGGTATTTCCAGCAAAATTCCGGCTTTTATGAAATAGCAGTAAGACTGCCTTTAAAACACAGAAGAAAGACATCTTTGAAACTGCTCCACTCTGTGTCCGTTAAACTAGGAGAATTGAATCTATATTTCGATTCAGAAGTTTGGAAACACATTTCTTATAGGAGCTAGACTTGAACATTCCAGAGTGAATGGGAGAACATGCTGTCAAGGGAAATATCTCACCTTGAAATCTAGAAGGAAGCTATCTGAGTGAATGGTTGTCATTGTATGCATTCAACTAACAATGTTAAACTGACGTGCATATGCAGCAGTTGAAAAACCCTTTCTGTGGAGAATCTAAAAACAGATATTGCCAGCAAAATCTCGGCTTATAAGAAATAGCAGTAAGCCAGCCTTTAAACACAGAGGAAAGATATCTGTGAAACTGCTCTGCTGTGTGTCCGTACACCTAAGAGGATCGAATCTCTCCTTTGATTCAGCAGATTTGAAACACATTTCTTAAAGGAGCTAGATTTGGACATTCCAGAGAGAATGTGTGTATAGGCTGTAAAGGGAAATATCTCACCTTAAAAACTAAACAAGCTATCAGAGAGAAGGATTGTCAATGTGCGCATTGAACTTACAGAGTTAAACTGATGTGTGTACACAGCAGTTTAAAAACCCTTTCTCTGTGGAATCTAAGAACAGATATTTCCACCAATATCCCGGCTTCTACGTAGTAGCAGTAAGACTGACTTTAAAACACAGAAGAAAGATATCTTTGAAACTGCTCTGTAGTGTGTCCGTTTAACTAAGAGAATTGAATCTATGTTTTCATTCTGAAGCTTAGAAACACATTTCTTATAGGAGCTAGATTTGGACATTCCAGAGTGAATGTGAGTGTAGAGTGTAAAGGGAAATATCTCATCTTAAAAACTAAAACGAAGCTATCTGGGAGAAAGCTTCTCAATGTGTGCATTCAACTTATACAATTAAGCTGTAATGTGGATGCAGCAGTTTAAAAAACCCTTTCTGTAGACAATCTAAAAACTGATATTTCCAGCAAAATCCCAGCTTATACGAAATAGCAGCATGACAGTCTTTAAAACACAGAGGAAAGACATCTTTGAAACTGCTCCTCTCTATGTCCTTTAAAATAAGAGAATTGAATCTATATTTTGATCCAGAAGTTTGGAAACACATTTCTTATAGGAGCTAGACTTGGACATTCCAGAGTGAATGGGAGAACATGCTGTCAAGAGAAATATCTCACCTTGAAATCTAGAAGGAAGCTATCTAAGTGAATGGTTGTCATTGTATGCATTCAACTTACAGTGTTAAACTGGATCTGCAAAAGCAGCAGCTTAAAAACCCTTTCTGTGGAGAATCTAGAAACAGATATTGCCAGCAAAATCCCAGCTTCTACGAAATAGCAGTAAGACTGCCTTTAAAACAGAGAAGATAGATATCTTTGAAACTGCTCTGCAGCGTGTCCGTTTAACTAAGAGAATTGAATCTATGTTTTCATTCTGCAGTTTAGAAACACATTTCTTATAGGAGCTAGATTTGGACATTCCAGAGTGACTCTGAGTGTAGGGTGTAAAGGGAAATATCTCACCTGAAAAACTAAAACGAAGCTATGTGGGAGACAGCTCGTCAATGTGTGCATTCAACTTATACAATTAAACTGATGTGTGGACGCAGCAGTTTAAAAGCCCTTTCTGTAGAGAATCTAAAAACAGATATTTCCAGCAAAATCCTGGCCTTTATTCGAAATAGCACTAAGACTGCCTTTAAAAGACAGAAGCAAGACATCTTTGAAATTGCTCCGCTCTGTGTCCGTTGAGCTAAGAGAATTGAATCTATATTTTGATTCAGCAGTTTGGAATCACATTTCCTATAGGAGCTAGATTTGGGCATTCCAGATTGAATGTGAGTATATGTTATAAAGAGAAATATCTCACCTTAAAAACTAAAACGAAGCTATCTGCGAGAATGCTTACCAATGTTTGTGTTCAAATTACAGAGTTTAACTGATGTGTGTATGCAGCAGCTTAAAAAGAGTCTCGGTGGAGAATCCAAAAACAGATATTTCCTCAAAATCCCGGCTTTTATGAAATAACAGTAAGATTTCCTGTAAAACACAGAAAAAAGATATATTTGAAATTGCTCTGCCGTGTGTCCCTTTAGCTATAGGAGTTGAACCATTGTTTTTATTCAGAAGTTTAGAAACACATTTTGTTTAGGAAGTAGATTTGGACATAACAGACTGAATGTGAGTATATGCTGTAAAGAGAAATATCTCACCTTAAAAACTAAAACGAAGCTATCTGCAAGAATGCTTGCCAATGTTTGCATTCAACTTACAGAGTTAAAGTGAAGTGTGTATTCAACAGCTTAAAAACACTCTCTATGGAGAATCTAAAAACAGATATTTCCAGGAAAATTCTGACTATTCAAAATATCAGTAAGACTGCCTGTAAAACACAGAAAAAAGATATCTTTGAAACGGCTCTGCTGTTTGTCTATTTAACTAACGGAGTTGAACTCACGTTTGGATTCAGCAGTTGAGAAACACATTTTGTATAAGAACTACATTTGGACATTCCAGACTGAATGTGAGTATACGCTATAAAGAGAATATCTCATCTTAAAAAATTAATACGAAGCTATTTGTGAGAATGCTTGCCAAAGTGTACATTCAACTTTCAGAGGTAAACTGATGTGTGTACGCAGCAGCTTAAAATCACTACCTCTGAAGACTCTAAAAACAGATATTTCCCACAATATCCCGGCTTATACGAAATACCAGTAAGACTACATGTAAAACACAGAAGAGAGATATCATTGAAACTATTCTGCTTTGTGTTCATTCAACCAAGAGAGTTGAACCTGTTTTGATTCAGTAGTTGAGAAACAAATTTCCTACAGGAACTAGATTTGGACATTCCAGACTGAATGAGTATATGCTGTAAAGAGAAATATCTCACTTAAAAACTAAAATGAAGGGATCTCAGAGAATGCTTGTCTATGTGTGCATTCAACTTACAGAGTAAAACTGATGTGTGCATGCAGCGCTGAAAAACACTCTGTGTGGAGAATCTAAAAACATATATTTCCTGTAAAATCCCAGCTTATATGAAATTCCAGTAAGACTGTCTGTAAAACACAGAAGAAAGATATCTTTGAATCTGCTCTGCTGTGTGTCCGTTCAACTATGAGAGTTGAAGCTATGTTTTGATTCAGCAGCTTAGAAACACATTTCGTATAGGAACTAGATGTGGACATTCTAGGTTGAATGTGAATATATGCTTAAAGAGAAATATCTCACCTTAAAAGCTAAAATGAAGCTATCTGGGAAAATGCTTGTCAATGTGTGCATTCAACTTACAGAGTTAAACTGATGTGTGTATACAGCCGCTAAAACACTCTCTGTGGAGAATCTATAAACAGATATTTCCAGCAAAATCCCGGCTTATATGAAATTAAAGTAAGACTGCCGGTAACACACAAAGAAAGATATCTTTGAAACGGCTGGTTGTGTGTTTGTTTCAACTAAGAAAGTTGAACCTACATTTTGATTCAGCAGTTTAGAAACTCATTTCGTATAGGAACTAGATTTGGACATTCCAGACTGAATATGAGTCTATGATGTAAAGAGAAATGTCTCACCTTAAAAGCTAAAATGAACTATCTCGAGAATGCTTGCCAATGAGTGCATTCAACTTACGTTTTAAAGTGATGTGTGTATACAGCAAAGTAGAAATACACTCTGTGGAGAATCTAAATACAGATATTTCCAGCAAAATCCCATGAAACTGCTAAGCTGTGTCCCATTCAACTAAGCGATTTCATGTTATGTTTTGATTCAGCAGTTTAGAAACACATTTCTTATAGGAACTAGATATGGACATTCCAGACTGATACTGTAATTTGTGAGTATATGCTGTAAAGAGAAATATCTCACATTAAAAAATAAAACAAAGCTATCTGCTAGAATACTTTCCAATTTCTAATTCGACTTACAGAGTTAAAATGATATGTGTATGCAGCAGCTTACAAACGCTCTCTGTGGAGAATCTGAAAACAGATAGATAGTTCCAGCAAAATCCCAGTTTGTGTGAAATTAACAGTAAGACTGCCTGTAAAACACAGAAGAAAGGTATCTTTGAAACTGCTCTGCTGTGTGTCGGTTTAACTAAGAGAGTTGAACGTATGTATTGATTCAGCAGTTTAGAAACACATTTCCTATAAGAACTAGATTTGCACATTCCAGACTTAATGTGAGTATATGCTGGAAAGGGAAATATCTCATCTTAAAAACTAAAACAAAGCTATCTGCAAGAATGCTTGCCAGTGTGTGCATTCAATTAATGTTACTGATGTTTTATGCAGCAGCTTTAAGAGAGTCTCTGTGGAGAATCTAAATATAGATATTCCCTGCAAAATCCCTGCTTATATGAAATACCTGTAAGATTGCCTTAAAACACAAAAGAAAGGTATCATTGAAACCCCTCTGCTGTGTGTCCATTCAAATAAGGGAGTTGAATCCATGTTTTCATTCAGCAGTTTAGAAACACATTTCGTATAGGAACTAGATTTGGATATTCCACACTGAATGTGCATATATGCTGTAAAGAGAAATATCTCACCTTAGAAACTAAAACGAAGTCTATCTGTGAGAATGCTTACCAATGTGTGCATTCAAATTACAGAGTTAAACTGATGTGTGTATGCAGCAGCTTAAAGCACTCTCTGTGGGGAATCTAAAAACAGATATTTCCAACAAAATCCCAGCTTAAGCGATATACCAGTAAGGCTGCCTGTAAAACACAGAAGACAGATATCTGTGAAACTACTCTGATGTGTGTCCGTTCAACTAAGAGAGTTGAACCTATGTTTTGATTCAGCAGTTTAGAAACACATTTCTTTAGGAACTAGATTTGGACATTCCAGACTGAATGTGAGTATATGCTGTAAAGAGAAATATCTCACCTTAAAAACTAAAAAGAAGCTATCTGCGAGAATGTTTGCCAATGTGTGCATTCAACTTACAGAGTTAAACTGATGTGTGTATGCAACAGCTTAAAATCACTCTCTGTGGAGAATCTAAAAACAGATATTTCCAGCAAAATCCTGGCTTATACCAAACACCAGTAAGACTGCCTGTAAAATGGAGAAGAAATAAATCTTTGAAACTGCTCTTCTGTGTGTCCGTTCAACTAAGGGAGTTGATCCTCTGTTTTCATTCAGCAGTTTAGAAACACATTTCATATAGGAACTAGATTTGGACATTCCAGAGATCAAGGCAAGGCAAGGCAAAGCACCATGGGCAAGAAGGTAAGGCAAGGCAAGCAAGGCAAGACAAGGCAAAATACGGCACTCTGGGCACCATGGTAAGGCAATGGAAGAAAAGGCACGATGGGCACCATGGTACAGCATATCAAGGAAATGCAAGAGAAACACCATGGGCACCATTGTAAATGAAGGCATGACAAGTCGCCATGGGCACCATGGTAAATGAAGGAAAGGCAATCTCCATGGGCACCTGGTAAATGAAGGAAAGGCAAGTCACCATGGGCACCATGGTAAATGAAGGAAAGACAAGTCACCATGGGCACCACGGTCAGGAAAGGCAAGGAAATGTAAGGCAAAAAAAAAAACACCAATTGGCACCCAAGGAAAGGCAGTGCAAGTCACCATGGGCAACATGGTAAGACAAGGGAAGGCATGGAATGTCAAGGCAAGGCAAGGTAAGGCATCATGGACACCATGGTAAGGCAACTCAAGGAAAGGCAAGGCACTCAGGCCACCATGGTAAGGCAAGGCAAGACACAGCACTATGGATACCATGATAAGGCAAGGCAAAACAATGCACCAAGGGCACTACGGTAAGGCAAGGCAAGGCAAGGCAAGGCACCATGGGCAACATGGTAAGGCAAAACAGGGCAAGCCACCATGGGCACCATGGTAAGGCAATTCAAGAGAAGGCAAGGGAAAACAAGGCAAGGTAAGGCGAAGCACCATGGGCACCATTTTAAGGACAGGTATGGCAACACAAGGTACCATAGGCACCATGGGAATACAAGACACAGCAAAACAATGCAACATGGTCAAAATCATAAGGCAAGGCAAGGCACCATGGACAAGATAGGAAGGTAAGGCAAAGCAAGTCGAGGCACCATGGGCACCATGGTAAGGCAAGACACAGCAAGGCAAGGCAACGCATGTTACACCACCATGGACACCATGGCAAGGCAAGGCAAGACAAGGCACAATGGGCACCGTGATAAGGCAAGGCAAGGCATCCTGGGCAACATGGTAAGACATGGCAAGGCAAGGCAAGGGAAGGCAAGCAAGGCACCACGAGCACCATAGTAAGGCAAAGCACAGCAAGGCAAGGCAATGCAAGTCATGGCACCATGGACACCACAGTAAGGCAAGGCAAGACAAGGCACAATCAACACCATGGTAAGGCAAAGGAAGGCAAGGCAAAAAAGACACTATGGGCACCATGGTAAGGCAAGGCAAGGCAGCCCGGGAACCATTGAAAGGTAAGGTAAGGAAAGGAAAGGCATCATAGGCTGCATAATACGACAAGGCAAGGCAAGGCACCAAGTGCAACATGGTAATAAAAGGCAAAGCAAGACAAGGCAAGACACTATGGGAACCATGGTAAGGCAAGGCAAGGCACAATGGGCACAATGATAAGAGCAGGCAAAGCTAAGCAAGTCACCACCGGCACCATTGTCAGGCATGGAAATGTAAGGCAATACAAAACACCATGGACACCATGGTAAGGCACGGCAAGGCAACATGGGAATCATGGTAAGGCAAGGCAAGGCACGGCAATGCAAGGCACCATGTGTACCATGGTAAGGTAAGGCAAGGCAAGGAAAGGCACCATGGGCACCATGGTAAAAAAGAAAATGCAGTGCAGGGCACCATGGGCTCCATGGTAAGGCAAGGCAAGGAAAGCCAAGGCAAGGCAAGTCACCATGGGCACCAAGATATGGCAAAGCAAGGCAAGTTAATGCAAGGCAATGTACCATGGGCAACATGGTAAGGCAATTCAAAACTACACAAGTCAAGGCATGATGGGCCCAATGGTAAGGCAAGGCAAAGCAAGAAAAGGCAAGGCAAGGAAAGGCACCATGGGCATCATGGTAAGGCAAGGCAAGTCAAGACAAGGCACCATGCACATCGTGGTAATGCAATGCAAGGAAAGGCAAAGCAAGTCACCATGGCACCATGGTAAGGCAAGACAAGGCAAGGAACTATGGGCACCATGGTCAGGCAAAGCAAAGCACCATGGGACACAGTGTGAAGGCAAGGCAAGGCAATGCAGGGCACCATGGTCACAATGGTAAGGCAAGGCTGAACAAAGCAAGGCAAGTCAAGGACCCATGGATACACTGGTAACGTAGGAAATTAATCATAAGCACTATGGTACAGCAAGGTAAACAATGCATGGCAAGGCACCATGGGTACAATGGTAAGGCAAGGCGAGGTAAGGCAAGGCAACATGGGCACCATGGCACAGCAAGACAAGGCAAGACAAGACACGGAACCATGTGCAGCTTGGGAATGCAAGGTAAGTAAGGAAAGGCACAATGGACATGATGGTAAGGCAAGGCAATTCAAGGCACCATGGGCACCATGGTACCGGAAGGCACAGCAAGGCAACGAAAGGTACCATTGGCATCATGGAAAGGCAAGGAAAGGAAAGGCACCATGGGCACCACGGTTAGGTAAGAAAAGGAAAGGAAAGGTTAGGCAGGCAACATGGGCACCATTGTAAGGCAAGGGAATGCAAGGTAAGGTGAGGCACCATTGGCACTATGGTAAGGTAAGGCAAGGGAAGCAAGTCACCATGGGCACATTGATAAGGCAAGACAAGGTAAGGCATGGCAACTATGGAAAATCAAGGCAATGCAAGCCAAGGCAAGACACCATGGGCATCATGGTAAAAGAAGGCAAGGCAAGACAAGGCAAGGCAATGCAACTTGGCACTATGGTAACTCAAGGCAAAACAAGTCAAGGTAAAGCACCACGGGCACCATGGTAATTCAAGGATAGTTACTGCACCATGGGCCCATGGTAAGAAGGGAAAATCAAGACAAAGCAAGGAAAGGCAAAGCATCGTGGGCACCATGATAAGGAATGGCAAAGCAATGCAAGGCATGGCACCATGGGCACCATGGTAATGCAAGCAAGGAAAGGTTAGCCAAGGCACCATGGGAACCATGATAATGCAAGGCAAGGAAAGGCACCTTGGGTACCATGGTAAGGCATGGCAATTCAAGGAAAGGCACCATAAGCACAATGCTATGGCAAGGCACGTTAAGGCAAAGCATGGCACCATGGGCACGATTGTAAGGCAAGGCACATCAAGGTAAGTCAAGGCAAGTTATGGCACCATGGGCATGATGGCACAAGAGTCAAGAGAAGCCATGATGGGTACCATGGGATGACAAGGAAAAAAGACACCATGGGCACCATGGTAAGGCAAGGTAAGGCACCAAGGACACCATGGTAAAGTAAGGTAAGGCAAGGCAAGTCACCATGTGCTTCATGGTAAGGCAAGGTAAGACTAAGCAAGGAACCAGGGGGCAACATGGTAATGCAAGGCAAGGCAAGGCACTATGGGAACCATAGTAAGGCAAGGCAAGGCACAGTGGGCACCATGGTAAGGCCAGGCAAGGCAAGGGACCATGGGCACCATGGTGAGGCATCTGGGCAACATTGTTAGACATGGCAATACAAGGCAATGCAAGGCACAAGGGCACCATGGTAAGGCACAACAATGACCATGGGAACCAACATAAGGCAAGGCAAGGCATGGCAATGCAAAGCACCACTGGCACCATGGTAAGGCAAGGCAAGACAAGGTGCAATGGGCACCAATGTATGGCAAAGCAAGGCAAGTTAATGCATCAAGGGCACCATGGTAAGGCAAGACAAGTCATGGCAAGATGGGCACAATGGTAAGGCAAGGAAAGGCAAAGACAAGACAACGAACCATGGACAACATGCTAAGGCAAGGCAATGCAAGGAAAGACACCATGGGTAGCATGGTTAGGCAAGGCAAGTCATGGTATGATGGGCACAATGGTAAGGCAAGGGAAGCAAAGGCAAGACAACAAACCATGGGCAACATGCTAAGGCAAGGCAATGCAAGGCAAGACACCATGGGCACCATGGTAAGGTAAGGCAAGACAAGACAGGACACTATAAGCATAATGGTAAGGAAAAGCAAAGCACCAGTGGCACAATGGTAAGGCAAAGCAAGGCAATGCAAGGCATCATGGGCACCATGGTAAGGCAAGGCAAAGTAAGGAAAGACAACCAAGCCACCATGTAAGACAAAGCAAGGAACCTTGGGCACTATGGTAAGGCAAGTAAAGACACGGAATCATGGGAACCATGGGAAGGCAAGCCAAGCAAGGAAAAGGCACCATGCACACGATCATAAGGCATGGCAGGCAAGGCACCATGGGCACCATGGTAAGGCAAGGTAAGGTAAAAGAAGACACTATAGTCACCATATAAGGCAAGGCAAGGCACCGTGGGCACTATGGTAAGTCAAGGCAGGTTACCATGGAAACCATGGTAAGGCAAGCCAAGGCACGGCAATTCAAGGCACCATGGATACCATGGTAAGGCATCCTAAGGTAAGGCAAGGCACACAAATCATCATTGGCACCATGGTAATGCAAACAAGGCAAAGAAAGACAAGTTATCAAGGGCATAATGGTAATGCAAGGCAAGGCAATTCACATGGGAACCATTGTGATGCAAGGCAAGGCAAGGCAAGAGAGAAGGCAAGGTACAGCACCATAGGCACCATTGTAAGACAAGGCACTATAAGCCCCATGGTAAGGAAAGGCAAGGTAAGGCAAGGAAAAACACCATGGACACCATGATAAGGCAAGAACAGCAAGGCAAGGAGAGGCAAGTACAGGGCCACAGGCACCAAGGCAATGCATGGCAAGGCAAGGAACAATGCGCACCACAGTAAGGCAAAGAAAGGCAAGGCAAAAAGAAGACATCATAGGCAACATGGTAAGGCACTTCAAGTCAAGGTGCCATGGGCACCATGGTAATGCAAAATAAGGATTGGCAAGGCACCAATGACATGATGGTAATGCAAGGCAAGGTAAGGCAAGGCACTATGGGCACCTTGGTAAGGCAAGGCAAAGCAAGGCACCATGGGCAACATGATAAGGCAAGGGAAGGCAAGGCAAGGGTAGGTAACGCACCATGGCCACCATGGATAGCATGGTTTGGCAAGGCAAGGTAAGGAAATACATGGCACTACAGGCACCAAGGAAAGTGATGGCAAGGCACGGCAAATGTAAGGCACCATGGAAAGGCAAAGCAAGGCAAGAGAAGGAACCATGGTAACCATGGAAAGGCAAGGCAAAACAAGGCAAGACACCAGGACAACATGGTAAGGCAAGGCAAGGCAGATAGATCACCCTGGGCACCATGATAAGGTAAGGCAAGGAAAGGCAAGGCACCATGTGCACCATGGTAATTCAAGACAAGGCAAGGCATAGCATTATGGAAACCAAGGTAAGGCAAGACAAAGAGTAATGGGAACCATGGTAAGGCAAGGCAAGGCAAGTCACCATGATCACTACGAAAAGAAAAGGAAAGGCACAATGGGCACAATGGTATGGCCATCCATGGCAAGGCAAGGCAACATGGGAAATATTTTAAGGCCCTGACGTCAATGCAAGGCACCATGGGCACCATGGCAAGGCAAAGTATGGCAAGTCACGACACCATAGGCACCATGGTAAGGGAAGGCAAGGCAAAGAAAGGCAAGGCAAGCCACCATGGGCACCAAGGTAAAAGGCAAGGCAATGCAAGGTAAGGCACCATGGGCATCACGGTAAGGCAAGTCAAGGCAAGACAAGGCACCATGGGCATCATGATAAGGCAAGGCAAGGCAAGCCGAGGCAAAGCAATACAAGCCAAGGCATGGCAAGGCACCATGGGCACCATGGTAAGGCAAGGCAAGGAACGAAGGGCACCAGGATAAGGCAAGGCAAGTCAAGTCACCATGTGCACAATGGTAAAGTAAGGCAAGCCAAGGCAAGGCACCATGGTCACCGTTTTTAGGCAACACATGGCAAGGCACCAAGAGTACAATAATAAGGAAAGGTGAGGCAAGGTAAGGCACCATGGCCATGGTAATGCAAGGCAAGGCAAGGCACCATAGCCAGCATTGGCACCATGGTAAGACAAGGCAGAACAAGGTACAGCAAGGCAAGGCACCATGGGAACCAGGGTAAGGCAAGGCAAAAAAAGGAAAGGCAAGGCAAGGCACCATGCTCACCATGGTTAGGCAAGGCAAGGCAATGCAAGACAAGGGACCATGGGATCCATTGTAAGACAAGGCAACTCAAGGAACCATGTGCACCATGGTTATGTAAGGCAAGACATGGCAAGGGAAGGCTCCATGGGAACCCTGGTAAGGCAAGGCAAGGCAAGTCTAGGCACCATATGCATAATGATGAGGCAAGGCAAGGCACAAGGGACATCACGGGTTGGCAAGGCAAGGCAAGCCTAGGCATTATGGGAACAATGGTAAGGCAAGGAAAGGCAATACAAAGAAAGGAAAGGCACCATGCGCACCATGGTAAGGCCAGGATAGGAAATGCATAGCAAGGCACCATGGGCACCGTGTTAAAGAAAGGCAAGGCAAGACACCATGGGTAACATTGTAATGCAAGGCAAGGCAAGGCAACATGGGCACCAATGTAAGGCAAGGCATGGCAAGACAAGGCTTGACAAAGCAAAGACAAAGCAAAGAACCAAGGGCACCTTTGTAAAGCAAAGCAAAACAAGGAAAGGCAAGGCCCCATGGGCACAATGGTAAGGCAAGGTAAAGTAAAGAAAGGCTAAACAAGGCACCAAGGGTACCATGGTAAAACACTAAAAGGCAAAGCAAGGCAAGGCACCATGGTCAACATTGTAAGGCAAAGCAAGGTAAGGCAATGCACCATTGGCAACATAGTAAGGAAAGGCACTGCAAGGGAACATGGACACCATGTTAAGGCATGGCAAGGTAAGGCAAGGCACCATGGTCACAATGGTAAAGCAAGGAAAGGCATGACAAGGCACTATGGGGATCGTGGTAAAGCCAGGCAAAGCAAGGCAAAGTAAGTCACCTTGGGAACCATTTTAAGGCAAGACACCATGTGTACTATGGTAAGGGAAGGCAAGGAATGGCAAGGCACTATGTGCACCATTGTAATGGAAGACAAGGCAAATCAAAGCAATACACCATGCGCAGCATGATAAGGAAAGGCAAAGAAAGACAAAGAAAGGCAAGGCACCTTGTAAACAATAAAAATTCAAGGTATGGCAAGGCACAATGGACAACATTATAAGGGAAGGAAAGGCTAGGCAAGATACCAAGGGCAATATGGTAACACACAGCAAGGCATGGTAAGGCAAGGCACCCTGGGCACACTGGTAGGGCAAAGCAAGGCAACGGATAATTGGCACCATGGTATGGCAAGGCAAAGCAAGGAAAGTTAAGGCACCGTGTACACCGTGATAAGGCAAGGAAAGCCAAGGCAAGATAAAACATCATGAGCACATGGTAGGGCAAGGAAAGGCAAGGTAAGGCAAGACAAGACTCCGTGTGAACCATAGTAAGGCAATGAAAGGCGATGCAAGGCAACCTGGGCACAATGGTAAGAGAAGGAAAGGCAAAGCAAGGCACCATGTGCACCATCTTAGGGCAAGGCAAAAAAAAAAGTGAAGTCAAGACACAGAACTATTGGCACCATGGTAAGGCAAGACAAGGCAAGGCACAATGAATACCATGGTAAGGCAAGGCAAAACAAGAAAAGGCAAGGCTCAATGTGCACCATGGTAAGGAAAGTCAAGACAAGGCAAGCCACCATGGGCAACATTGTAATATGAGGCAAGAAAAGGCAAGGTAAGGCACAATGGGCACCATGATAAGCAAGACAAGGCAAGGTAAGGCACCATGGGCACCATGGTATGGTAATGGAAGGCAAGGCACTATGGACAACATGGTAAGGCAAGGCAAGGCAACACGACATGGGTCCCATGTTATGGCAAGGCAAGGAAAGACAAGGCAAGGCAACATGGGCACCATGGTAATGGAAGGCAAAACAAGGAAAGGCAAGGCACAATGAGCACCATGGTAATACAAGGCAAGGCAAGGTACCATTGGCACCATGATAAGGCAAGGCAAGGGAAGGCAAGGCACCATGGACACCATGATAGGCAAGGCAAAGCAAGGCAAGAAAAAACACCATGGGCACCATGGTAAGGCAAGGCAAGGCAAGTCTCCATGGGAACCGTGGTACAGCAAGGCAAGGCAAGACACTATGGGCACCATAGTAAGGCAAGGCAAGGCAAGGCAAGGCACCATGGGCATCATGTTAAGGCTAGGCAAAAATAAGGTAAGTCAAGGTACAGAAATATTGGCACCATTGTACAGCAAGGCAAGGCAAGACAAGGCACCATGAGCACCAAAGTAAGGCAAGGCCAAAATAAGGAGAGTCAATGCGTGGAACTATTGGCGCCATGAGGCCAGGCAAGGCAAGACAAGGCACCATGGGCACCATGGTAAGGCATAGCAAGGCAAGGCACCATGAACACCATGATAAGCAAAGCAAGGCAAGGCACCATGTGAACAATGGTAAGAAGCAAGCAAGGCAAGACAAGCCAAGGCAAGGCACTGTAGGCAACATGGTATTGCAAAACAAGGCAAGCCATGCAAGGCAAGGCAGCATGGGCACAATGGTATAGCAAGGAATGGCAAGACAAGGCAAGGCAAGGCACCATGGGCCACATTGTAAGGCAAAGTTAGGTAACGCAAGGCAATTCACCATGGACACCATAGTAAAGCAAGGCAAATCACGATTGGCACCATTGTATGGCAAGGAAAGGCAAGGGAAAGCACCTTGGGCAACATGACAAGGCATGGAAACATAAGGAAAGGCTAGGTAAGGCACCAAATGCAATATGGTAACTGCACGGCAAGGTAAGGCATGGCCAGGCACAATGGGCACCATAGTGAGGCTAGTCAAGGCAAAGCCTTATGGACAACATGGTAAGGCAAAACAAGGCAAGGAGATCCAACATGGGCCCCATGGTATTTCAAGGCAAGGAAAGACAAGGCAAGGCAACATGGGCACCATGGTAAAGAACGGCAAAATAAGGAATGGCAAAGCACAGTGGTCACCATGCTAAGGCAAGACTAGGCAAGGCAAGGCACCATGGGCACCATGGAAAGGTAAGGCAGGGCACAATGGGCACCATGGTAAGGCAGAACATGTCATTAAGGCCACTCCAGTAAGGCAAGGCAAAACACAATGGGTAACATGGCAAGGCAAGAAAGACAACATGGGTAACATGGTAAGGCAAGGTTAGTCACCATGTGCACCATGGTAAGGCAAGGCAAAGCAAGGCAAGGCAAAGCACTATGGGTACCATGATAAGGCAAGGCAAGGCAAGCACCATGAGTACCATAGTAGGCAAGGCAAGGCAAGGCAACACAAGGCACAATGGTCAACATGGTAACTCAAGGCAAAGACGGCACCATGGGCACCATGTTAAGGCAAAGCAAGGCAAGGCACCATGGGCACCATGTTAAGGCAAAGCAAGGCAAGGCACCATGGGCAGCAAGATAATTCAAGGCATGGCAATGTAACCACCAGAGACATCATTTAAGGCAAGGCAAGGCAAGGACCATGGGCACCATGGTAAAACAAGGCAAGGAATAAGGCAAGGAAACACATGATGGGACCTATGGTAAGGCAAAGTAAGTCAAGGCACCATGAGCAGCACGGTAAGGCAAGCAAGGCACCATGGACCATGGTAAGGCAAGGTAATGCAAGGCACCATAGGCACGATAATAAGTAAAGCTAGGCAAGGCACTATGTATGTGCACCATGGTAAGGTAAGGTAAGGCAAGGCAAGGCAAACACCATGGGCAACAAGGTAAGGCAAAGCAAGACAAGGCAATGCACCTTTGGCAACCTGGTAAAGCAAGGCACTGCAAGGCAACATGTGCACCATGTTAAGGCAAGCAAGTTAAGGCGAGGCACCATGGTCATCATGATAAGGCAAGGCAAGGCAAGCCAAGGCATGGCAAGCACCATGGGGACCATGGTAAAGCCAGGCAAAGCAGGGCAAAGCAAGGCACCATAAGGCCAGGCAAGGAAGGGCACCATTTTAAGGCCAGGCAAGGAAAGGCACCATATGTACTATGGTTAGGCAAGGCAAGGAATGGCAGGTAAAGGCAAGGTAGCATGCGCACCATAGTAACGGACGACAAGGCAAGTTAAGGCAATGCACCATGGGCAGCATGGTAAGGAAAAGCAAGGAAAGACAAAAAATAGCAAGATACTTTGTAAAAAATAATAATTCAAGACATTGCAAGGCACAATGGGCACCATGGTAAGGTAAGGCAAGGCACCATGGGCAATATTATAAGGTAAGGAAAGACTAGGCAAGGCACCAAGGGCAATATGGTAACTTAAGACAAGACAAGGTAAGGCAAGGCACCCTGGGCACCAAGGTAAGACAAGGCAAGGCAAGGGACTACTGGCACCATGGTAAGGCAAGGCAAGGAAAGGGAAGGCAAGGCACATGGACACCATGCTAAGGAAAGGCAAGGCAATATAAAACACCATGGGCACCATTGGCAACAGGGCAAGGCAAGGCAAGGCTAGACTCTGTGGGCACTGTAGTAAGGCAAGGCAAGGCAAAGCAACCTGGGCACCATGGTAAGGGAAGGAAAAGCAAAGCAAGGCACCATGTGAACCATGTAAGGCAAGGCAAAAAAAAAAAAAAGAAGTCAAGGCACGGAAGATACTGGCACCATGATAAGGCAAGGCAATGCAAGACAAGCAAGGAACCATGGGTACCATGGTAAGGCAAGGCAAAACAAGGAAAGGCATGGCTCAATGTAGACCATGGTAAGGAATGTCAAGACAAGACAAGACACCATGGGCACCATTGTAAGATGAGGCAAGGCAAGGCAAGATAAGGCACAATGGGCACCATGATAAGGAAGACCAGGTAAGGTAAGACACCATTGGCACCATTGTGTGGTAATGAAAGACAAGGCAAGGCACCATGGACAACATGGTAAGGCAAGGCAAGGCAACACAACATGTGCCACATGTTATGGCGAGGCAAGGGAACAAAAGGCAAGGCAACATGGGCACCATGGTAAAGTAAGGCAAAATAAGGAAAGGCAAGACACAATGATAACCATGGTAAGGCAAGCCAAGGCAAGGCAACATGGGGAAAATGGAAAAGCAAGGCGCCATGGACACCATAGTAAGGCAAGGCAATGCACAATGGGCACCATAGTAAGGCAAGGCATGGCATTAAGGCCAGCATGGTAAGGCAAGGCAAAAACACCATGGAAAACATAGCAGGGCAAGAAAAGGCCCATATGGGCAACATGATAAGGCAAGGTTAGTCAGTCACCATGTGCACCATAGTAAGGTAAGGCAAAGTAAGGCAAGGCAAGGCAAAGCACCATGGGCACCATGATAGGGCAAAGCAAGGCAAGGCACCATAGGCAACATGGTATGGCAAGGCCAGACAACACAAGACACCATGTGCAACATGGTAATGCAAGGCAAGGGAAGGCACCATGGACACCATGTTAAGGCAAGGCAAGGCAAGGCAAAATGAGCAGCAAGACCAAGCAAGGCAAGGCAATGCAAGTCACCATGGGCACCATGGTTACTGCAAGGCAAGGTAAGGCAAGACATGTCACCACGGACACCATGGTAAAACAAGGCAAGGCAAGGTAAGGCTAGGAAAGGCATGATGGGACCCATGGTAAGGCAAGGCAAGTCAAGGCACCATGGTCTATATGATAAGGCAAGGCAAGGCAATGCACCATGGGCTCCATGGTAAGGCATGGCAAGGCAAAGCAAGTCATCATCAGCACCATTGAGAGGCAAGCCAAAGCAAGGCAACCACCATGGGCACCATGGTAAGGAAAGGCAAGGCAAGGCACCATGGGCACCATGGTAAGACAAGGCAACTCAATGCAAGGCATCATGGGCACCATGTTGAGGCAAGGCAGTGTAAGGCAAGGCACCATGGGAACCATAGTAAAACAAGGTAAGGCAAAGTAAGGCAAGGAAAGCCACCATGGGACCCAAGAAAAGGCAAGGCAACTTAAGGCACCATGGACAGTATCATAAGGCAAGGCAAGCCAAGGCACCATGGGATCCATTTTAAGGCACAGCAAGACAAAACAAGGCACCATTGGCACCATGGTAAGGTAAGGCAAGGCAAGCACATAGGCACCATGGTAAGGCAAGGCAAAGCAAGGCAGGCCATGGGCACCAAGGCAAGACAAGACAAGTCAATGTAAGATCATGAACACCATATGGTGGCAAGGCAGCACAAGGCAAGGCACCATGGAAAACAAGGCAAGGCAAGGCACCATGAGAACCACGGCCACCATGATAAGGCAAGGCACAATGATCACCATGGTAAGGCAGGCTGCACCCCCTGTGGCAAGGCATGGCATCAAGGCCATGGTGGTAAGGCAAGGCAAAACACCATGGGAAACCTGGCAAGCAAGGAAAGGCACATATGGGCAACATGGTAAGGCAAGGTTAGTCACCATGTGCACCACGGTAAGGCATAGCAAAGCAAGGCAAGGCAAGCAAAGCACCACTGGCACCATGATAAGGCAAAGCAAGGCAAGGCACCATAGGCAACATGGTACTGCGAGGCAAGAGACAGGCTACACAAGGAAACATGGCAACACGTAATGAAAGACAAGGCATGGCACCATGGGCACCATGTTAAGGCAAGGCAAGGCAAGGAACAATGGGCAACAAATAGCAAGCAAGGCAATGCAAGGCACCATGGGCACCATGGTAATGCAAGGCAAGGCAAGGCAAAACTAGTCACCATGGTAACCATGGTAAAACAAGGCAAGGCAAGGTAAGGCAAGGAATAGCACCATGGGACCCATGGTAAAGCAAGGTAAGTCAAGGGACCATAGGCAGTATCGTAAGGCAAGGCAAGAGCTGCAAGACAAGGCACCATGGGCTCCATGTAGGCATGGCAAGGCAAAACAAGGCACCATAAGACCAGGTAAGGCAATAAGTAAGGCAATCACCATGGGCACCATGTAAGGCAAGCAAGGAAAGGCAACATGGGCACCATGGTAAGACAAGGCAAGGCAATGCAAGGCATCATGGGCACCATGTTGAGGCAAGGCAACATAAGGTAAGCCATCATGGGAACCACAGCAAGGCAAGGCAAGGCAAGGAACCATGGACACCATCATAGGGTAAAGCAAGACAAGGCAAGGAAAGGCACCATGGGCACCAAGGTAAGGCAAAGCAATACAAGGCAAGGCACTATGGGCACCACGTTATGGCAAGGCAAGTCAACCAAGACAAGGCATCATGAGCACCATCATAAGTCAAAGCAAGGCAAAGTAACACAAGGCACCCTGGGCACCATGGTAAGGCAAGGCAAAGTAGGGCAAGGCACCAATAGTACCAGTGTACATTAAGGCAAGATAAGGCACCATGGGCACTAAAGTGTGGTAAGGAGAGGCAAGGCACAATTTGCACCATGGTTAGTCAAGGCATGGCACAGCAAGGCACCATAGGCACACTGGTAAGGCAAGACAAGACAGCATGCACACAATGGTAAGGCTAGGTAAGGAAATGCAAGGCACTATGATCACCATAGTAAGGCAAGGGAAGGAAGAAAAAGCATCATGGGCACCTTGTTAAGACAAAGCAAGGCAACATGGGCACCACGGTAATGCAAGGCCAGGCAAAGCCATGTAAGGAAAGGCAAGGCACCATGGGCACAATGGTAAAGCCAGGCAAGGTAAGGCTTCATGGGCACCATGGAAAGGCAGGGCAAGGCATGAAAAGGCACCATGGACACCATCATAAAGTAAGTCAAGTCAAGGCACCATGCACAGCATTCTTAGACAAGAAAGACAAGGCACTATGGGCACCATTGTAAGGCAAGGCAAAGCAAGGAACATGGACCATGAAGGCAAGCAAGCAAGCCATGCAAATTCCACAAGAAAGACAAGCACCATGTGCACATTTTAGGCAAGGCAAGGCAAGGCACCATGGGCACCATTTTATGGCAAAGCAAGCAAGGCAAGGCAGGAATCATGGGCACCATGAATGCAAGGCAAATCAAGGCAAGCAAGGCAATACCACGTGCACCAATAATGCAAGGCAAGGCAAACACCATGGGCACAGTAAGCAAGCACCTGCAGCATAGTAAGGCAAGGCAAGCCAAAACAAGGCACCTTCAGAACCATGTTAAGGCAAGGTTAAGCAATGAAAGGCACCATGGGCACCATGGTAAGGCTAGGGAAGAGTAGGCAAGGCACCATGGGCACAATGGAAAGCATGACAAAGCAAGGAAAGACAAGGCAAGACAAGGCACCATGGGCACCACTGTAAGGCTAGGCAAGGCAAGGCAAGGCACCATGGGCACAATGGTAAGACAAGGCAAGGTAAGGCAGCATGGGAACTATGGAAAGGCAAGGCAAGGCAATGAAAGGCACCATGGACATCATGGTAAGCCAAGGCAAGTCACCATGCGCATCATTCTAAGGCAAGGCAAGTGAAGGTACTATGGGCACCTTGTAAGGCAAGGAAAGACAAAGCAAGGCAACATGGGCACCATGGCAAGGCAAGGCAAGGTGAAGCCATGCACAATAAGCACAATCGTAAGGAAAGGCAAGGCACCATGGGCACAATGTTTAGGCAAGGCAAAGCAAGACATCATGGGCAACATGGGCACCATGGTAAGGCAATGCAAAGCAAGGCAAGGCAAGGCAATGTACCATGGGCACCAAGGTAAGTAAAGCAAGGCAAGGCATCATGGGTACCATGGTAATGCAAGGCATGGCAAGGCACCATGGGCAGGATGTTAAGGAAAGGCAAGACAATGCAAGGCACCTTCAGAACCATGTTAAGGCCAGGTAAGGCAAGAGAAGGCACCTTGGGCACCATGGTAAGGCAAGGGAAGAATAGGCAAGACACCATGGCCACAATGGCAAGGCAAAGCAATGCAAGGCAAATCAAGGCACCATGGACACAATGGTAAGGCAAGGCAAGGAGGCATGGGCACCATGGAAAGTCAAGGCAAGGCAATGAAAGGCACCAAGGAAATCACGGTAATGCATGGCAAGGCAAGGCACCATGTGCATCAAAAGGCAAGGCAAGACAAGGTACTATGCACACCATGGTAAGGCAAAGGAAGGCAAAGCAAGGCAACGTGGGCACCGTGGTATGGCATGGCAAGACAAAGTCATGCACAATGGGCAAAATGGTAAGACAAGGCAAGGCACCAGGGGCACAATGTTTAGGCAAGGCAAGGCAACATGGGCATGATTGTAAGGCAAGGCAAGGCATCATGGACAACATTGGCACCATGGTAAGGAATGTCAAAGTAAGGCAAGGCAAGGCACCATGGGCACCAAGGTAAGGAAAGGCAAGGAAAGTCCCCTTGGGCACCATGGTAACTCAAGTTGAGTCAAGACACAATGGACACCATGGTAAGGCAAGGCAAGACAAAGTAAGGCACATTCAGAACCATGTTAAGGCAAGGTAAGGCAAGGCAAGTCACAATGGGCACCATGGTAAGGCAAGGGAAGAATAGGCAAGACACCATGGGCACAATGGCAAGGCAAGGCAACGTAAGGCAAATCAACTCACCATGGGCACAATGATAAAGCATGGCAAGGCAAGGCAAGACAAGGCAAAAGAAGGCACTATGTGCACCCTGGTAAGCAAGGCAAGGCATGGCAAGACAGCACCATTAGCAGCATGGTAAGGCAAGTCAAGGCAAGGCAAGTCATTAAGGGCACCATGGTTAAGGCAACGCTGAAGATCAATAAGGCAAGACAACACATATGGGCACAATGGTAAGGCAAGGCAGAGCACCATGTGTAAGATGGTAAGGCAAGGCAAGGCACTTTGGGCACCATAGTAAGTCAAGGGAAGGCAAGGCACTGTTGGCAGCATGGTAAGGCAAGGCAAGGAACCATGGACAGCATGTATGGCAAGGCAGGATAATGCAAGGCAAAGCACCATGGGCAGCATGGGAACCATGGTAAGGCAAGGCAAAGTAAGGCAGGCAAGGCAAGTCACCATGGGCACCATGATAAGATAAAGCAAGTGAAGGACAGGCATCATGTGCACTATGGAATGGCAAGGCAAGGCAAGGAAAGTCACTGTACCATGGACACCATGTTAAGGCAAGGCAAGGCACCATGGGCACAATGGTAAGACAAGGAATGGCAAGGCATCATGTTCACAATGGTAAGGAAATGCAAGGGAAGGCAAGGCACCATGGATTAAGGCAAGTCAAGGCAAGGCAAGGCACCATGGGCAGAAAGGCAAGGCAAAGGCAAGGCACCATGGACAACAAGGTACAGTAAGGCAAGGCAAGTCAAGACAACGCACCAAGGGACCATGGCAAGGCAAAGTAAGGCATCATGGGTACCATTATTAAGCCAAAGCATGACAAGGCAAAACACCATGGACACCAATGTATGGCAACGTATGGAAAGGCAATGCAATGCAATATGGGTACCTTGGTAAGTCAAGGCAAGGAAAGGCAATGCAAGGCATAATGGGCACCATATTAAGGAAATGCTAGGCAATAGAAGGCATCATGGGCACCATTGTAAGGCAAGGAAAGACAAGGCAAGGCACCATAGGACTATGGTTACACAAGGCAAGACATTATTGGCACTATGGTAACTCAAGCCAAGGCAAGGCAAAATGGGAAGGATTGTAAGGCAAGAAAAGGCACCGCAACTCAAGGCCACATGGTCACCATGGTAAGGCAAGGCAATGCAAGGCACCATGTTCACCATGGTAATGAAAGGCAAGGCAAGAAAAGGCATGATGGGTACCATGGTAAAACTAGTCAAGGAAAGGTAAGGCAAGAAAGACACCATGGCCCCAAGGTAAGGAAAGGCAAGTCAAGGCACCAAGGCCACCATGCTAAGGCAAGACAAGGCAAAATCCCACAAGCACCATTATAAGGCAATTGAAGGCAGGGCAAGACAAGTCACCATGCATGCCATGGTAAGGCAAGGCAAGGCAAAGCAAGGCACCATAGACTGCCTAATAAGGCAAGGTAAGGCAAGGGAAGGCACCATGGGAACTATGGCACAGCAGGACAACACAAGACAAGAGAAGGCCCCATGGGCACCATGGTAAGGCAAGGCAAGTCAGGACACCATGGGCACAATGGTAACACAAAGCAAAGCACCATGGGCATCATGATAAGGCAAGGCATGGAAAGGCAATGCAAGGCACAATGGGAACCATGGTAAGGCAAGGCAAAGCAAGCCTAGGCACTAGGGGCACCATAGTAAAACAATGATAGACAAAGAAAGGCATCTTGGGCACCATTTTAAGGCAAGCAAGGAAAGGCAATGCAAGGCAAGTCACCATTGGACCCTGTTTAGGCAAGACAAGAAAAGATAAGGAACAATGAGCACCATGGAAATTAAGGCAAGGCATGAAAGGCAAAATGTGAAGCATGGTAAGACAAGGCAAGGCACGGCAAGCCAAGGCACCATGGGCACCAAGGTAAGGTAAGGCAAGGCAAGGCACCATGTGCAACATGATAACGCAAGGAAAGGGCATGTAAGGCACCATGGGCAACATGATAATGCAAGTGAAGGCAAGACAAGGCACAGTGGGCACCACGGAAAAACAAGACAAGGCAAGGTAAGGCAAGGAAAGGCACCATGGGCCCAATGGTAAGAAAAGGAAGTCAAGGCACCATGGGAAGTGTGGTAAGGCAAGGCATGACTAGGCATCATTGGCACCAAGGTAAGGCAAGGCAAATCACCAAGGACCCAGTGGTAAGGCAATGCAAGGCATTATAGACACCGAGGAAGCCAAGGGAAGGCAAGGCACCATAGGAACCATGGTAAGGCAAGTAAAGGCAAGGCAAGGAACTATGGGCACCATGATATGGCAAGGCAAGGTAAGGCAAGGCATCATCGGCACCATGGTAAGGAAAGGAAAAGCAAGGCAAGACACTGTGGGCACCATTATAATGCAAGACAAAGCAAGGGAAGGCAGGGCACCATGGTAAGGCAAGACAAAGCAAGGGAAGGCAAGGCAAGGCACCATGGGCACCATGGTAAGGGAAGGCAAGGCAAGGAAAGGAAAGACACTATGGGAAAAATGATAAGGGAAGGCAAGGCGAGGCATGATGGGCACCATCATAAGACAAGACAAGGCACCATGGGCACCATCGTAATGCAAGGGAAGGCAAGACAAGGCACCATGAGCATCATTGTAAGGCAAGGCACCATGGGCACCATGGTAGTCAAGTCAAGGCACCACGTGCACCAAAGCAAGGCAAGTCCTCATGGGCACCAAGGTACGGCAAGGCAGGGCAAGGTAAGACACCCTGGGCACCAAGGTAAGGCAAGGTAAGAGCACCATGGGCACCATGGTAAGACAGGGCAAGGATATGCACCATGGGCACCATGGTAAGGCAAGGCAAGGCATGGAAAAGTACCATAGACACCATGGTAAGACAAGACAAAGCAAGGCAAGGCAAGTCAAGACACCAAGGGCACCATGTTAAGACAACCAACGCAAGGAATGTCATGGCACCATGTCCAAAAGGTAAAGCAAGGGAAGGCACCATGTGCATTATGGTAAGACAAGGCAAGGCAAGACACCATGAGAGATATGGTAAGCCAAAGCAAGGCATGGCAAGGCATCATGGGCATCATGGTAAGGCAATGCAAGGAAAGACTAGGTACAATGGGCACCATGGTATGTCAGGCAAAGCCTTGCAAGGCACCATGGGCACCATGGTAATGCAAGACAAGTAAAATCAATGCAAGGCAAGGCAAGGAACTATGGGCACCATGGTAAGGCAAGGTAGGGCAAGGTAAGGCAAGACAAGGCACCAAGGCACCATGGTAAGGCAAGGCGAGCAAGGCAAGGCACCATGGAAACAATGGTAATGCAAGGCAGAGCAAAACAACATGGGCAAAATGGTAAAGCAACTCAAGCCACCGTGGATATAATGGTAAGGCAAGGCAAGGCAAAGGCAAAGCCATGCACAATCGGCACAATGGTAAGGAAAGGCAATTCATCATGGGCACCATGATGAGTCAAGGCAAGGCAAGGCACCATTCTCACCAATGTAACGCAAGGCAAGGCAAGATGGGTAACATTGGCACCATGGTGAGGCAAGACAAAGCAAGGCAAGGCAATGCACAATGGGCAACAAGGCAAGGCAAGACAAGGTAATGCACCATAGGCACAATGGTAATGCAAGGTAAGGCAAGGCACCATGGGCAGCATGGTAAGGCAAAGCAAGGCAAGGCAAAGCACCTTGAGAACCCTGTTAAGGCAAGGTAAGGCAAGGTAAGGCAAGGCAAGGAATTATGGACACCATTGCAAGGCAAGGGAAGACAACACAAGCCACGATGGGCACTATCACAATGCAAAGCAAGGCAATGCAAGTCATGGCGCCATGGCCACAATGGTAAAGTATGGCAAGGCAAGGCAAGACAAGACACCATGTGTGCCAAGTCAGGGCAAGGCAAGGCAAGACAAAGCACCATTGGCACCATGATAGGGGGAAGGCAAGGTGAGTCACTATGGGCACCATAGAAGGCAAGGCAAAGAACCATGGGCACAATGGTAAGATAAGGCAAGACAATGCAAGGCACCATGGGCACCCTGGTAAGGCAAGGCAAGGCAAAAGACCATTAAGGCAAGGAAAAGCAAAGCAAGGAAAGGCAAGGCACCATGGGCACAATGGTAAGGCAAGACAAGGAACAATGTGCACTATGGAACAGCAAGCCAAGGCATTGGCACCATGGTAAGGCAAGGAAAAGCAAGGCAAGGAAAGGCAAGGCACCATGGGCACCCTGGTAAGGCAAGGCAAGTCAAGGAACAATGTGCACTATGGAATGACAAGCCAAGGCAAGGCAAGAGACACTACCATGGACACCATGGTAAGGCAAGATAAGACATGGCAAGGTACCATGGGCACAATGGTCTAGCCAAGAAAAGGCAAGGCAAGGCACCATGGGCACCATGGTAAGGCAAGGCAAGGTAAGGCAAGCCACAGGCACCATGGTAAAGGCAAAGCAAGGCAAGGCAAGGTAGCACTGGGTATCATGGTAAAGCAATGCAAAGCCAGGCAAGGCAAGTTAAGGCACCATGGGTACCATGGTAAGGCCAGGCACCTCACCATTGGCACCAAGGTAAGGCAAGACAAGGTAAGGTAAGGTACAATGGTGCCTTATAAGGCACCCTTATAAGGCAAGGGTAAGGCAAGGAAAGGCACAATGGGCACCATAATAAAGCAAGACAAGCACCATGGGCACGTTGGTAATGGTAGTAGGTCAAGGCATGGCAAGGCAAGGCAAGGCCCCATGGGTCTCATGGTAAGCAAGGCAAGGGAAGGCAAGGCACCAATGATAAATGATAAGGCAAGGCAAAGAAGGCAAGGCAAGTCTCCTTGAGCAAGATGGCAAGATAAGGCAAGGCAAGGCACAATGGGAAATATAGTAAGGCAATGCAAGGTAAGGGAAGGAGCCATGGGTACCAAGGTATGTAAAAAGGCAAGGCAAGGAACCATGGGCACAATGGTATGTCAAGGAAAGCCAAGGCAAAACCCCAAGGCCACCATGGTAAGGTAGAGAAATCAAAGCAAGTCAAGTCACCATGAGACATGAATGTAAGGCAAGGCCAGGCAAGGAAAGCCACCAGGGGCACCATGGTAAGGCTAGGCAAGGCAACATAATGCAAGGCATCATGGACACCATGGTAAGGCAAGACAAAGCCAGACACCATTGGCACCATGAAGCAAGGCAAGACACCATGGGCACCATCAAAAGGTAAGTCAAGGCAAGGCAAGGCAAGGTAAAGCACCATGGGCACCTTATTTGTGCAAGAAAGGCAAGACTAGAATCAATGCAAGGCACCATGGGCACTATGGTAAGTCAAGGCAAGGAAAGGAAAGGCATCTCACCATGGACAAAATGGTAAGGCAAGGCAAGGTAACAAGGGCACCATGGTTAGCCAAGGCAAGGGAAAGCATACCAAAACTCCATAGGCATGATGGTAATGCAATGAAAAGCACGCTAGGTCTATAGGCACCAGGGTAAGGCAAGGCAAGGAAACGGAAGGCACATGGGCTCCATTCTAAGGCAAGGCAAGGTAAGGGAAGGCACAGCATGGCAAGGCAAGAGAAGGTAAGGCAAGGAACCATGGGATCCATGGTAAAGCAAGGCAAGGCAAGGAAAGCACCATGGGCACCATGGTAAGGCAAGGCAAGGCAGGGCATAGAAGGTAAGGTAAGGCAAGGCAAGGGAAAGCATCATGGGCACCATGGTAAGGCAAGCAAGGCAGGCAAGGAAAGGCACCATGGGCACCATGGTAATGCAAGGCAAGTCTAGCACCATGGGCACCATGGTAAGGCCAGGCAAGGGATGCCAAGGCAAGACAAGGCAGGGCAAGGCCCCATGGGGACCATGGTAAGGCAAGACAAAGCAAGGCACAGAGGAAAGGTAAAACAAGGAAGGCACCATGGGCACCATGGTAAGTCAAGGCAAGGCAAGGATGGTAGGGCAAGGCAAGGGAAGGCACCATGGGCACCATGGTAAGTCAAGGCAAGGAAAGGCAGGCACAGCAAAGCAAGGCATGCTAGACAATGTACCATGGGCAGCATGGAAAGGACAAGGCAAGGCAAGGTACCATGGGCACCATGGTTATGCAAGGCAAGGCAAACCAAAGAAAAGCACGGCACCATGGGCACCATGGTAAGGTATGGCAAGGCAAGGAAAAAAAAGATCATGGGCACCATGGTAAAGCAAGGCAAGGCAAGGCACCATGGGCACCATGGTATTGCAAGGCATGGCAAGACAAAGCAAGGCAAGATGTGCACCATGGTAAGGTAAGAGAAGGCAAGGCAAGGCACCATAGCCACAATGGTAAGGGAAGCCAAGACAAGGCAAGGCACCATGGACACTATGGTAAGGCAAGGCAAGGCACCATGGGCACCAGGGTAAGGCAAGGCAAGTCAAGCAAAGCAAGGCACCATTGGCATCATGGTAAGGCAAGCCTAGGCAAGGCACCATGGGCACTATGTTAAGAAAAGGCAAGGCTAGACAAGGCAATGTAAAGCACAGTGGTCACCATGGTAAGCCAAAGCAAGGCAAGGAAAAGCACCATGGGTTCCATGGTAAGGCAAGTCTAGGCCAAGGCACCATGGACGCCATGGTAAGGCATAGGAAGACAAGGGAAGACGTGGAAAGGCAAGGCATGACAAGACAAGGCAAGCCACTATGGGCACCATTATAAGTCAAGGTCATGGAAGGCAAAACACCATGTGCAATATACTAACTAAGGCAGGGCAAGGCAAGGCAAGGAAGGGAAAGACAAGGCAAGGCACCATGGGCACCATAGTAAGGCAAGGCAAGGAATTCAGGGATGGCAAAGTAAGGCAAGGCCTGGCAAGACACCATGGGTACCATGGTAAACAAGGCAAGGCAAGGCAAGATAAGGCACCATTGTCACCATGGTAAGACAAGACAAGGCAAGCCAAGGCAAGTCACCACGGGGACCTTGGTAAAACAAAACATGGCAAGGTAAGGCACCAAGTACAGGCATGGCAAAGCAAGGTAAGGTATGGGAAGGCAAAGCATGACAAGGAAATCTAAGGCACCATGGGTACCATGGTAAATCAAGGCAAGGCACAGTCAAGGAAAAGCAAAGCATGGCAAGGTAAGGGAAGGCAAGAAAGGCGTGCCAAGGAAAGGCAAGGCACCATGGTCACCATGGGAAGGCAAGGCAAAGCAAAGCATCATGGGCACAACGATGAGGCAAGGCAAGGCAAGGCAATATGGGCACTATGGTAAAGCAAGGGAAGGTAAGGCAAAGAACAATGGACACTATGATAAGGCAAAAGAAGGAAAGGCAAGAAACCAGTTTCACCATGCTAAGGGAAGGCAGAGCACCAGTTGCACCACGGTAAGGGAAGGCAAGGTAAAGTAGCATGGGCACCACAGTAAGGAAAAGCAAGGAAAGGAAAGGAAAGGAAAGGAAAGGAAAAGGCTCAATGGGCAACATGGTAAGGCATGGCAAGGCAAGCCAACATGGACACCATTGTAAGACAAGGCATGATAAAGGAAGGTAAGACAAGGCAATAGTAGCACCAAGGTAAGGCAAGGCAAGGCATAGCAAGACACTAAGGGCACCTTGGTAAGACAAGACGTGGCAAGGCAAGGCAAGGGGAGGGCACCATAAGCACCATGGTAAGGCAAAACTAGGCAAAACAAGGCAAGGAACCATGGGCACCAAGGTAAGGCAAGCCCAGGCAAGGCAAAATGAACACCATATTAAGGCAAGGCAAAGCAAGGCATAGGAAAACGCCATTGGCGCTATGGTAACATAAGGGAACACAAGGCAATGAAGGCACTATGGGCACAATGGCAAGGCAAGGAAAGGCAAAACAAGGCATGATGGGCACCATGGTAAGGCAAGGCAAATTAAGGCAAGGCACCTTGAGTACCATGGTAAGGCAAGATAAGGCAAGAAATGTCACCATGTTAACCAAGGTAATGAAAGGCAAGGCAAGGCAGACAAAGCCACCATGGTCATAAATGTAAGGCAAGGGATGTCAAGGCAAGGAAAATCAGGGCACCATGGGCACCAGGGTACAGCAAGGAAAGACAAGACAAGGCACCTTGGGCACCATGGTAAGGCAAGGCAAAGCAAAGCAAGACACCATGGACACCATAGGTAAGGTAAGGCAAGGCAAGGGTAAGCAACATGGGCACCATGGTAAGGTAAGGCAAGGCAAGGCAAGGCAAGGCTGCATGGGCCCTATGTTAAGGCAAGGCATGGAAAGGCAAGGAAAGGCACCATGGGAACCGCTGTAAAACAAAGCAAGGCAAGGCAAGTCTAGGCACCATGGGCATGATGGTAAGTCAATGCAAGACAAGGAAGCATGGGTATCATGGTAAGGCAAATCAATGCAAGGCAAGGAAGGTAAGGCAACATGGGCATAATATAAGGCATGGCAAGGGAAGGCAAGGCACCCAGGACACCATAGTAAGGCAATGAAAGGCAATGCAAGATAACATGGGCATCATGGTAAGTGAAGGTATTGCATGGCAAGGCACCATAACACCATGGTAAGGAAAGGCAAAGCAAGGCATGGCACCATGGGGTACCATGGTATGGAAAGGCAAGGATAGGCAAGGCACCATGGGCACCATGGTAAAGAAAGGCAAGGCAAGACACCATGGGCATCATAGTATGGCAAGGCAATGCAAGGCAAAAATAGGCACCATGGGCATGACGGTAAAGAAAGGCAAGGCAACGAGAAGCATGGCAACATGGGCCTCATGGTAAGGCAAGGCAAGGAAATTCAAGGCAGGGCACCATGGGCACAATGGTAAAGCAAGGCAAGGCAAGGAACTCTGGGCACCATGGTAAGCCAAGGCAAGACAAGGAACCATTAGAAACATAGTAAGGCAAGTCAAGGCAAGGCAAGACAAGACAAAGCACCATGGGACCCACGGTAAGGCAGAGCAAGGCAAGGAAATGCCAAGCACCATGGACACGATATTAAGGTAAGGAAAAGCAAGACAATTCAAGGCAAAGAACCATTGGCAACATGGTAAGGCAAGAAAAAGAAAAATAAAACCATCACGGGGAACTTTATTTAGTCAGCGAAAGGCAATGCAAAACTTGCACTATGGTAAGTGAAGGCAAGGCAAGGCAAAGGCCAGGCAGGTTACCATGGGCAAAATGATAAGGTAAGGTAAGGCACAATGGGCACACACCATGGTAAAGCAAGACAAGGAAGCCATTGCAAGGCACCATGGGCAACGTAGTTAGGCAAGGAAGGCAATGGAAGGCACAATCGGCTTTATGGTAAGACAAGGCAAGTTAAGGCAAGTCACAGCAATGCAAGGCAGGGCAAGGGAAAGCAAGGCACCATGTGATGCATGATATGGCAAGCCAAGGGAAGGTGAGGCACCATGGTAACCATGGTAAGGCAAGACAAAGCAAGGCACAGAAGGGAAGGTAAAACAAGGGGAAGGCACCATGGGCACCATGGTAAGTCAAGGCAAGGCAAGGAAGGTAAGGTAAGGCAAGGGAAGGCACCATGGGCACCATGGTAAGTCAAGGCAAGGAAAGGCAGGCACAGCAAAGCAAGGCATGTCTAGACAATGTGCCATGGGCAGCATGGAAAGACAAGGCAAGGCAAGGTGCCATGGGCACCATGGTTATGCAAGGCAAGGCAAACCAAGAAAAAGCACGGCACCATTTGCACCATGGTCAGGTTTGGCAAGGCAAGGAAAAAAAAATCATGGGCACCATGGTAAAGCAAGGCAAGGCAAGGCACAATGAGCAGCAAGGTAAGACAAAGCAAAGGAAGAAAAGGCGCCCTGGGCAGCATGGTAAGGCAAGGAAATGGAAAGAAAGGCATCATGGTGACCATATTAAACAAATAAAGGCAAGGCCATGGAAGGCATCAGGGGCACCCTGGTAAGTCAACTTAAGACAAGGCACCATGGGCAACATGGTAAGGAGAAGGCAAGGCAAGGAACCATGCACACCATGTTAAGGCATAGCAAGTCACCATGGGCACCATGGTAAGGCAAGGCAAGGAAAGGCAACATGAGCATTATGGGCAACGTGGTAAGGCAAGGCAAGGCACGATGGCCACCATGGTAAGACAAGTCAAATCAAGGCATGGCACCATGGACATGATGGTAAGGCAAGACAAGCCACCATGGGCACCATGGTAAGGCAAAGCAGGACAAGGCAAGGCACCATGGGAACCACAGTAAGGCAAGGCAAGGCAAGACAAGGCACCATGGGCATCTTGGCAAGGCAAGGGAAGGCACGGCAAGTCAGAGCAACATGTGAACCATTGTAAGGCATGATAATGCAAGGCAAGACACCATAGGCATCATGAAATGGCCAGGCAAGACAAGGCAATGGAAGGCAAGGCACCATGGGCACCATAGTAAGTCAATTCAAGGCAAGGCAAGGCACTGGTTTCACCATGGTAAGGTAAGGCAAGGCAAGGCAAATACCATGAGGAACAAGGTTTTTCAAGGCAAGGCAAAGAAAGGCATCATGACCGATATTGTAAGACAAGGCATGGTAATGCAAGGCACCACGGTCACCATTTTAAGGCAAGGCAAGAAAAGCCATCATGGGCAAAAGGGTAAGGCAAGTCAAGGCAAGGCAAGGAACCATGCGCACCATGTTAAGGCAAGGCAAGTTACCATGGGCACCATGGTAAGGCAAGGCAAGGCAACATGGGCACCTTGATAAGGCAAGGCAACATGGGCACCATGGGCAATATGCTAAAGCAAGACAAGGCAAGGCAAAGCACTATGGCTACCATGGTAAGGCAAGTCAAATCAAGGCAAGGCACCATGAATATGATGGTAAGGCAAGGCACCATGGGCACCATAGTAAGGCAAAGCAAAACAAGGCAAGGCACCATGAGAACCATGGTAAGGCAAGGGAAGGCAAGCCAAGTCAAAGCAACTTGGGCACCATGGTAAGGCAAGACAAGGCAAGGCAAGTCACCATATGCATCATGGAATGGCAAGGCAAGGTAAGGCAATGGAAGACAAGGCACCATGGGCACCATGGTAAGGCAATGCAAGGCAAAGCAAGGCCCTAGTGTCATCATGGTAAGGCAAGGCAAGGCAAACACCAAGGACAACATGGTTTTGCAAGGCAAGTCAAGGAAAGGCACGATGGGCAACATGGTAAGGCAAGTCAAGGTAAAGCAAGGCACCATGGTCACCACGGTAAGGCAAGTTGCGACAAGGCACCTTGGGCAATGAGGTTAGTCAAGGCAAGGCAAGGCACCATGGGCACCATGGTAAGGCAAGTCAAATCAAGTCAAAGCACCATGGACGTGATAGTAAGGCAAGGCAGTGAAAGGCAAGGTATCATGGGCACCCTGGCAAGGCAAGGGAGGGCAAGGCAATTCAAAGCAATTTGGGCAATATGGTAAGGTAAGACAAGGCAAGGCAAGGCAAGGCACCATAGGCATCGTGGAATGGCAAGGTACAGCAAGGCAACAGAAGGCAAGGCACCATGGGCATCTTTTTTTTTTAAAGACGGGGCTTCGCCATGTTGGTCAGGCTGGTCTTGAACTCCCAACCTCAAGTGATCCACCCACATTGGCCTCCAAAGTGCTTGGATTACAAGCGTGAGCCACCTCACCTGGCCAACCATGGGCATCTTGATAAGGCAATGCAAGGCAAGGCAAGGCACCAGTGTCACCATGGTAAGGCAAGGCAATGCACGGCAAATATCACAGGCAACATGATTTTGCAAGGCAAGGCAACGAAAGGCACCAAGGGCAAAATGGTAAGGCAAAGCAAGGTAAAGCAAGGCACCACAGTCACCATGGTAAGGCAAGGCAAGGCAAGGGTACCATGGGCAGCATGATATGGCAAGGCAAGGCAAGGAAAGGCAAAATGTTCACCGTAATAGCAAAAGGCAAGTCATGTCTCCATGGGCCCTAATGATAAGGCCAGGCAAGGCAAGGTAAGGCAAGGTAAGACAAGACAACATGGGCACCATGGTAAGGCAAAACAAGGCAGGGCACCATTTGCACTATGAAAAGGCAAGTCAAGGCACGGCATGGAAAGGCAACAAGGCATGGTAATACAAGGAATGGCAAGGAGCCAAGACACCATGGGCAACATGATAAGGCAAGGCAAGGAAAGGCACCATGGGCACAGTGGTGAGGCAAGGCGAGGCACATGGTCACCTTGGTAAGGTAAGGCAAGGCAAGGGTAGGCGCCATGGGCACTGTGGAAAAGCTAGGAAAGGCATGGCACCATGGGCACCATGGTAAGGCAAGGCAAGACACCATGGGCCTTATGGCAAGGCAAGACAACTCAAGGCATCATGGTCACCATGGTAAGAAAAGGCAAGGCAAGTCACCATGGGCACCATGGTATGAAAAGGAAAATCAAGGCAAGGTACCATGGGCACCATGGTATGAAAAGGAAAATCAAGCCAAGGCACCATGCGCACATGGTAAGGCAAGGCAAGGAAAGGTAAGGCACTATGGACACCATGGAAAGCAAGACAAGGCAAGGAATGGCACCATGGGCAACATGGTAGGGCAATGCAAAACAAGGCAGCACAGGGACCACAGTAAGGCAAGTCAAGGCAAGGCCAGGAAGGCAACTTGGGCACCAATGTAAAGCAAGTCAAGGCAAGGGAAGACATTCTGAGCATGATAGTAAGGCAAGGTAATAAAAAGGCAAGGCACCACTGCTACCATAGTAGGGCAAGACAAGGCAAGGCAAGGAAAGGAAAGGCACCATGGGCACCATAGTAAAGAAATTCAAGGCAAGGTACCAGGGGGCAACATGGTAACACAAGGATTGGCAAGGCCAGGCACCATGGGCACAATTTTAAGGCAAGGCACGGAACCACAGGCACCATGTGAAGGCAAGGCAAGCACCATAGGCACCATGGGCACCAGAAAAGCAAGGTTAACCACCATGGACAGCATGGTAAAGCAAGGTTAGGCATGGCAAGTAAAGGCACCACAGGCACCATGTTAAGGCAAGGCACCATAGGTACAATGGTAATTCAAGGCAAGGTAAGGCAGTGTACAATGGGCACCATGGTAAGATAAAGCAATGTGCTGTGATCAAAATAGTAAGGCAAGGAGAGGCAAGCACCATTGGCACCATGGTAAGTAAGGCAAGGCAATGCACCATGGGTACCATGGTAAGGCACGGCAACGAAAGGCACAATGAACACCATGGTAAGGCAGGGCAAGGCAAGGCTAAGCAAAACAATGCACCATGAACACCATAGTAAGGCAAGGCAAGGAATGCAAGCAAGGCTGTATGGACAAAATGGTAAGGCAAGGCAAAGAAAGGAAAGACAACATGGTCATCATAGTGAGAAAATACAAGGCAAGGAAAGCAAGGCACATGAGGCACATGGGACACCATAGTAAGACAGGGTAAGGCACCATAGCACCATGGTAAGGCAAGGCAAATCAACATGGACACCATGGAATGGCAAAGGTAGGCCAGCAAGGCACCATGGACAACGTGGTAAGGCAAGGCAAGGATAGGCACGACAACGTGGGCATCATATTAAGTCAAGACAAGGCAAGGAAAGGAAAGGCACCTGAGGCACCATTGTAAGGCAAATCAAGGCAAGAGAAGGCACCATGGGAACCGTGGTAAGGCAAGGCAAAGCAAATCAAGGCAAGGAATCATTTGCACCGGGGTAAGGCAAAATAAGGAAAAGCAAGGCACCTTGGGTACCATGGTAAGGTAAGTAAAGGCAAGGCAAGGCAAAGCATCATGGGCACCATGGTAAGGCAAGGAAAGGCAATGCAAGGCACCTTGGGCACCATTGTTAGCTAAAGCAAGGCCCCATGGGAAACATGGTATGGCAAGGCAAGGAAAGGCAAGGCACCATGGACACCATGGTAAAGCAAGGCAAGGAAAGGTACAATGTACACCATGGCAAGTCTAGGCAAGG
Source organism: Ateles fusciceps (assembly GCA_036589455.1). Taxonomy (NCBI): domain Eukaryota; kingdom Metazoa; phylum Chordata; class Mammalia; order Primates; family Atelidae; genus Ateles; species Ateles fusciceps. The sequence goes on along the minus strand of JAZHEH010000318.1, from coordinate 53,401 downwards.
CAAGGCAAGGCATCAGCACCATTGTTAGCTACGGCAATGTACAATGGACAACATTGTAAGGCATGGCAATACAAGGCAATGCAGTATGAGCACCATAGTAACAGAGGCAAGGCAAAGCAGGGACTATGGGCACCATGGGAAGCCAAGGCAAGGCAGGTATGGGCACTATGCATACCAGAATAAGACAAGGCAAGGAAAGGCACCATGGGCATTATGGTAAGGCAAGGCACGGCATGACATCATGGGCACAATGGTAAGGAAAGGCAAGGCACCATGAGTACCATGGTACAGCAAGACAAAGCAAAGCAAGACAAGGCACCATGTGCACCATGGTAAGGCAACCACCACCATGGGCACCAAGGTAAAAGAAGGCAAAGCAAGACAAGGAAAGGCACCATGGGCACCATTATAAGGCAAGGCATGGAAAAGCAATTCGAGACACCATGGGCACCATGGTAAGGTATGGCAAGCCAAGGCAAAACACCATGATCACCATGGTAAGGCAAAGCAAGGCAAACCAAGGCAAAGTACCATGGACATCGTGGTAAGGCAAGGTAAGGAAATGAATGATGGACATTATGGTAAGGCAAAAGAAGTCAAGGCTAGTCAGCATGGGCACCATTGAAAGGCAAGGCAATGCAAGCCTAGACACTATGGACACATCGGTAAGGCAAGGTAAATAACAGCAAAGCAACATGGGCACCAAGTTAAAGCAAGGGAATGCAAGGTATGGCAAGTCACCATTGGCATATGGTTTGGCAAGTGAAGGCAAGGCATCATGGGCACCATGGTAAGGCAAGGCAAGGCAAGGGACCATGGGCACCATGGTAAGGGAAGGCAATGCAAGACACCATTGGCTCTATGGTAAGAAAAGGCAAGGCATCATGGTCACCATGGTAAGTCAAGGGATGGCAAGGTATGGAACAATTGACACTCAAGGTAGGGCACGGCAAGACAGGGTAAGGCACCATGGTCACTATGTTAAGGCAAGGCAAAGCAAGGCAAGGCCAGGCACGGCACGGTGGTCACCATGGTAAGGCAAGGAAAGGTAATGCAAAAAAAAAAGACACCTTGGACACTATGGTAATGGAAGGCAATTAAAGTAACCATGGGCACTATGGTAATGAAAGGCAAGGCAAGGGAACAAAAAGCACCATGGACACTGTGGTAAGTAAAGGCAAGACAAGGCACCATGAACACCATGGAAAGGAAAGGCAAGCCATGGCAAGGCACCATGGGCACCATGGTAAGGCAAGGCAATGTAAGGTAAGGCACCATGGGCACCATGGCAAGGTAAGAAAAGCAAGGCACCATTGGCAACATCAGAAGGCAAGGCAAGTCACTATGTGCACCATGGTAAGGGAAGACCAGGCAAGGCACCATTGGCAGCATGGTAAGGCATGGCAAGGCAAGGTAAGGAAAGGCTAGACACCATGGGCACCATGGTAATGGCAGGGAAGGCAAAGCAACATGGCACTATGGTAAGGGAAGCCAAGGCAAAGAAAGGCAAGACACCATGGGCACCAGGGGAAGGCAAGGCAAGGCACGAGAGGCACCATGGTAAGCAAGGCAAGGCAGTGGAAGGCACCATGGGAACCATGTTAAAGCAAGAGAAGGCAAGTAAAGGCAAGGCAAGGCACCATGGCCATCAGAGTAAGGCAAGGCAAGTCACCACTTGCACCATGGTAAGGCATGGCAAGGTAAGGTAAGGAACGGTAAGACACCATGGGCACACTGGTAAGCAAGGGAAAGCTGTGCAAGGCACCATGGACACCATGGTAGGCAAGGGAAGGCATAGAATGTCAAGGCAAGGCAAGGCAACAAAAGCACTGTTGGCACTATGGTAAAGTAAGGCAAGGCAAGGTAAGTCAATGCAGTACATCATTGGCCCCATGGTAAGGCAAGGGAAGGCGAGAAATGTCAAGGCAAGGCAAAGTACCATGGGCACTATGGTAAGGTAAGGCAGGGCAACATAAGGGCAAGGCAAGACACCATGGGCATCATGGTGAGGCTAGGAATGGCAAGGCACTATGGGCACCATGGTAAGCAAAGCAAGCCAGTGCAAGGCACCATGGGCACCATGGTAATGCAAGGGAAGGCAAAGCAAGGCAAGGTAAGACACCATGGGCACCTTGGTAAGGCTAAGCAAGGAAAGGCAAGGAACCAGAGGCAGCATGGTAAGGCAAGGCAAGGGAACATGGGAACCACAGTAAGGCAACATGGAATGGCACCATGGGCACCATGATAAGGCAAGGCAAGGCAAGGCAAAATGGACACCATGGTAAGGCAAGTCAAGGCAAGGGAAGACACAATGAGCAACATGGAAAGACAACATGGTAAGGCAAGGCAAGGAACCTTGGGCACTCTATATTCCAAAACAAGACAAGGCAAGGCAAGGAATCATGGGAACCATATTAAGATAAGGCAAAGCAAGGTACCATGGGCACCAAGGTAAGGGAAGGCAAGGCAAGGTCCCCACGGCCAAAATGGTAAGGCAAGGCAAGGCTAGGCATGATGGGCACCATGGTAAGGCAAGGCAAGTCAAGGCAGCAAAGGAACCATCCTAAAGCAAGGCAAGGCAAGAAAGGAACCATGGCTACCACTGTTAACCACGGCAAGGCAAGTCAAGATATTATGGGCAACATAATAAAGTAAAGCAAGGCAAGGCACCATATGCACCATCTTAGGGCAAGACAAGAAAAAGAAGTGAATGGCAGGACACCATGTACACCATGGTAAGGAAAGGAAAGTCAAGGCAACATGGTAAAGGAAAGGAAAGGCCAGGCAAGGCACAATTGGCACAATGGTAAAGCAAGGCAAGCCAGCATGGGCTAAATGGTAAGGCAAGGTAAGGCAAGGAACCAAGGGGCCTTCAAGTGAAGGCAAGACACAATGGGCACCATAGTAATGCAAGGCAAGGCAAATCAAGCAAGGCACCATGGGCAACATGGTAAGGAAACATAAGGCACCATAGGCAACATGGTAAGACAAGGCAAGTCACCATAGGCATCAAGGTAACTCAAGGCAAGGAACAATGGGTACCATGGTAAAGCAAAGCAAGTCACCTTGGGCACCATGGTAAGGCAAGGCAAGGCACCTTGGGGCAACATGGGAAAGCACTAAAGTAAGGCAACTCAAGGCAGGGCAAGAAACCATGGGCACCATGTTATGGCAACACAAGGCAAAGCAAGATACCATTGACACCATGGTAAAGGAAGGCAAGGCAAGGCACCACGACTATGGGGAGCGGCTCCAGTGTCGAGGCCCTCTGACCGTGCCTCCACCATAATGTGAGCTTGAGCCCAGACATATTTCCCCCTTCTGGAGACAGTCGAGCTAAGGGAAAGCAGGAACTAAAAGATGGATGATTTTGTAGAAGTTATCTCAGACTCCCTGACACTGACACAATGGCTCAGTGATGGCTGTGTGGTTTTACTAAGACATTGTGTTTTATCTCGGTACCTGTTTTTGGGCTAGTTTTATGACTCTGTTTATTAAACATTATCTAAGCCCTGTAACCACTCAGTGTCTCTTGGAGATTGTTACCTTTAAGATCTATGAGATTTGCCTGACCTTTAAAGAATGTTGCTTTGCCTGACCTTAAAGAATGTTACCTTCTCAAATGTAAATCCCTACGCAATAGATAAAGAAAAATTGCCTGCTTGCTTTTATGACCCTCGTGCTTACTTTTATGGCCCCTGGCTATGTACTTCCCTTTTACTGGTATTTTATCTTCTCCTCCAGACTTGCGGTATTGTAACCTTCTGTTCTCTTTATTGTATAGAAATAACAATGTGAGTTGACGTCAGCTACTTGAAAGCTGACAGTATACATTGGGACCCTATGCACAAATAAAATTGCTGTTTGGGCATTACTGTTTAGGCATTGCCTATTTGGTCCTCCAGCACCCCGTCTATCTTGACTATCTTTCTTTCTGCGCACTCTCTCTTCCAGGTATTGGGACCCTCTCCACGGACCGAGAGTTCCCTGGCAGACGTGCCATTCCTGACACACAACCAAAAGAGTAAGGCGGAGGGAGGATCCAAGATGGCCAATTAGGAGCAGCTGAGGATTGCAGCTCCCCAGTGAAAGCACGGAGGGTGAGTGGACGCCGCATTGCCAGATGGATTTTTATTGCCCACAGACCAGGAGATTCCCGGGGGGGAGGAGCCCCACGGGTCGCCAGAGCGGGCTGGTTTGGCCAGCGCAGCTGTTTTTGCCAGCGTGACTGTTTTCGCCGGCGCTGCTGTTTTGGACGGCGTCCCGGCACAGCGGTTCCCCCATACAAAATACGTGGGTCCGGGTGCTGTTTTAGCTGGTAATTGGAGCTCCGGGAAGGCAGAGCCGCACATTCATTGGATTAAAAAAGGGGACTGAAACATGCAGCCAGGCCAGGAGATTTCCCAGGCAAAAAAAATGCCTAGATTTTCTTCTAGGGTTTTTATGGTGTTAGGTCTTATGTTTAAGTCTTTAATCCATCTGGAGTTAATTTTAGTGTAAGGTGTCAGGAAGGGGTCCAGTTTCTGCTTTCTGCACATGACTAGCCAGTTTTCCCAACACCATTTATTAAACAGGGACTCGCTTCCACATTGTTTGTTTTTGTCAGGTTTGTCAAAGATCAGGTGGTTGTAGATGTGTTGTGTTGCGTCGGAGGTCTCTGTCCTGTTCCATTGGTCTATATCTCTGTTTTTGGTACCAGTACCATGCTGTTTTGATTACTGTAGCTTTGTAGTATAATTTGAAGTCCGGGAGTGTGATGCCTCCAGCTTTGTTCTTTTTGCTTAGAATTGACTTGGCTATGCGGGCTCTCTTTTGGTTCCAGATGAAGTTTAAGGTGGTTTTTTCCAGTTCTTCAAAGAAGGTCATTGGTAGCTTGATAGGGATAGCGTTGAATCTGTAAATTACTTTGGGCAGTATGGCCATTTTGACAATATTGATTCTTCCTAGCCATGAACATGGAGTATTTCTCCATCTGTTTGTGTCCTCTCTTATTTCATTGAGCAGTGGTTTGTAGTTCTCCTTGAAGAGGTCCTTTACGTTCTTTGTTAGTTGTATTCCTAGGTATTTTATTCTCTTTGTAGCGATTGTGAATGGCAGTTGGTTCTTGATTTGGCTGTCTTTAAGTCTGTTATTGGTGTGTAGGAATGCTTGTGATTTTTGCACATTGATTTTATATCCTGAGACTTTGCTGAAGTTGCTTATCAGTTTCAGGAGATTTTGGGCTGAGACGATGGGGTCTTCTAGATATACAATCATATCGTCTGCAAATAAAGACAATTTGACTTCCCTCCTTTCCTATTTGAATACCCTTTATTTCTTTTTCTTGCCTGATTGCTCTGGCTAGAACTTCCAGTACTATATTGAATAAGAGTGGTGAGAGAGGACATCCTTGTCTAGTGCCAGATTTCAAAGGGAATGCTTCTAGTTTTTGCCCATTCAGTATGATATTGGCTGTTGGTTTGTCGTAAATAGCTTTTATCGTTTTGAGAAAATCTAGGCAAAACCATTCAAGACATAGGTGTAGGCAAGGACTTCATGACCAAAACACCAAAAGCAGTGGCAACAAAAGCCAAAATAGACAAATGGGACCTAATCAAACTCCATAGCTTCTGCACAGCAAAAGAAACAGTCATTAGAGTGAATCGGCAACCAACAGAATGGGAAAAAATTTTTGCAGTCTACCCATCTGACAAAGGGCTGATAACCAGAATCTACAAAGAACTGAAACACATTTACAAGAGAAAAAACAAACAAGCCCATTCAAAAGTGGGTGAAGGATATGAACAGACACTTTACAAAAAGAAGACATACATGAAGCCAACAAACATATGAAAAAATGCTCATCATCACTGGTCATTAGAGAAATGCAAATCAAAACTACATTGAGATACCATCTCACGCCAGTTAGAATGGCGATCATTAAAAAATCTGGAGACAACAGATGCTGGAGAGGATGTGGAGAAATAGGAACGCTTTTACACTGTTGGTGGGAGTGTAAATTAGTTCAACCATTGTGGAAGACGGTGTGGCGATTCCTCAAGGACCTAGAAATAGAAATTCCATTTGATCCAGCAATCCCATTACTGGGTATATATCCAAAAGACTATAAATCGTTCTACTATAAGGACACATGCACACGAATGTTCATTGCAGCACAGTTTACAATAGCAAAGACCTGGAACCAACCCAAATGCCCATCCATGATAGACTGGACAGGGGAAAATGTGGCACATATACACCATGGAATATTATGCAGCCATCAAAAACGATGAATTCGTGTCCTTTGTAGGGACATGGATGAACCTGGAAACCATCATTCTCAGCAAACTGACACAAGAACAGAAAATCAAACACTGCATGTTCTCACTCATAGGTGGGTGTTGAACAATGGGAACACATGGACACAGGGAGGGGGAGTATCACACACTGGGGTCTGTTGGGGGGAAAAGGGGAGGGATAGTGGGGGGTGGGGAGTTGGGGAGGGGATAGCATGGGGGAGAAATGCCAGATATAGGTGATGGGGGAGGAAGGCAGCAAATCACACTGCCATGTGTGTACCTATGCAACAATCTTCCATGTTCTTCACATGTACCCCCAAACCTAAAATGCAATAAAAAATTAGAAAAAAAAAAAGAAAAGAAGTGGGTTCTTTAGGGATGAGGATGTGAGAAAAAAAAAAAAAAAAGAGTAAGGCAAGGCAAGGCAATACCAAGACACCATGGGCACCATGGTAAGGCAAGACAAAACACCATGGGTACATTAGAGTAAGGCAAGGCAAGCAAGTCAAGGAACCATGGGCACTAGGGAAGGCAAAGCAAGTAACGGTCAGCAACATTGTAACAGAAGGAAAGGAAAGGCAACACGTGCACCATGGTAAGGCAAGGCCAGGAGAGGCACCATGGGCACAAAGGCAAGCCAAGTAATGGGCAACATATTAGGCAAGTCAAGGCACCATGGGCACCAACCAAGGGCAAGACAAGGCAATGAAAGGAATGGCAGGAAACCAGGCACACCCTGATAAGGAATGGCAAAGCAAGGCACCATGGTAAGGTAAGGCAAGGCCATGCTAGGTACCATAGGTACCATGGTAAGGCAAGGCAAGGCAGCATGTGTCAAATCATAAGGCAAGGCAAGACACCATAGACACCATGGTAATGCAAGTCCAGGCAAGGAACCATGGACACCATGGTAAGGCAATGCAAGGCAAGTCAAGACAAGGCATCATGGGCACCATGGTAAGGCAAGGCAAGGAAAGTCAAGGAAGGCACCCTGGGCAACATGGTAAGGGAAGGTAAGGCACCATGGTCACCATGGTAAGACAAGGCAAGTCATCACAGTCACCATGGTAAGACAAAGCAAAACACAATGGGCACCATGATAAGGCAAAGCACCATATGCACAATGAGTCAGGCAAGGTAAGGCAATTCAAGGCACCACGAACACCATGGTATTGCAAGGCAAGGCAAGGCACCTTGGGCACCATGGCGAGGCTAGGCAAGGCACGGCAAGGCACCAAGGTCACCATGGTAATATAAGGAAAGGCACCAGGTGAATTATGGTAATGCAAGGCTAGGAAAGCCAAAGCAGGGCACCTGGGCACAATGGTAAGGCAAGGGAAGGCAAGGAAATGCAAGGCACCATGGGCAACAAGGTAAGGCAACAAAATTACCTAAGACACCATGGTAGTGGAAGGTAAGGCAAGGAAAGGCACCACAAGCACCATGGGAAGGTAAGGGAAGGGAAAGCACAGTAAGGCACCATGGTCACCATGGTAAGGCACAGCAAGTCAACATGGGCACCATGGTAAGGTAAGGCAAGGCAAGGCAAGGTAACGTGGGTACCATGGTAAGGCAAGGCAAGGTAACACAACACACCATGGGAACCATGGTAAGGCAAGGCATGGCAAGGCAACTCAAAGCACCAAGATACCATAGTAAAGCAAGGCAAGGCAGGGCAAGGCAACATGTGCTACACAATAAGGTATGACAAGACACTATGGGCACCATGGTAAGGCAAGGCAAGGCAAGGCATTATGGGCATCAAGGTAAGGCAAAACGAGGCAACGAAAATATGGACACCATAGTAAAGCTAAAAAAGGTATCATGGGAAACATGGTAAGGCATCACAAGGCAATGCAAGGCACCATGGGCACCATGGTAAGTCAAGCAAGGCAAGTGCAAGGCACCATGGGCACCATAGTAAAACATGGCACAGCAAGAAAGCAAGGAAATGCACCATGGGCATCATGGTAAGGCAAAGCAAGGAAAGGAAAGGCACCATGGTCACATGTTAATGCAAGACAAGGCAAGGCAAGGCACCACGGGCACCATGGTAAAACAAAGCATGGGAGAAAGGCAAGGCAATGAGCCATGGGCAACATGTTAAGGAAAGGAAAGGTAAAGCAAGGCATCATAAGCAACATTGCAAGGCAAGACAAGGTAAGGAAAGGCAAGGAACCATAGACACCATGGTAAAACAAGGCATGGCAAGGTAGGGAAAGACAATCCACCATGGGCACCATGGTAAGGCAAGGCAAATCAAGGCAAGGGAAGGCAAGGAACCATGGGCACCATTGTAAGGCAAGACAAAGCAAGGCAAGGAAAGGCACCATGGGCACAACAGTAAGGCATGATAAGGCGAGGCATGGCAAGGCAATCAAGGCACCATAGGAACCAATGTAAGGCAAGGCAAGGCCAGGAACCATGGGCGCTATGTTAGGCAAATCAAGGCAAGACAAGGCACCATGAGCATCAGGTTAAAATAAGGCAAGGCAAGATATGACAAGGCAATGCACCACAGGCACCATGGTAAGGCAAAGCAAAACAAGGCAAGGCAAGTCATCATGGGCATTATAGTAAGGCAAGGAAAGACAAGGCACCATGGGCAACTTGGTAAGGCATGTAAAAACAAGGCAAAGCAAGGCAATGCAAGTTGCAATGGGCATCATTTTAAGGCAAGGCACGACAAGGCAATGCAAGGCATGGCCCCATGGGCACTATGGTAATGCAAGGCAAGGGAAGGTAAGACAAGACTCCATGGACACTATGGTAATACAAGACAAGTCAAATCAAGACAAGGCACCATGGTCACCATGGTAAGGCAAGGCAAGGGAAGACAAGGCAACATAAGCACCATCATAAGGCAAGGCATAGTAAGGCAAGACAAGGCACCATGGGGACCATTGTATGGCAAGGCAAGGCAAGATAGTATTTGCACCATGGTAAATCAAGGCAAGGAAAAATAGACAGCAATGGCACCACACCATTGCAAGGCTAGGCAAGGCTAGGCAAGGCAAGGCAAGGAAATTCAAGTCACCTCAGGCACCATGGTAAGGCAAGGCAAAGCAAGGAAACGCAAGTCAAGGTAAGGCACCATGGGCACCATGTTAAGGGAAAGGAAGGCAAAGTAACGCAATGCAAGGGGCCATGTCCACCATGGTAAGTCAAGGCAAAACACCAAGGGCACCATGGTAAGGCAAGGGAAGGCATTATGTGCACCATGGTAAGGCAAGGTACCATGGGCCCCATGGTAAGGTAAATCAAGGCAAGGCTAGGCACCAAGGGCATCATGGTAATGTAAGGCATTGCAAGGCAAGGCACTATGGGCACCATGGTAAGAAAAGACAAGTCATTATGGACACCATGTTAAGGCAAGTAAAGGCAAGGCAAGGCACCATTGACACCATGGTAAGGCAAGGGAAGGTAAGGCAAGAAAAAGCTCCATGGGCACCATTGTAATGCAAGATAAAGGAAGGCAAGGCAACATGGGAACCATGGTAAGGCAAGGCAAGGAACAATAAGGAAAGGCAAAATGGGCATCATGCTAAGGCAAGGCAAGGCAAGGCAAGGCACCATGGGAACCAATATAAGGAAGTCACGGCAGTGTAAGACACCATGGGCACAATGGTAAGGCAAGGAAAGGAAAGGAAATGACAGGCAAGGCAGGGCACCATGGGTACCATGATAAGGCAAGACAATGAAAGTTAAGGCAAGCTTCCATGGTAAGGCAAGCAAAAGGAAAGGAAAGGCACCATGGGCAGCATGGGAAAGCAGAACAAGGCAAGGCAAGTCACCATGGGCACCATGATAATGCAAGGCAAGGCAGCCATGGGAAACATAGTAAGGAAAAGGTAAGGCACCATGGGCACCATGTTAAGGCAAGGTAAGTCAAGCCCATGAGCACACAGGTAAGACAAGGCAATGCACCATAGCCACCATGGCAAGGCAAGTAAAGGCAAGGTAAGACAAAGCACGGCAAATCTAGTCACCATGGGCATCATGATAAAGCAAGGAAAGGCAAAGCCACATGGTAAAACAAGGGAAGTCAACGCACCATGGGCACAATGATAAGGCAAAGAAGCAAGGCACCATGGGAGCCATGGTAAGGCAAGATAAGGAACAGCAAGGCAAGGTTCTCAGGAGGTAGCCCCTAGGGGAAGAAAGAGGGGAGGGGGGGGTACCATGACAAGGCAAGGCAATGAAAGGTAAGGCAAGGAAAAACACCATAGGTGGCGTGGTAAGGCAAGAAAAAGAAAGGCAAGGCAACATGGGCATAATGGTATGAAAAGGTAAGACAAGGCACCATTGGCATAATGGTAAGGCAAGGCAAGCCAAGGCAAGGCACTATGGGCACCATGGTAAGGCAAGGCAAGACAAAGCACCATGTGCACAATGGTAAGGTAAGGCAAGACAAGGCAAGGTACCATGGGCACCATGATAAGGCAAGGAAAGGCAAGGCACCAAGGGGCACAATGGTAAGGCAAGGCAAGGCTACGCACCATGAACACAATGGCAAGGCAAGGCATGGAAAGTCTAGGCACTATAGGCAATATGTTAAAGGCAAGGCAAGGCACCATGGGCACAATGGTAAGGTAAAGCATGCCAAGGCAAGACTCCATGTTAAGGCAAGGCATGGCCAGGGATGATGGGCACAATGGTAAGGAAATACAAGACCAGGCAACGGATAATGGGCACCATTATACTGCAAGGCAAAGAAAAGAAAGACAAGGTACTATGGCCAGCCTTGGCTCCATGGTAAGACAAGGCAGAGCAAGGCAAAACAAGACAAGGCACCAGGGGCACCATGGTAAGGCAGGGCAAGGGAAGGAAAGGCATGACAAGGCACGATGGCCACCATGATTCATCCAGGAAAGGCATGGCAAGACAAGGCACAATGGGCACCATGATAAGGCACCATGTTCACCACGGTTAGTTAAGGCAAGGCATGGCAATGGAAGGCTCCATGTCACCATGATAAGGCAAGGCAAAGCAAGGCATCACAAGGCATCATGGGCATGATGGTAAGGCAAGTCAAGTCAAGGCACCATGGGCATCATAGTAATGCAAGGCAAGGCAAGCCTAAGCACCATAATCACCATGGTAAGGCAAGGAAAAATAAGACAAAGCAAAACACCATGGGTACCATGGTAAGACAAGACAAGGAAAGGTAATGCTCCATGCCACCATGGAAGGGCAAGACAAAGCAAAGGAACAAAAGGCATGGCATCATGGTCACCATGGCAAGGTAAGGAAAGGGAAGGCACCATGAGCACCATGGTATGGCAAGGCAAGTGATGGCAACATGGGTATCATGGTAATGCTAGTCTACCCAAAGAGAGGCAGCATGGACACCAGGATAAGGCAAGGCAAGACAAGGAACATTGGGCACCATGGCAAAGCAAGGGAAGGCACCATGGCCACTATGGTAAGGCAAGACAAAGCAATGTATAGCACCATGGGCACCATGCTAAGGCAAGGCACGGCAAGGCAAGGTACTGTGAGCAACATTATTAGACAAGGCAAGGTAAGGCACCTTGGGCACCATGGTAAGGTAAGGCAAGACAAGGGAAGGCACTATGGACACCATAGTTAGGTAAGGGAAGGCAACAAAAGGCAAGGAATCATAAACACCAAGGTAAGGCAAGGCAAGGCATGATGGGCACCATAGTAAAGCAAGGTAAGGCAGTCAACACAAGGCACTATGGGCACCATGGTAAGGCAACGCACGGCAAAGGCAAGGCACTATGAGCACCATAAATAGACAAGGCACGGGAAGGCAAGGCAAGGCACCATAGTCACCATGACAAGGCAAGGCAATGCAAGGCATTATGTGCACCATGATAATACAAGGCAAGGCAGATCAGGGCATTATGGGGCACCATGGTAATGCAAGGCAAGGTAAGGCAAGCAACATTGGGCACCATAGCTGAGCAAGTCAAGGCAATGCAAGACCAGAGCACCATGGATAAAATGGTAAGGCAAGGCAAGGCAGGACAATGCATCATGGGCACTATGGTACAGCAAGGAAAGGCAAGGCAAGACAGGGCATCATGGTCACCATGAGAAGGTAAGGAAAGCAATGAAAGGCACCATGGGCACAATTGTAAGGCAAGGCAAGGCACCATGTGACACGCAAGGTGAGGCAAGTCAAGGCAAGACAATTCACCATGAGGACCATAGCAAGACAAGGCAAGGTAAGGGAATGCAAGACACCATGGGCCCAGTGATAAGGCAAGGCGGAGGCAAGGCAAGGCAATATTAACACCATGGTAAGGCAAAGCAAGGCATCATAAGTCACAGTGGGCACCATGATAAGGCAAGGCAAGGCAAATTAAGGCACCACGGGGGCAATGGTAAGCCAAGGGAAGGCAAGGCAAGTCACCTTGGGCAACAAGGTAAGTCAATGCAAGGCAATGCAAGGCACCATGGACATCATACTAACACAAAACAAGGCAAGGTGGGGCACCATGGGTAACATGGGAATGCAAGGCAAGGCAATTGTAGGCACTTTGGGACACCATGGTAAGGCAAGACAATAGCTACACAAGGCACCACGGACACCATGGTAAGGCAAGGCAAGGCAAGGAAAGGCATGGCAAGGCACCATACGCACCATGGTTAAGTAGGAAAGGCAAGACACCACAGACACCTTACCATGGTGATTATGGTGCCATGCCTTCCCTTGCCTTGCCTTACCATGGTGCCCATGGTGCATTTGTCTGCCTTGCCTTACCATGGTGCCCATGGTGCCTTGCCTTGCCTTAATAAGATACCCATGATGCCTTGCATTGTTTTGCTTTGCCTTAACATTTTGCCCATCGCACCTTAGCTTTCTTTCCTAGCCTTGCCTCACCATAATACTTACGGTGCTTTGCCTTGTCTTGCTTTGCCTAGCCTTGGCTTACCTTGCCTTGCCTTACCATTGTGTCCATAGTGCCTTGCTTTGCCTTGCATTACCGTTGTGCCCTTGGTGTCTTTCTTGCCTTGTCACGCCTTACCTCATTGCCCATGGTGCCTTGCCTTGCCTTGCCTTACCTTACCTTATCTTACCATGGTGCCCAAGGTGCCTTTACTTTCCTTGCCTTGCCTTGCTTTATGAAGGTGCCTATGGTGCCTTGCCTTGCCTTTCTTTGCCTTACCATGTTGTTGATTGTGCCTTGTCTTTCCATGCATTAAAGTGGTGCCCATAGTTCCTTGCCATGATAGTATTATTCCCATGGTACCTTGCTGTGCCTTGCATTGCCTTATATTACCATGGTGCCCATGGTACCTTGCCATGCCTAACCATGGTGTCCAAGGTGTCTTGCCATATGTTGCCTAGCTTTGATTTACTATGGTGCCCATGTTGCCCTTCCTTGTCTTGCCTTGCACTAACATGGTGCTCATGGTACAATGCCTTTGCATACCATGGTGCCCATGGTGCCTTGCCTTGCCTTGCCTTACCATTGTGCCCATAGTGCCTTCCCTTGCTGTGCCTTGCCTTGCCTTACCATGGTTCCCATTGTGCCTCGCCTTGCATTGCTTTACCATGAGCCCATGGTGCCTTGTCTTGCCTTCCCTTACCATGGTGAACATGGTGCCATGCCTTGCCTTACCTTGCCTTATCATGGTTCTAGTGGAGAATTTTCATGCCTTACATTGGGTCACATGGTGCCTTGTCATGCCTTGTCTTGCCTTACCATGGTTTCCCTCGTGCCTTGATGTGCCTTTCCTTGCCTTACCATGTGCCCATGGTACCTTGTATTGACTTGCCTTCCATACCATGGTTCCCATAGTGCCTTGCTTTGCCTTGCCTTGCATTACAATGGTGCCCATCGTGTCTTGCCATGCCTTCTAATGATGCCCAAGGTGCCATGCCATTCCTTGCCTTGCCTTGCCTAACAATGGTGCCAACAGTTCTTTCTCTTCACTTGCCTTTACTACCATGGTGCCTTTGTTGGCATTTCTTTGCCTTGCCTTACCATGTGGACATTGTACCTTGCCTTGCCTTACCAAAGTTCCCATAGTGCCTTCCCTTACCTTGCCTTGACTTGACTTGCCTTAACATGGTGTCAATGGTGCACTGTTTTGTCTTCCCTTGCCGTGCCTAGTTTTACCATGGTACCTATGGTGCCTTGCCTTACCTTGCCTTGTCTTGCCTTACCATGGAGCCCATGATGCTTTGCATTGCCTCAGAATGGTTCCCATGTTGCCACGCTTTTCTTGCCTTGCCTTCCCATGGTGCCCAGGGTGCCTTGTCTTGCCTTGCCTTACCATGGTGCCCATGGTGACTTACCTTGCCTTTCCTTGCTTACCATATTGCCCATGGTGCTTTGCCTTGACTTGTATTTCCATTGTGCCTGGGTGCCTAGCCTTGAATTGCCTTGCCTTACCTTGTTGCACATGGTGCCTTGCCTTGCCATACTATGGTGCCCATGCTGAATTTTCTTGCCTTGCTTTGTATTACCATGGTACCCATGGTGCCTTGCCATGTCTAGACTTCACTTGTCTTGCCTCGCATTCCCATGGTGCCCATTCTGCATTGCCATATGTAGCCTTGCCTTACCTTGGTACCTAATGTACCTTTTCTTGACTTGCCTGGCTTTGCCAGAGGCACTGCCTTGCTTTGACTTATCATGGTGCCCATTGTGCTTTGCCATTCCTTGCCTTACTTTGCCTTTACTTGTCTTGCCGTGCATTGCTTTGCCTTACCATAGTGCCCATGTTTTCTAACCTTGCCTTGACTTGCCTTACTATGGTGCCCCAAAGTGCCTTGCCTGGCCTTGCCATCCTTGCCTTGCCATATTGTTTCTTGCCTTGTCTTACCATGATGCCCATGGTGCCTTGCATTGTCTTATCATTTTGCCCATGGTGCCTTGAGTTGCCTCACCTTGCATTACCATGGTGCCCGTTGTGCCTTACCGTACCTTCCCTTGCCTTACCATTTTGCCAGTGGTGTCTTGCCTTGCCTTTCTTTTCCTTACCTTGATGCTCATGGTGTCCCTCTTCGCCTTACCTTACCATGGGGCCCAGAGTGCCTTGTCTTTCTTTGTCTTGCCTTCCCCTTCCATGGTGCCCATGGTGCCTTGACTTGCCTTCCCTTGCTTGCCTGTCCATAGTGCCTATGGTGTCCTGCCATGCCTTGCCTTGATTTATTATGGTGCCCTTGATGCCTTGACTTACCATGGTGCCCTTGATGCCTTGACTTACCATGGTACCCATGACACCTTGCCTTGCTTTATTATGGTGCCCTTGATGCCTTGACTTACCATGGTGCCCATGGTGCCTTGCCTTGCCTTATCATGGTGCCCATGGAGCATTGCCTTGCCTTGTTTACCATAGTGCCCATGGTGCTTTGCCTTGTATTGACTTGCTGTGGAGCACACGGTGCGATTTGTGGCCTTGCCTTGTCTTGCCTTACCTTGGTGCCCATAGGGCCTTGCTTCTTTTTCCATGCCTTACCATGGTCCTCATGTTGCTTTGCCTTGCCTTGCCTTACCATGGTGCCCATGGTGCCTTGCCTTGCCTCATCTTGCTATGGTACTCATGGTGCCCTTCCTTCCCTTTCCCTGCCCTAACTTGGTGCACATGGTACCATGGCTTTACTTGCCTTGCCTTACCATGGTGCCCATGGTGTCTTGACTTGACTTACCTTGACTTCTCTTGCCTCATGGACATCATGGTAAAGCCATGCAAAGCAAGACACCATGGGCACCATAGTAAGGCAAGGCAAGGCATACAACCATGGTAATTCAAGGCAAGTCAAGCCAGGCAAGGCAAACCAAGGCACCATAGTCACCCTGATAAGGCATGGCAAGGCAGAGCAAGGCAAGGAAATGCACCTTGGGCACTATAGTAAGGCATGGCAAGGCCAGGCAAGGCACCTTGGGCACTATAGTGAAACAAGGCAAGGCAAGACCCCATGGGCCCCAAAAGTAAGCCAAGGCAAGGCAAGGCACCATGGACACCATCGTAAGGAAACAAAAGGCAATGCAAGGCACCATGGGCAACATAGTAATGCAAGGCAAGGCAAGGTGAAGCACCATGGGCAACACATTAATGCAAGGCAAGGCAAGGCGAAGCACCATGGGCACCATGGGATAAGAAGGCAAGGCAAGCCTAAGCACTATGGACATGGGCCCAAAGGCAAGGCAAGGCAATTCAAGGCATCATGGGCACAATGGCAATGCATGGCAAGGCATGGAAAACAAGGCAAGTCAAGGCAACATGAGCACCATGGTAAGGCAAGGCAAGACAAGCCTAGGCACTATGGCCACCACGGTAAGGCAAGGCTAGACATGGCACTACATGGCACCATAGGCACCATGGTTAGGTAAGGCAAGGCAAGACAAGGTACCATTGGCATCATGATAAGGCAAGGCAAGACACCATGGGCAAAATAATCATCCAAGGTAAGCAAGGCTAGGCACCATGGGCACCATGGGAAGGCAAGGCAAGGCAAGCTTAGGCATTATGGACATCATGGTAAGGCAAGCCAATGCAAGGCAAAGAACCATGGGCACTATGGTAAGGCAAAACTAGGCAAGGATCTGCAAGACACCATGGGCACCATAGTAATGCAAGGGAAGGTAAGGCATCATGAACACAAAGGTAGGCAAGGCAAGGCAAGACACCAAGGACACCATAGTAAGGCAAGAGAAGGCACAGCACCACGGTCACCATAGTAAGGCAAGGCAAGACAAGGCACCATGTGCAGAATGTTAAGGCAAGGCAAGCCAGTGCACCATGGGCAACATAATACAGCAAGAAAAGGCAAGACAAGGCACCATGGGCACCAAGGCAACACAAGGCAAAGCATGGCAAGGCAAGGGACCATGGACACCATCATAATGCAGTGTATGGGCATGCAAGGCAATGCACCATGGGCACCATGATAAGTCAAGGCAAGGCAAGGCAATAAAGGCACAATGAGCACCATGTTAAGACAATGCTATGCAAGGTCAGGCATCATGGGCACCATGGTAAGGCAAGGCAATGCAAAGCAAGGCAAGCCACCATGGTAAGGGAATGGAAGACAAGGCAAGGCACCTGGACACAATGACAAGGCAAGGCAAGGCAAGGCACTATGGGCACAATGGTAAGGCAGGCAGGGCAAGGAAAGACGATGCAAGAGCAGGGCACCATGAACTCCATGACAAGGCAAGGCAAGGCAAGGCAAGGCAAGGAGGAATCATTTTAACCATGATAAGACAATGCAAGGAAAGGCAAGTCACTATGGGCACCATGGTAAGGCAAGGCAAGTCAAGGCAAGGTTAATGACACCCTGGTAAGGTAAGACAGGGCAAAGATCCAGGGGCTGCATGGTAAGGCATCATAAAACAAAGTAAGGCACCTTGGGAACCATGGTAATGCAAGGCAAGGAGAGTCAAGGCAAGGCAAGAAACCATGGGCACCATGATAAGGCAAGGCAAAGCAAGGTAAGATCCTATGGGCACCATGGTAAGGAAAGACAATGCAAGGCAAGGCACTATGGGCAACATGGTAAGGCAAGGCAAGGCACGAGGGGCTCCATGATAAGGCTAGCCTAGGCAAGGCAAAGCAACATGTGCACCATGGTAAGGCAAGGCAAGGAAAAGCAAGGCAAGGCAATGGACTATGGGCACCATGGTAAGGAAAGGAAAGGTAAAATGGACACCATGATTAGGCAAGGAACAGGCAATTCATGTAACCATATGTACCATGTTAAGGTCAGGCAACAAGAGGCAAGTCAAGGCACCATAGGTACCAAGCTAAGGCTAGGTACGGCAAGGCAAGGCAACATGGACCCAATGGTAAGGCAAGGCAAGGCATGGCATCGTGTGCAATAAAGTAAGTCAAGTTAAGGCAAGAAAAGACTCCATCGGTATCATAGTAAAGCAAGACAAGGGAAGGGATCATGAGCACCACAGTAAGGCAAGACAAGGCTTGGCAGCATGGACACCATGGTATGGCAACTCAAGTCAAGGTAAGGCAAGGCAAGGCATCATGGGCGCCATTATATGGGAAGGCAAGAAAGGCAAGTAAAATCACCATAGGCAACATGGTAAGGCATGAAATGTCAAGGCAAGGCAAGGCACCATGGGCAACATGCTAAGGGAAAACAAGAGAAGTCAAGTCTATGCACTATTGGAACCATGGTAAGGCAAGGTAGGGCATAGCAAGGCAAGGAAAGGTAAGTCATAATGGCCAAAATGATAAGACAAGGCAAGGCACAGTGGGCTCTATTGTAATGAAATATCAGGCAAGGCAAGGCACCATGGACACCATGGTGAGGCAAGGCAATGTACAGTTGGCAACATGGTAATGTAAGGCAAGTCAAGGAAACGCACAGCATCATGGGCAGTATTGTAAGGCAATGCAAAACAAGGCAAGGCAAAGCATCATGGGCACCATGGCATGCCAAGGCAAGAAAAGGCAAAGTAAGGTTCCATGGGCACCATAATGAGGCGAGGCATGGTTACCCAAGGCACCATGGGCACCATGGTAATGCAAGGCATGTGAAGGCAAGGCAAGACAAGACATCGTGGGAATCATAGGAAGGTAAGGTAAGTAAACTAAGGCACAATGGGCACCATGGTAAGGCAAGGTAAGGCAAGGCAAGGCACCATGGGCACCATAGTAACAGAAGGCATGTATAAACAAGGCAAGACATTGCACCATGGGCACCATGGTAAAGAAGACAAGACAACAAAGGGCAAGGCATCATGGACATTATGGTAAGGCAAGGTATGGCAATTCTAAACAAGACACCTTGGCAACCATGGTAAAGGATGTTAAGGCACCATGGGGACCATGGTATGGCAAGGCAAGGCACCATGGGCACAATGGTAAGGCAAAAAGGCAAGGCACAGCAAACCAAGGCAAGGTAAAAATAGGTAAAATGAGCAAAATGGTAAGGCAAAGGAAGGCAAGGGAAGGCAATAGGGACATCATGGTAAGGCAAGGCAGGCAGGCAAGGCAAATAGTACCAGGGAAAGGCAAGGCAAGGCAAGGCACCAGAGGAAAGGCAAGGCAAGGCAAGGCACCGAGGCACCATAGTAAGGTAAAGCATGGCAAGGCAAGGAAAGGCACCATGGGCACCATGGTAAGGCAAAACATGCAAGAAAAGGCAACATGGCAAGGAAAGGCACCATGGTAAGGCAAGGCAAGGTAAGGCACTGCAAGGCAAGGCACAGCAAGGTAAGGTAAGAAGTAAGGCAAGGCAAGGTAAAGCAAAGCATGGCAAGGAAGGCACCATGGGCACCATAGAAAGGTAAGGCAAGGCAGGCACTGCAAAGCAAGGCAAGGGAAGTTACTATGTGCACCATGGTAAGGCAAGTAAAAGCACCGTTGTAATGCAGGGCAAGGCTAGGAAAGGCAAATCAAGTCACCATCGACAACATGGTAAAGCAAAACAAGGCAATAAATGGCACCATGGACACCACAGTAAGGCAAGGCAAGGAACCATGGGCACCATGGTAAGGTAAGGACAAGCATGACAAAGTACCATGGCACCATGGTAAGGCAAGGCAAGGCAAGGCACCATGGACACCATGGTAAGGCAAGGCAAGGAAACGCAAGGTAATACACTATGGGTACCATGGTAAGGCAATACAAGGCACAATACACACCATGGTTAGGCAAGGCATGGCACAGCAATAAACCATAGGTATCCTGGTAAGGTGAGGCAAGGCAAGAGAAGGGAAGTCACCATGGGCACCGTGCTAAGGCAAGAGAAGGCAAGACAATGTAAGTCAAAGTTACATGGCCATGATGTTAAGCCAAAGAAAGGAAAGGCAAGGCTAGGCTCCACTGGCAACTTGGTAAGGTAAGGTAAGATAAAGCACGGCAAGGCAATTCATAATGGGCACAATGACAAGTCAAGGCAAGGCAAATCAAGGCACCATGGGCACAATGGTAATGCATGAAAAGGCATGGAAAGACAAGGCAAGACAAGGCATTATGGGCACCATGGTAAGGCTAAGCAAGGCAAGTCTAGGCACTATGGACACCATGGTAAGGCAAGGAAGGCAAAGCATCATGGGCACCATGATAAGGCAAGGCTAGGTAAGGCACAACAAGGCACCATAGTTACCATGGTTAGGCAAGACAAGGCAAGGGAAGGCACCATGGTCACAATGGTAAGGCAAGACAAGGCACCAAGGGCACCATGGTAAGGCAAGGGAAGGCAAGGCATCATGGGCACAATAGTAAGGCAAGGCAAAGTACCAGGATTCCATGGTAAGGCAAGGGAAGGCAAGGCAATATGGGCACCATGGTAAGGCCAGGCAAGACAAAGCACCATGGGAAGAATGATATGGCAATGCAAGGTATCAAGGGCAACAAAGTAGAGCAAGACAAGGCAAGGGGGAGACAAGGCATCATGGGCACCATGGTAAGGCAAGGCAAGGAAAGGAACTCTGGCTACAATGATAACACACGTCAAAGCACAGAAAGCATAATAAGGGAAGGTGTGGAAAAACTATGCAATTCCCCATGGGCACCATGATAAGTCAAGGCAAGGCGAGGTAATGCAAGGAACAATGGGGACCGTGGTTAGGCAATGCAAGGTACGGCAAGGCAAGGTACCATTGGCACCATGATAAGGCAAGGCAAGGATATATGGGAACCATGGTAATGCAAGGCGTGGCATGGCAAGGCAAGTCACCATGGGCCCCATGGTAAGGAAAGGCAAGGCAAGGCAAGGCAATGCACTATGGGCTCCATGGTAATGCAAGGAAAGGAACAATAGAACAAATGGTAATATAAGGCAACACAATGCAATGCACTAAAGGCACCATGGTAAAGGAGGCAAGGCAAGGAAGGAAGGAAGAAGAAAAGGAAAAGAAAGGCACAAGCTCGGAACTATTGTAAAACAAGGCAAGGCAAGTCAGGGCACCATGGACACCATGGTAAGACAAGGCAAGACAAGGCACAATGGGCACCATGGTAAGGCAAAGCAAGTCAAGACAAGGGTAGGCAACATGGGCTTTATGGTAAGGCAAGGCAAGGCAAGGCAAAGCACCATGGATACCATGGTTAGGCAATGCAAGCAAGGCAAGACATCATGGGCACCATGGTAAGGCATGTCAAGGAAAAACAAGGCACCATGGGCAGCACAGTAAGGCAAAGCAAGGAAAGGCAATGCATGCATGGCCCCATGTAAACCATATTAAGAAAGGCAAGGCAAGGCAAAAATCCCATGGGCACCATGATAAGGAAATCGAAGGTGAGGCAAGGCATCGCACCATGGGCACCATGGTAAGGAAAGGCAAGGCAAGTCAGGCACAGAAAAAAGGCAAGGCAAAATATCACACCATGGGCATTATGGTAAGGAAAGGCAACACAAGGCAGTGTGGGCACTATAGTAATGCAATTCAAGGCAAGTTATGGCAAGGGAAGGTGCTATGGACACAATGGCAAACAAGGGAAGGCAAGAAAAGTCACTCATGTGTTCCATGATAAGCCAAGGCAAGGCAAGGCTCCATGCAGGCCATGGAAAACAAGGTAAGGAATATCAAGGCAAGGCAATGCTCCGTGAGCACTATGGTAAGGCAAGGTAAGGCAAGGCAAGGTAAGGCAAGGCAAGGCAGCATGGGCACATAATAATGCAAAGCAATGAAATGCCAGGCAAGGCAACATAGCCTAGAATTGGCATCATGATAAGATAAGACAGAGCAAGGGAAAGCAAGGCAAGGCAACAGGGGCAACATGGTAAGGCAAGGCAAGGCAAGGCAAGGCACCTTGGTCACAATAATTTGGCCGAGGTAAGGCAAGGCAAGATAAGGCACCATGGGCACGATATAAAGACAAGGCAAGACAAGGCAAGGCAGGCACCATGGGCATCATGTTTTGGCAAGGCATAGCAAGCCAAGGCACTGTGGGCACCATGGTAAAGCAAGACGAGGCAAGTCAATACACCATGGGCACCATGGTAAGGCAAGGCAAGGTAAGACAAAGCAACACACCATTGGCAAATTGATAAGGCAAGGCGAGGCACCATGGGCACCATTAATGTAATGCAAGGCAACTAAAGGCACCAAGGGCACCATGGTGTGGCAAGGCAAGACAAGGCAGTCCACCATGGGCAAGACAAGGCATGATGGGCACCATGGTAGGTCAAGGCAATGCACCATGGGCACCAGGGTAAAGCAAGGCAAGCAAGGCACTTTAGTAGCCATGGTAAGGCAAGGCAAGGAAGGCATCACGTTCACCATGGTAAGGCAAGGCAAGGTAAAGGAAGGCAACATGGGCACCATGGTTAGGAAGGGCAAGGCAATGGAAGGCAAGGAACCATGAACACGATGGTAAGGCAAGACAGACAAGGCAGGGCACTATGAGCACCATGGTTTAGCAAGGCAAGGGAAAGCACCATGGTCACCATAGTAAGGCAAGAAAATGAAATGCATCATGGACACCATGGCAATGCAAGGCAAGTGCAAGGCAGGGCACCATGGTAAGGTAAGGCATGGTAAGGCAAGAAACCAGGGGCAACATAGTAGGGCATGGCAGAAACAAGGCAAGGCAAGTCACCATGGGCACCAGGGTAAGGCAATGCAAGACAAACAAGAAAAGGCATCATGGAAACTTTGGTAAGGCAAGGAAAGACAAGGAGGAAAGGTACCATGTTCACCATGGTAAAGCAAGGGAAGGCAAGGCAAGGCACCATGGGTACCAAGGTATGGAAAGGCAAGGCAAGGTAAGGCACAGGGAAGGCAAGGGAAGGCATCATGAGCAACATGGTAAGGGAAGGCAAGAAAGGCAAGGCATGGCACCATGGGCACCATGGTAAAAAAATAAAGCAAAGTAAAATAAGGCACAATTGGCACCATGTTAAGGCAAGGCAAGGCATGACAAAGCCCAGTTGGCACCATAATAAGGCAAGACAAGGAAAGACAAGGCAAGGAAACTCAGCATGGGAACCATAGGAAGGCAGGACAAGACATGGCAAGATACCATAGACATCATGGGAAGGCAAGACAAGGCAAGGCAAGGCAACATGGGCAACAAGGAAAGGCAAGGAAAGGCAAGGGAAGGGAAGGCATTACACCATGAGCACCCTGGTAAGGCAAAACAAGGCAAGAAAAGGCACCATGTATACCATGGTAAGTCAAGGAAAGGAAAGGAAAGGAAAGGCACCATGGACACCATGGTAGGCAAGGCAAGGCAATTCACCATGGGCACCATGGTAAGTTAAAGCAAGGCAAGGCACCATGGACACCATGGAAGGCAAGGCAAGGCAGTTAACCATGGGCACCATGGTAAGTTAAAGCAAGGCAAGGCACCATGGACACCATGGAAGGCAAGGCAAGGGAGAGCCCCATGGGCACCATGATAAGGCAAGGCGAGGCACCATGGGTATGATGGCAATGCAAGGCAAGGCAAGGCAAAACCCCATGGGCAACATGATAAGGCATTCAAAGGCAAGGCAGGCATCGCACCATGGGCATCATGGTAAGGAAAGGCAATGCAAGGCATTGTTGTCACTATAGTGATGCAATTCAAGACAAGTTATGGCAAAGGAAGTTGCCATGGGCACAAAGGCAAACAAGGCAAGGCAAGAAAGTCATCATGTGCTCCATGAGAAGCCAAGGCAAGGCAAGGCTCCATGCACGCCATGGAAAACAGGGTAATGAATATCAAGGCAAGGCAATGCTCTGTGAACACTATGGTAAGGCAAGGTAAGGCAAGGCAATGCAGCATGGGCACATGGTAACACAAAGCAATGAAATGCAAGGCAAGGCAACATAGCTAGAATTGGCACCATGATAAGGCAAGGCAGAGCAAGGAAAAGCAAGGCAAGGCAACAGGGGCAACATGGTAAGGAAAGGTAATGAAAGACAAGGCACCCTGGTCACAATAGTTTGGCAGAGGCAAGGCAAGGCAAGGCGAGACAAGGCACCATGAGCACCATGGTAAGGCAACGCAAGACAAGGCAAGGCAAGCACCATGGGCATCATGTTTTGGCAAGGCAAGGTAAGCCAAGGCACTGTAGGCATCAAAGTAAAGCAAGGCGAGGCAAGTCAATGCACCATGGGCACCATGATAAGGCAAGGCAGAGTAAGACAAAGCAACACACCATTGGCAAATTGATAAGGCAAGGCAAGGCGAAGTACCATAGGCACCATTGTAAGGTAATACAAGGCAACTAAAGGCACCAAGGGCATTATGATGGGGCAATGTGGGGATCGCTCCAGCATAGAGGCCTCCCTGACAGTGCCTCCGCCATAATGTGAGCTTGAGCCCAGACACATTTCCCCCTCCTGGAGGCAGTCGAGCTATGCGGAAGTAGAGGCTCAAGATGGATGATGATGCAGAAGTTATTTCAGACTCCCTGACGGTGACTTAATGGCTTTGTGGGGGCTGTGTGGTTTTACTAGACATTGTATCTTTTCTTAGTTCTTGTTCTGGGCTAGTTTTATGACTCTGTTTACAAAACATTATCTAAGCCCTGTAACCATTCACATGACTCTTGGAGATTGTTGCCCTTAAGATTTATGCGTTGCCTGACCTTTAAAGAATGTTACTTTTCCAGAAGTAAGCTCCTGCACAATAGATAAAGAAAAATCACCTGCTTGCTTTATGACCCTTGTGCTCACTTTTATGGCCCCTGACTATGTACTTTCTTTCTATGATATTTTATCTTCTTTTAACAGATTTGCAGTGTTGTAACCTTCTGTTCCCTTTACTGTATAGAAATAACAATGTGAGTTGACGTCAGCTGCTGAAGGCTGATGATGCTATATGTTGGGACCCTTTGCACAAATAAATTCGCTGTATGAGCATTGCCTATTCAGTCCTCCAGACCCCGCCTATCTGTCTCTCTTTCTTCCGCGCACTCTCTCCTCCAGGTATTGGGACCCTCTTGCTGGCCAAGAGCCCCCCAGCTAACGTGACGTCACCAACATACCTTGGGCAAGACAAGTAAAGGCAATCCACCATGGGCAAGAGAAGGCATGATGGGCACCATGGTAGGTCAATGCAATGCACCATGGGCACCAGGGTAAAGCAAGGCAAGACAAGGCACTTTAGGAGCCATGGTAAGGCAAGGAAAGGAAAGACATCACGTTCACCATGGTAAGGCAAGACAAGGAAAAGGAAGGCACTATGGGCATCATGGTTAGAAAGTCAAGACAATGGAAGGCAAGGGACCATGAACATGATGGTAAGGCAAGGCAGATAAGGCAAGGCACTATGAGCACCATGGTTTAGCAAGGCAAGGCAAAGCACCATGGTCACCAAGGTAATGCAAGATAATGAAAAGCATCATTGACACCATGGCAATGCAAGGCAAGTCAAGACAGGACCCAATAGGCCCCATGGTAAAGTAAGGCATGGTAAGGCAAGAAACCAGGGGCACCATAGTAGGGCTTGGCAGAAACAAGGAAAGACAAGGCACCATGGGCACTAGGGTTAGGCAATGCAAGGCAAGCAAGAAAAGGCACCACAGAAACTTTGGTAAGGAAAAGAAAGACAAGGAAAGGTACCATGTTCACCATGGTAAAGCAAGGGAAGGCAAGGCAGGGCACCATGGGCACCCTAGTAAGGCAAGGTAAAATGGGCACCATGACAGGGCAAACAAAGACAAGGCAATGTAAAGCAAGGCATCATGAGCACCATGGTAAGGGAAGGCAAGGCATAGCACCATGGGCAACATGGTGAGGCAAGGCAAGGCAAGTTGGGGACCATGATAAAGCAAGGCAAGGGAAGTTACCATGGGCATCATGGTAAGGCAAGGAAAGACAAGGAAAGTCACCTTTGGCACCATGGTAAGCGAAGGTAAAGCAAAGCACCATGGTCACCATGGTAAGGCAAGGCCAGGCAAGGCATGGCACCATGGGCACCATGGTATGGCAAGGCAAGGAACCATGGACACCATGGTAAATCAAGGTGTGTACCCATGTGCATCATGGTAAAGCAAGGAAAGACAAATAAGGCACCATGGGCACCAATGTAAGGTAAGGCAACTCAAGGCACCATGGGCCCCATTGTAAGATAAGACAAGGTACCATGGACACCATGATAAGTCAAGACAAGGTAAGAAAAGGAAGAGAACCATGGTAAAGCATGGCAAGGCAAGACAAGATATTATGCACATGACGTTAAGGCAGGGAAAGTCAAGGCACATGTGGCACCATGGTAGGGCCTGGAAAGGCAAGGAAATTAAAGGAAAGGCTCCATGAGCACCATCGTAAGGAATGTCAAGGCAAGGAACCATAGGCACCATGGTAAAGCAATGAAAGGTAAATAAGGCACCATGGGCACCAATGTAAGGCAAGGCAATACACCATGGGCACCATGATAAGGCAAGGCAAGACACGATGTCACCATGGTAAGCCAAGTGCAAGACACCCTAGGCACCATGGTAAGGCAAGGCAAGATAATGCAAGATACCATGGACACCACGGTAAGGAAAGGCAAGGCAAGTAATGGTAAGGCAAATTGTCCACCGTGGAAAGGCAAGGCAATACATCATGGGCAACATGGGAAGATAAGGCAAGGCTAGACACCGTGGGCACCATGGTAATTCAATGAAAGGCAATGTAAGGCATGGCAAAGCAAAGCAACATGGGCACTGTGGTAAGGCAAGTCAAAGTACTATGGGCATCATTGTAAGGCAAAGCAAGGAAAAGCAACATCGACACCATGCTAAGGCAAGGCAAGGCCATGCAAGGCAAGGCCAAGGAAGGAATCATGGTCACCATGGTAAAGCAAGGTAAGGCATCATGGTAAGGAAAGAAATGGCACCATGGGCACCATGGTAAGGAAAAGCAAGGTAATGTAAGGTAAGGCAAGGCAAGGCACCATGGGCAGCATGGTAGGTTAAGGCAAGCAAGGTAAGCCACAACGGGCAGCATCAAAAGGCAAGGCAAGGCACCAAGGGCACCATGGTGGGGCAAGGTAAGGCAAGTCAACATGGACACCATGGTAAGGCAAGGAAAGGAAAGACAAGGTAAGTTAAGGCACCATCGGCACCATGGTAAGTAAAGGCAAGGCAATACACAAGGGGCACCATGGTAAGCTAAGGCAAGGTAAGGTACAATTTGCAACATGTTAAAGCAAGGCAATGCAATGCACCATGAGCACATGGTCAGGCAAGGATAGGCAAGAAAGGAACCATGGGCAACATGGTAAGGTAAGGAAGGCAAGACAACATGATCACCATCATAAGACAAGGAACGGCAAGACCAGCAAGGCACCATGGGCACCATGGTAATGAAAGGCAAGGCAAGGCTCCATGGGAACTATGGTAATGCAAGGCAAGGCAAGACAAGGGACGATGGGCACCATTTTAAAACAAGGAAAGGTAAGGCACCAAGGACACCATGGTAAGACCAGGCAAGGCAAAGAAAGGCTAGTTAAGGCAAGAAACCATGGGCATGATGGTAAGTCTGGAAAGACTAGGCGAGGCAAGGAACCATATGCATCATGGTAAGGCAAGGCAAGGTAAAACACCATGAGAACTATGGCAAGACAAAGTAAAACAAGGCAATGCAAGGCAAGGTACCATGGACACCATGGTAAAAGAAGTAAAAGCAAGGCAAGGCAAGGCACCACGGTAAAAAAAAAAGAAAATGGCAAGGAAAGGTAAGGTACCTTGGCCACTCTGGTAAGGCAAGTCAAGGCAAGGCACCACTGGCACTAGAGTAAGGCAAGGAAAGGGAAGGGAAGACACCATTAGCACAATGGTAAGGCAAGGCAAGGCAAGACACCATGGGCACCACGGAAAGGCAAGACAATGTAAGGCAAAGTAAAGCAAGGCACCATGGGAACCATGGTAAGGCACGGCAACGCAAGGCAAGGCAAGCACCATGGGCACCTTGGTAAGGCAAGGAAAGGCAAGGCAAGGCACCACGGTCACTATAGTAAGGCAAGGAAAGTCATCATGGGCACAATTGTAAGACATGGAAAGTCAAGGCAAGGTAATGAAAAGCACTACGTGCACCATGATAAGTGACAGCAAGGCAGGCAAGGCACAATAAGAACCAATGTAAGTCAAGGCAAGGCAATTCAACATGGGCACCATGGTAAGGCAAGGCAAGAAACCATGAGCACCATGGTGAGGCAAGGCAAGGCAGGGTAATACTAGGCACCATGGAAACCACTGTAAGGCAAGGCAAGGCACCATGGGCAACACATAAGGCAAGGCACCATGGACACCATGGAAAGGAAAGGAAAGGCAAAGACATGCCCAATGGCTGTGTCACCATAATAACGTAAGGCAAGGCAAGGCAAGGTAAAGTTAGGCAATGCACCATGGTCTTTATGGTAAGGCAAGGCAAGGCAAGGCATCATGTGCAACATAGGCATGTAAGAGAATGAAGGCACATGGGTACAATGGTATGGCAAGCCAAGGCAAGGCCCCATTGGCACCATGGTAAGGCAATGCAAGGAAAGGCAACATGGGCACCATGACAAAGCAAGGCAAGCCAAGAACATGGCACCATGTTTAGGCATGGAAAGGAATGGCACCATGGGCACCATGGTAGGGCAAGGCACATTTGGCACCATGGTAGGGCACGGCAAGGCAAGTCAAGAAAAGGAAAGGCTCCGTCAGTACCATGATAAGTAAAGTCAAGGCAAAGCACCATGGGAAATATGTTAATTCAAGGCAAGACAAGGCAAAGTACCATGGACACCACGGTAAAATGAAGGTTAGCCACCATGAACACCATGATAAAGTAAGGCAAGGTAACTCAAGGAAAGGCACTATGGGCACCAATGTAATGCAAGGCAAGACAAGGCAAGACACCATGGGAACAAAGGTAAGGCAAGTCAAGGCAATGCAAGGCAATGCACCATGGGCACCATTGTAAGGCAAGGCAAAGCACCAAGGGCACCATTTTAGGGCAGGGCAAGGCAAGGCAAAGAAAACAACATGGGCACCACAGTAAGGCAAGGCAAGGGAAGGAATGATGGGCACCATGGTTAGGCAAGGCAACGTAAGGCACTATGAGCATCACGGTTAGGGAAGCAAAGCAAGGCAAGGCAAGGCACCGAGGTCCCCATGGTAAGGCAAAAAACGCAATGCAAGGCACCATGGGCATCAAGGTAGTGCAAGGCAAGGCAATGCAGGGAACCATGGTAAGGGAAGGTAAAGCACCATAGACAAAATGGAAAGGCCAGGCATGGCAAGGAAAGATAACATGGGCACCATGGTAAGGCAAGGGAACAAAAGGAATTATGGGCACCATGGTTAAGTAAGGTAAGGAATATGAGCACCATGGTCATGGCAAGGCAAAGCAAGGCAAGACAAGGCATCAAGGTCACCATGCTAAGGCAAGGAAATGCAATGCAAGGCACCATGGGCATAATGGTAATGCAAGCCAAGGTAAGGCAGGGCACCATAGGCACCATGGTAAGGCAAGGTAAGGCAAAAAACCGTTGGCATCATAGTAGGACAAGGCAAAGCACCAAGGGAACAATGGTATCGCAAGGCAAGTCACTATGGGTACCATGTTAAGGCAAGGCGAGGTAAGGCATTAAAATGTATCCTGTTTACCAAGGTAAGGCAAAGCAAGGCAAGGCAAGGCAAGGTTCTATGGTTGACATGGTAAGGTAAGGCAAGGCAAGACACCATGGTCACCATGGTAAAGCAAGGCCATGCAAGGCATGTTGCCATGGGCACCAAGGCAAGGCAAGGCATGGGAAGGCAAAAATATGCACCATGATAAGGCAAGGCAAGGTAAGGTAAGGCAAGGTACCATGGGCACCATGGTAAGGCAAAGCATGGCAAGGCATGGCACCATATGCAACAAGGGCTTGCAAGACAATGCAAGGCACCATGAGCAACATGGTAAGGCAAGACAAGGCAGGGCACCATGCGCATCATTGGAAGACAAGGCAAGGAACCATGAAGACTATGGTAAGGCAAGGCAAGGAGCAAGAACATGATATCATGGGCACCATGTTAAGTCATGACAAGGCACCATGAGCACCATGATAAGGCAAGGCAAAGGAAGGCACAATGGGCAACATGTTAAGGCGAGACACCATGGTTATGATGGTAACACAAGGCAAGGCAAGGCAAGGCAAAACCCCATGGAAGCCATGATAAGGCAACCGAAATCAAGGCAAGGAATCATGGCAGCCTGCAAAGATAAGGCAAGGCACGCAATGCAAGATGACATGGGCACAATGGTATGGCAAGGCAAGGCAATTCATGCATGGCAAAGCAAGGCAAGGGAAGGCATCACACCATGGACACCATGGTAAGGCAAGGCATGGCAGGCAAGTCACCATAAGCACCATGGTAAGGCAAAGCAATGCGAAAAAACAGCAAGACAAGGAAAGACAAGGTAAAGCAAATAAGGTAAGGAAGGCAACATGGGTACCATAGTAAGGCAAGGCAAGGCATGCACTGCAAAGCAAGGCAAAGTGAAGGTACTATGGGCTCAATGGTAAGGCACGTCAAGGCAAAGCAAGGCAACTTGGGCACCATGATATGGCAAGGTAAGACCAGGCATGGCAAGGCAAGCCACCATGGGCACCATATTAAGCCAGAGTAAAGCAAGACAAGACATCATGGGCAACACGATAAGACAAGGCAAGGCAAGGCACCCTGAGCACCATGGTAAGCCACAGCAAGGCAAGGAACAATGGGCAACATGGTAAGGCAAGGCAAAAACTATGTGCACCATGGTAACGTAATGCACGGCAAGGCACATTGGGCAGCATGGTAAGGAAAGGCAAGGCAACATGGGCACCATGTTAAGGCAAGATAATTCAAGGCAAGCCAACCACGGCACCATAGTAAGGCAAGGGAAGAAAAGGAACTATGGGTACCATAGTAGGGGGAAGGCAAGGCAAGGCAAGGTACCATGGCACCATGGTAAGGCAAGGCAAGCCAATACACTATGTGCCCCATGGTAAGGCAAGGCAAGGCAATACAAGGCATCATGGACACCATGGTAAGGGAAGGAAAAACAAGGCAATACAATGGAAAGCAAGGCACCATAGGAACCATTGTAATGCAAGGCATGGGAAGGCAAGGAAAGACACCATAGGCACCAAGGTAAGAAAAGGCAAGGTAAGGACAGGCAAGGAAACATGGACAACATAGTAATGCAAGGCAAGGCACAATGAGCACTATGGTAAGGAAAGTAAAGGCAAAAGAAGGCACCATGGGCCACATGTTAACTCAAGGCAAGGTAACATGGGCACCATGGTTGGGCATGGCAATGCATCATGCACACGATGGACAGGCAAGGCAATGCAACACACCATGGGCTCCATCGTAAATCTAGAAAAGGCATCATGGGCAACATGGTAAGATAAGTCAAGGCATCATGGCACCAAGGTAATACAAGGCAAGACAAGGCAATGCAAGGCTAGGCAACATGAGACCAGGGTAAAATTTTGCAAGGCATCATGGACACCATGGACACCATGGAAAGGCAAGGCAAGGCCATGTAAGGCAAGAGAAGGCAAGGCTCCATGGTTATCATGGAAAGGTAAAAGAAAGGAAAGGAAAGAAGGAAAGGAAAGGAAAGGAACAGAATTTAAAGGAAAAGGAAAGGGAAGGGAAGGAAAGGGAAGGGAAGGGAAAGGGAAGGAAAGGAAAGGAAAGGAAAGGAAAAGGAAAGAAAGGAAAGGAAAAGGAAGGGAAGGGAAGGAAAGGAAAAAGGAAAGAGGAAAGGAAAGGAACGGAAAGGCACCAAGCACACCACATTAAGGCTAGCCGGGTCACCATAGGTACAATGGTAAAAGAAGGCTAAGCAAGGCAAGGTGAAGCATCATAAGCTCCATGGTAAGGCAAAGCAAGACAGGGCAATGAAAGACACCATGGTCACCTTTGGTAAGGCAAGGCTTGGCAAGGCAAGGCAAGGCATGGCACAATGGGTAACATGGTAAGACAAGGTAAAGCAATGCAAGGCATCATGGGCAACATGAGGAGGCAAGGCAAGGCAAGACAAAGCAAGGCACCACAGGCACCAGGGTAAGGAAAAATAAGGCAAGGCTAGGCAAGGCATGGGAAAGCACCATGGGCACCACAGTAAGACTAGGAAACACAAGGCATTCTGGGTACCATTATAAGGCAAGGCAATGCAAAGCAAGGCAAAGGAAGGCACCGTGGACACCATGGTAAGGCAAGGAAGCCAAGGCACCATGGGCCCAATGGTAAGTTGAGGTAAGGGAAGACAAAGCAAGGCAGCATGGACACCATGGTAAGGCAAGGCAAAAAAGGGCAAGGAAATGGAAAACAAGACACCGTGGGCACCATGGTAATACAAGGTAAGGGAAGGCAAAGAAAGACACCATGAGCAGCATTTTAAGGCTAGACAAGGCAATGCAAGGAACCATGGGCACCAAAGTAACAAAAGGCAAGACAAGGAAAGACAAGAAACAATAGGCACCATGGTAAGGCACGGCATGGCAAGGGAAAATAAGGCAATGCACCATCGGCACAATGGTAAGACAAGGCAAAGCAAAGCACAACAAGCACCATGATAAGGCAAGGCTAGGCAAGACACCATGGGCACCATAGTAAAGCAAAGCAAGGAAAGGAAAGTCAATGCATTATTGGCACCATGGTACATCAATTCAAGGCAAGGCAAGGAATCACTGGCACCTTGGTAAGGCAAGGCAAAGCAAGGCAAGGTAAAGTGATGCAAGTCACCATGGGCACCATGGTAAGACAAGGTATGGCAAGGTAAGGCAAGGCAATGTAACATGGGTACTGGAGGAATGCAAGGCAAAGGCAAGGAAAGGCATGATGGACATCAAGGTAAGGCAAGGCAAGGCAAACCTAGGTATCATGGACACCATGGTAAGACAAGAAAAGGCACCATAGTCACCGTGGTAAAAACGGCATGGAAGAGCAAGGCAAGGGAAGGCAAGGCACCATGGGCACCACGGTAAAACAAGGCAACACAAGGCCGGAAAAGACATCATGGATACCATGGTAAGGTAAGGGAAGGTAAGGCAAGGCAGCGTGGGAACTATGATAAGGCAATGCAATGAAAGGCAAAACAAGACATGGCACCACGGGCACCATAGGAAAGCAAGGCAACACACCATGGGCACCATGATAATGCAAGGCAATGCATTCATATTAAGGCACCATGGACATCAAGGTAAGGGAAGGCAAGGCAAGACACCATGGGTACCATGGTAAGGCAATGCAAATCAACATGGGCAAGATGGTAAGGCAAGGCAAGGCAAGGCATCATGGGCACCATAGTAAGGGAAGGTAAGGCAATTCAAGGCCCCATGGGCACCATGTTAATACAAGGCAAGCCAGGGCACTATGGGCACCATGGTAAAGCAAGGCAAAACAAAGCAAGTCAGGCAAGAAACCATGTTGAGGCAATGCAAGACAAGACAAGGAGGCACCATGGGCACGATGGTTAGGCAAGGTAAGGAAAGGCATCATGGGCACCATGGTAAGGCAATGCAAGGCAAGACAAGACAAGGCACCATGGGCACCATTTTAAGGCAAGGGAAGGCAAAGCACCATGGGCCCCTTGCAAGGCAAGGCAAGGCAAGGTACCATGGGCAACATGGTAGGGCTAGGAAAGGCAAGACAATAAAAGCACAATGTTAAGGCAAGGCATTGCAAGGCACAAAGGACACCAAGGTAACCCAAGGTAAGGCCAGGCAAGGCACCACAGACACCATGGTAAGGGAAGTTAAGGAAATGCAATGCACCTGGGGCACCACATTTAGGCAAGGAAAGGCATGGCATGGCAAGACACTATGGGTGGCACAGTAAACAAGACAAGGCAAGGCACAGAAGGCAATGCACCATGGGCACCTTGGTAAAGCAAGGCAAAACAAGGCAAGGTAAGGCACCACGGGTACCAATGAAAGGCAAGGCAAGGGACGAGGGCACCATGGTACTGCAAGGCAAGCCAAGGGAAATCACCTTAGGCAGCATACTAAGGCATGACTAGGCAAGGCAAGGCAATGCACCATGGGCACCATGTTGTGGCAAGACAAAAAAGGCAAGGCACTGTGGTCTCCATGTTAAGACAAGACAAGGACAGGTGAGGCAAGGCACTATGGGCACCAAGGTAAAACAAGGCAAGGCAATGCAATGCAACAGGGGCACCATGGTATGGAAAAACAGAACAAGGCAAGGCAACGCACCATGGG
This sequence comes from Ateles fusciceps, assembly GCA_036589455.1. NCBI lineage: Eukaryota > Metazoa > Chordata > Mammalia > Primates > Atelidae > Ateles > Ateles fusciceps. Next base: position 19,067 of record JAZHEH010000318.1, on the reverse strand, counting down.
CACCATGGTAAGGTAAGCAAAGGCAAGACAGACACTACGGGCATCCTGGTAAGGTAGGAAAAGCAACGAAAGGCATAAAAATGGCAAGACACATGGGCACCATTGTATAGCAAGTTAAGGCAAGGCAACATGTGTACCATTGTAAGGCAAGGCAAGGCAAGCATCATGTGCACCATGGTAAGGCAGGACAAGGACAGGTAAGGCAAGGCACTATGGACACCATGGTAAACAAGACAAGGCAAGGCAACACAAATGTACCACGGGCACCATGGTATGACAAAAATAAAACAAGGCAAGGTGACACACCATGGGCACCTTGGTAAGGTAAGCATAGGCAAGGCACCATGTGCACCATGGTAAGGCAAGGCAATGCAAGAAAAGCAAGGCACCATGGACACCATGGCAAGGTAAGCCAAAGCTAGGCAAGGCAAAGCAATTAATATTCAGCACCATTGGCACCATGGCATGGCATGGCAAGGCAAGGTAAGGCAAGGCAAAGCCCCTTAGGCACCATGGTAAGGCAATGCAAGGCAAGGCACCATGGTAACCATGGTAAGGCAAGCCAAGGAATGGCAAGACAAGGCACAATGGGCACTATGGTAAGGCAAGGCAAGGCAAGACAGGGCACCATGGGAACCATTGTAAGCAAGGCAAGGCAGTGAAAGACACCATAGGCACAATGGTAAGGCAAGGTAAGGAACAGAAAGGCAAGATAGGCAAGGTAAGGCATTATGGGTACCATAATAAGGCAATGGAATGAAAGGTAATACAAGGCAAGGCACCATGAGCATCATGGTAAGAAAAAAAAGGCAAGGCATGGTACCTTGGGCACCATGGTAATCAAAGGAAGGCAATGCAAGGAACCATGGGCACCATGACAATACAAGGTTAGACAAGTCATGATGTACACAATGGTAAGGCAATGCAAGGGAAGACAAAGCACCATGGGCACCATGTTAAGGCAAGGCAAGGCAAGGCAACGCAAGACACCATGGGCACAATGGTAAGGCAAGGCAAGACATCATGGGCAAATGGTAAGTCAAGGGAAAAAAATGGCAAGGCAATGCAAGGCGACATGGGCACCATGGTAAGAAAAGGCAAAGCAAGTCAATGGAAAGCATGGCGTCATGGGTATCATGATAAGGTATGGCAAGTCTAGGAAAGAAAACATGGGTACCATGGGAAAACAAGGAATGGCAAGTGCAGGCACCATGGGCATCATGGGAATGCAAGGCAAGGCAAGGCATCATGGGCACCATGGTAAGGCAAGGCAAGGCAAGACAAGACAATTAACCTGTGAACTCTAGTAAGGCAAGGTACGGAAAGACCCAATGGACATCATAATAAAGCAAGGCAAAGGCAAAGGAAGGCATTATATGTGCCATGGTAGGACAGACAAGGCTAAGCAAGGAAAGGCATCATAGATGCCATGATATGGCTACGCATGGCCAGGCACCATGTGCATTATGATAAGGTAAGGCAAGGCAAATCAAGGCACCATAAGCACCATGGTAATCCAAGGCAGGACAAAGCAAAGGACCGTGGGCACCATCGCAAGGGTACACAAGGAAAGACACCATAGACACCTTGGCAAGGCAAGCCAAGGCTGGTCAAGAAGAGACATTAAGTCCAGGTGCCATGGGCACCATGACAAGGCAAGGTAAAAACACGATGGGCACCATGGTAAGGCAAAGTGAGGCAAGGCAAGAAGACACCATGGACATCTTGGTAAGGCAAGGCAAGGCAAGGCAAGGTACCATGGTCACCATGGTAAGGTAAGGCAAGGCACCATGGGCACCATGTTAAGGAAAGGAAAGGAAAACACCAAGGACACCATGGAAAGGCAAGGCAAAGTATTATGGGTACCATGGTAAGGCAAGGTAAGGCAAGGCATTGTGGTCACCATGGTAAGGCAAGGCAAGGCAAGGGAAGTCACAAGGTGCATCATTGTAATGCAAGGTACAGCAAGGCAAAACACTATGAGCACCATGGTAAGGCAATGGAAGTCACCATGGACACCGTGGTAGGCAAGGCAAGGCATCATAGGCACCATGGTAAGGCAAGGCAAGTCACCATGGGCACCATAGTAAGGCAAGGCATCACTGGTGCCATGATATGAAAAGGCAAGGCACCATGGGCACCATTGTAGGGCATAGCAAGGCAAAGCAAGGCATCATGGACACCACGGTAAGGCAAGGCAAGGCACAATGGACACCATGGTAAGACAAGGCAAGGCATGTCACCATGGACACCATGGCAAGGCAAGGCTAGGCCAGACATAGCAATTAATGTCAAGGCACCGGGGGCATCATGGGAAGGCAGGGGAAAGGCATGGCAAGATGGGCACCATGGTAATGAAAGGGAATGCAAGGCAAAAAATGGCACCACAAGCACCATGGTATGGGAAGGCAAGGCAAGGCATGTCTAGTTACGGTGGGCACCATGGTAAGGCAAGGCAAGGAACTATGGGGCAACATGGAAAGGTAAGTGAAGGCAATTCATCAAGGACACCATTGTAAGGCAATGCAAGGCATTATGGGCACCATGGTAAGGCAAGACAAGGCAAATCAATGCACCTTGAGCACCATGGTAAGGCAAGGCACCAGGGACATCATGGTAATATAAGGCATGGCAAGGCAAAGCACTATGGGCACCATGGTAAGGCAAGGCAAGGTGCCATAGACACCATGGTAAGGCATGGTAAGGCAAGGCAAGGCAGGGCACCATAGGCATCATAATAAGGCAAGGCAAGGTAAGGCAAGGGAAAGCCCCGTGGGCACTATATTAAGGCAGGGCAAGGCAAGGTAAGTCAGCATGGGAACCATGGTAAGGCAAGGCAAGAAACGGCAAGGCAGGCAAAATGAGAACCATGGTAAGAGCAGGCAATGCAAAACACGGAACCATTGAATCAATGGTAAGCAAGGAATGGTAGTGTAAGTCACCATGGGCACAATGGTAAGGCAAGCCAAGGAAAGGAAAGGAAAGGAAAGAAAGGCAAGGATAAGGCAACATGGGTACCATGATAAGGCAACACAATAAAAGATAAGGCAATTCAAGGAATCATGGCATCATGGTAAAGCAAGGAAAGTCAAGCAAGATACCTTGGACACCATGGGAAGACAAGACAAGGCACCATGGACCCATGATAAGGCAAGACAAGTAAAGGCACCATGGTCAGAATGGTAAGGCAAGGCAAGGCATCATGAGCACCATGCTAAGGCAAGATAAGGCAAGGAACCATGGGCACCATAGTGAAGGAACACAAGGCAGGACACGATGGGCACTATGGTAAGGCAAGGCAAGGCACCATGGACATCATGGCAAGGCAAAGCAAGACTAGGCCAGAAGAAGTAATTAAAGTCAGGGTACCATGAACATCACGGCAAGGCAAGGCAAGTCACAATGGGCACCATGATAAGGCAAGGGAAAGCATGGCACAAAAGACACCATTGTCACCTTGGAAAGGCAATGCAAGGCAAGCCTAGTTACTCCTGACACCACAGTAAGGCAAGGCAAGTCACCATGGGCCGTTTGGGAGGCAAGTAAAGGCAAGGCACCAAGGACATCATCATAAAAGAAGGCAAGGCATTATGAGAACCATGGTAAGGCAAGACAAGGCAAGCAAATGCACCATGGGTACCATGGTAATGCAAGGCAAGGTAAGCCAGGGCACAAAGGGCATCAAGGTAATGCAAGGCACAGCAAGGCAAGGCACTATGGGCACCATGGTAAGGCGAGTCAATGTACCATGGGAACCATGGTAAGGCATGACAAGGCAAGGCAAGGCACCATAGGCATCATAATAAGGCAAGGCAAGGGAAGGCAAGGAAATGCCCCATGGGCACTATTGTAAGAAAAGGCAAGGCAAGTCAGCATGAAAAACATGGAAAGGCAAGGCAAGGCAAAATGAAAACCCTGGTAAGGAAAGGCAAGGTAAAGCAAGGCACAATGGGCACAAAGGTAAGGCAAGGTAAGAAAAAGGAAAGACAAGGCAACACATGGCACCACGGGCAGCATGGGCACCATGGTATAGAAAGGGACAGCAAGAGAGGCAGCATAAGAACCATGATAAGGCAAGGAAACGCAATGAACCATGTGCACCATGGTAAGGCAAGGCAAGCCAAGGCAATACACCATAGGCATCATGGTAGGGCAAGGCAAAGCCAAGGAACAAAAGGCAAGGCAGCATGGGCATCATGGTAAGGTAAGGAAATGGAATGCAGCATGGGCACCATGGTATGGCAAGGCAAGGCAAAGCACCAAGGGCACCATGGTAAGGCAAGGCAAGGCACCATGGGCCCCATGGTAAGGCAAGGGATGGAAAGACACCATGGGCACTATGGTAAGGTAAGTCAAGGTAAGATAAGGAGACAAGGGCACCATGGTATAACATGCCAATGCAAGGCACCATGAGAACAATGATAAGGGAAGGCAAGATAAGGCACTATGGAAAAGATGGTAAGCCATGGCAAGGCAAGGCAAGTAACCATAGGCACCCTGGTAAGGCAAGGAAAAGTAAGGAGATATGGGCAACATGGTATAACAGGACAATGCAAGGAACCATAAGCACAATGATAAGTCAAGACAAAGCGCCATGGAAAAGATAGTGATAGCAATGCAAGGCAAGGGACAATGGGCACCAGAATAAGTCAAGGCAAGGAAAGGTAAGGCACCCTGGGCATCATGGTATGGCAAGGGAAGGCAAGGCAAGATACTAAGGGCACCATAGTAAACAAGGCAAGGCAATTCAAGGTATGGCACCATGGGCCCCATGGTAAGGCAAGTATGGCAGTGCTCCATGGGAACTATGGTAAGATAAGGCAATGAAAGATAAGGCTACATGTTCACCATGGTAAAACATGGCAAGGCAAGGCACCATTAGCACAACGGTAAGGCAAGGCCTGGCAAGGCACTGTGGAAAACATGTTAAGCCATGGCAAGACAAGGCAAGACTCCATGGGCACCATAGTAATTCAAGGTAAGGAAAGACAAGGCACCCGGGGCATCATGGTAAGGCAAGGGAAGGCAAGGCAAGGCAAAACAACATGGGAACCATGATAAGGCAAGGCAAAGCAATTCACAATGATAAAGGTAAGTAAAGGCCCCATGGGCACCATGGTAAAGCATGTCAAGGCAGGGTAAGGCAAGCCAATGCACCATGGGCACCCTGGTAAGCAAGGCAGAATAGTGTAAGGCATGATGGGCACCATGGTATGGAAAGGGAAGGTAAGGCATGTCACCATGTGCACCATAGTAAGGCAAGGAAAGGCACAATGGAAACCATGGCAATGGAAAGCAAAATCCAAGGCAAGGCACCATGGGCACCATGGTAGGGCAAAGCTAGGCTCCATGGGTACCATGATAAGGCAAGGCAAGGCAAAGCATGGCAAGGCAAGTCACCATGGGCACCATGGTAAGAGAAGGTAAGGCAATGAAAGGCAAAGCATCATGGGCACCATGGTAAGTCAAGGAAAGTTATCATGGGAAGCAAGGTAAAGCAATTCAAGGCAAAACATAGAATAGCACCATGGGCACCAAAGTAAGGGAAGGCAAGTCACCATGGACAACATGGTAAGGCAAGGAATGCAAGGCAAGGCAATGTAAGGAAGCATGAGACCATTGTAAGGCAAAGAAACATACAATGGGCAACATGGTAAGGCAAGACAAGCAAAGGCACCATGGATACCATGGTAAGGCAAACCAAGGCACCACAAGCAACATGGTAAAGCAAGGCAAGGCAATGCATCATTGTCACCATGGTAAGGCAAGGGAAGGTAAGGCAACATGGGCACCATGATAAGACATGGCAAGCACCAAGGACTTCATGATAAGGCAAGGCAAGACACCATGGACACCATGGTAAGGCAAAGCAAGGCAAGACAAGGCACAGTATCATGGGCACCATGGTATGGCAAAGTTAGGCACCAAAGGCAACATGGTAAGACAAGGCAAGGGAAGGCACCAAGGGCACCATGGAGAGACAAGACAAGGCATGGAAGGCACCATGGGCACCATTGTGAAGCAAGGCAAGGCTCGGGAAGGTACAATGGGCACCATGGTATGGTAAGGCAAAGCAAGGAAAGGCACTAAGGTTACCGTGGTAAAGCATGGCAAAGCATGGGAACCATGGTAAGGCAAGGCAAGATAAAGCACCATGGTAAGACCTTGGTAGGCAAGTCAGGCAAGCCACCATTGCGCCATTGGCACAAGGGTAAGGCACGGTATGTCAAGTCACCATGGGAACCATTGTAACATAAGGCATGTCAAGGCACAATAAGCACCTTGATAAGTAAAGACAAGGTGCCATGAGAACCACCATGAGGCAATTGAAGGCACCTTGGGCACCACAGAAAAGCAATCAAAGTAATGCACCATGGGCACTGTGGTAAGTCATGGCAAGGCACCATGGACACCATGGTAAGGCAAAGCAAGGAAAGGAAGGTAAGTCAAGGCACCATGGGCACCATGGTTAGACAAGTCTAGGAACCAAGGGCACCATGGTAAGGCAAGGCAAGGCAAAGCAAGGCAAGGCAAGGCAAGGCAAGGCAAGGCAAGGAACCACTGCCTCCATGGGAGAACAAGGCAATCCGTGGCTAGGCAACATGGGAACCACAGTAAGGCAAGGCAAAACAAGGCAAGGCAAGGCAATGCATGTCACTATGAGTATCATGGTAAGGCAATGCAAACCAAGGCATGATGGGCACGACCAGAAGGCAAGGCAAGTCATCGTAATAAAAGACTCCATGGGCACTATGATATGGGAAGGCAAAGCAAATCAATATGGGCACCATTGTAGGGCAAGGCAAGGTAAAGCAAATCAAGACACCACAGACAGCTAGATAAGCAAGGCAGTTAAAGGCAAGGCACCCAGGGCACAGTGTTAAAGCAAGCATTGGCAAGGCAAGACACCAAGGTCACCATGGTAATGCAAGGCAAGGCAGGGTAAGATACAATGGATACCATGGTAAGGCAAGCCAAGGCAAGGAACCATGGGCACCATGGTAAAGCAAGGCAACACCAGGCAAGATACCATGGGTAACATGGTAAGGCAATCCAAGGCAATTCAAGGAACGATGGGCACATGGTAAGGCAAAGGAAGGCAAAGAAAGTCAAGTGAAGGCAAAGCAAGGCACCAAGAGCACCATGGTAAGGCAAGGCAAGGGAAGGGAAGGCAACTGGGGCACCAGGTTAAGGCAAGGATTGACAAGGAAAGGCACCAAGGGCACCATGGTACAGCAAGACAAGGCAAGGCAAGATACCATAGGTACCACTGTAAGGCAAGACAAGACAAGGCAAGGAACCATGGGCACCACATTAAGGCAAGGCAAGTTACCATGGGCACCATGGAAAGGCAAGGCAAGGCAAGGCACAATGACCCATAATGTAAGGCGATTCAAGGCAAGGAAAGGAACCATGGGCAGTATGGTAAGTCAAGGCAAGGCAAGGCAAGGCAAAAAACCATGGGCAGCATGTTAGAGTAAGGGAAGGCAAGGAAAGTTAAGTCAAGGCAAAGCAAGTCACCAAGAGCACCATGGTAAGGCAAAGCAAGGAAAGGAGGCATGGGCACCATGCTATGTCAAGGCAAGGCAAGGAAAAGCACCATGGGCACCATGATAAGGCAAGGCAAGGAAAGACATTATGGTAAGCAAGGCAAGGCAAGACACCACCACAACATGGTTAGGCAAGACAAGGCAAGGCAAGGCACAATGTGGCACCATGGTAAGGCAAGGCACGACAAGGGAAGGCACCATGGGCACCATGGTAAGGCAAGGCAAGGTAACCATGGGCATGATGGTAAGGCAAGGCAAGGCAAGGCAATGCACCTTGGACGCCATGGTTGAACAATGAAAGGCATGGCAAGGCACCAGAGAAACCATGCTAAAGCAAGGCATGGCAAGGCACCATGGACAACATGGTAAGGCAAGTCAATGCAACGCATGACACCATGGGCACCATGGTAATGCAAGGCAAGGCAAGGCAAGGCAAGGCAGCCATCAGCACCATGGTAAGGCAAAGTAAAGCAAAGCAAGGCAAGACAAAGCACTATTTGAAGTATGGTAATGTAAGGCAATTCAACGTACTATGGACACCATGGTAATTCAAGGCAAGACAAGGTTAGGCACCATAGCACCATGGTAAGTCAAGGCAGGGCAAGGCAAGGTACCATAGGCACCATGGTGAGAAAGTGCAAGGCAAATAAAAACAAGTCAACCACCATGGGCTTCCTGGTAAGACAAGGCAAGGGAAGGCACCATGGACAGCAAGTAATGGAAAGCAAGGCGCCATGGGCTCCATAGTTAGGCAAGGCAAGAAAAGGCAAAAAGAAAAAAAAAAGGCAAGTTACCATGGACACCATGGTAAGGCAAGGCAAGGCACAATGGGCAGCATAGTATGACAAGGCAATGGAAGGCAATACTGAATACTTTTGGCACCATGGTAAGGCAAGGCATGGTCACGCAATGCAAGGGAAGACACCATGGGCACCATGGTAAGACAAGGCAAGGCACCATGAACACCATGGTAAGGCAAAGCAAGGCAAGCAAGATAACATGGGAACCACGGTAAGGGAAGATAAGGCAAGGCAAGGCAAGGTAAGTCACCATGGGCAGCAAGGTAAGTCAACGCAAGAAACCAGGTACACCCTGGTAACATAAGGCCGTGCAAGGCAAGGCACCATGGGCACTTAATAAGGCAGGCAGGGCATGATAAGGCACCATGGGCATCTTGGTAAAGCAAGACAAGGCAAGGCAGTGCAAGACAAGGTGGCATGGGCACCATTGTAAGGCAAGGCAAGCCACGGAAAGGCACCATGTGCACCCGGTAATACAAGAAAAAGCAAGGCACCATGGACACCCAGGTAAGGCAAGGCATGGTTAGTCAAGACATCATGGGCAACATGTAAAGGGAAGACAAGGTAAGGCAAGGCAAGGCAAGGCACAATGTTAAGGCACAGGAATGCAAGGCAAGGCAATGCAAGTCACCATGAGCATCATGGTAAAGCAAGGCAAGGCAAGCCAAGGCACCATAGGCACCATGGTAAGGCAAGGCAAAGCAAGACACAACAGGCACTGTGGTAAGGCAAGGGAAGTCAAGCCACCATGGGTACAATGGTAACGCAAGTCAAGGCAAGAGAAAACACGGTATGGCAAGACATGGCAAGGCAAGGCAAGGCACCATGGACACCATGGTAAGGCAAGTGAAGACAAGGCACCATGGGCACCATGGTCATGTAAGTCAGAGGCAGACAAGGCATGGCAAGGCAAGGCAAGGCAAGGTAAGGTCCGACAAGGTAAGGAACCATGGATCTCAAGGCAAGGCAAGGAATGGCAAAGAACCATTAAAACAATGGTAAGGCAAGGCAAGATAAGGCAAGGCACCATGGGCACCATGTTAAGGGAAAGATAGGCAGCATGGTCACCATCATAAGGCAAGGCAAGGAAAGGCAGGGGAAAGGCACACTGGGCACACTTTAAGACAACTTAAGAAACTCAAGGCACCCTGGGCACCATGGGAAGGGAAGACAAGGAACCATGGGCATAAGGGTAAGGTAAGACAGAGCACCATGGGTTCCATGGTAAGTCAAGGCAAGGCAAGGAAAGGCACTATGGGCACCATGGTAAGGCAAGGCAAGGCTAGGCAAGGAAAAGCACCATGGGTACCATGATGAGACAAGGTAAGGCAAGGCAAGGCAATGTACGATGGGCACCACTGTGAAGCAACATAAAACAAGGCAATTCACCATGGGCACATTGGTCAGGCAACCGATGCAAGGCAAGTCACCATGTGCACCATGATAAGGCAAGTCAAGGCAAGAGAAGGCACCATGAGAACCATGGTAAGGCAAGCAAGGAAAGGCAACACACCCCGGGAAACCATGGTAAGGCAAAGGAAAGTAAGGCAAGATAAGCAAGGCACCATGGGCACCATGGTAAGGCAAGACAAGGTAATGCAAGGCACTCTTGGCACCATGGTAAGGCAAAACAAGGCAAGGCAAGGCAACCACAGTCACCATGGTAACGCAAGGCAAAACCAGGCAAGGAAGCCATAATGTGCACTATGGTAATGCAAGAATTGGCAAGGTACCATGGGCACCATGATAAGACATGGAAAGGCAACATTACTGTGGTAACTGAAGACAAAACAAAGTATGACAAGGCAAGGCGTGGCACTAGGGCACCATGGTAAGGAAATGCAAAGCAAGGCAAGGCACAATGGGTACCATAATATGGCAAAGCAAGGGAAACAAAGACATTGTGTATACCATGGTAAGGCAAGGCTAATCACGGCAAGTCACCACTGGCATTACGGTAAGGCAAGGGAAGGCAAGGCAAGGCACCATGGGCACCATGGTATGACAAGGCTAAGTAAGGCATATCACTACTGGTACCATGGTAAGGAAAGGCAAGAAAAGGAAAGGCACCCGGGGCATCATGGTAAGGCAAGGAAGCCAATGAAAGGCAAGGCAAGGCACCATGGACACCATGGTAAGGGAGAACAAGGAAAGGAAAGGCACCTTGGGCACCATGGTAAGGCAAGAGAACGCAACACACAGAAAGGCACTATGAGCACCATGGTAAAAAAAGGTAAGGCAAGGTAAGGCGTACCAAGGTAAAGCAAGGAATACCAAGGCAAGGCAAGGCACCATGATCATCATGGTAAGGCAAGGAAATGCAAGGCAACATGGGCACCATGGTAAGGCCGCAAATGTCAAGGCAAGGCAAGTAACAAAAAAGGCACCATGGGCACCATAGTAAGACAAGGCAAGGCACCATGAGCACCATGGTAAGGCAATGCAAGACACATCAAGGCACCGTGGGCACCATAATAAACCAAGGCAAGGCAAGAAACCTTGGGAACCATGTAAAGCAAGGCAAGGCAAGCCACCTTGGCCACCATGGTAAGGCATGGCAAAGCAAGGCAAGGAAGACACCATTGCCACCAAGGTAAGGCACGGCAAGGCAAAAATAAGACACCATTGGTACCATGGTAAGGCAAGTCTAGGCAAGGCAAGGCACCATGGGCACCATGGTAAGGCAACGCAAGGCAAGAGAAGTTAAAGTACCATAGGCACCATAGTAAGGCAAGGCAAAGCAAGGCACAATGGACACCATGGTAAGACAAGGCAAGGGAAGGCAAGGCATGATGGGCACCATGATAAGGCAATGCAAGGCAAGACACGACACCATGGACACCATGGTAAGGCAAGGCAGGCAATATTGGTACCATGGGCACCATGGTAAGGTAAAGCAAATACAATCAAGGCTAGGCACCATTGGCACCATGGTAAAGCATGGTAAGGAAAGGCAAAGCAAGCAAGTCATAATGGGTACCATGGTATGGTAAGAGAAGGTAAGGCACAAGGGCACTATGGTAAAGAAAGGCAAGGCAAAGCAAGGCACCATGGGTGCCAAGGTAAAGCAAGGCAAGGCAGGGTACCATTGGCACCATGGTAAGGTAAGGCAATTCAAGGTAAGTCATGACAACATGGGCAACATCGTAAGGCAAAGTAAGGTAAGGCAAGGCAAAGCATCATTGGTGCCATTGCATGTGAAGTCTAGAAAAAGACACAATAGGCAACATAGTAAGGCAAGACAAGGCATCATGGGCACCATGGCAATGCAAGGCATGTCAAAGCAAGGCAAAACAAGGCACCATGGGCACCATGGTAAGGCAAGGCAAGTCACCATAGGCAAAATGATAAGGCAAGGCAAGGTTTGGCAAGGCACCATGGTCACTATCATTAGGGATGGCACGCAAAGGCAAGGCAAAGCCATGGACCATGGGCACCATGATAACAACAGGCAAGGCAATGCAGGGCAAGTCATTTTGGCATCATGGTAAGATAAAACAAGGCAATTCTAAACAAGGCAAGGCACCATGGTAATGCCAGGGAAACCAAGGCAAGGCAGCATAAGTACCATGGTAAGACTAGGCAAGCCAAGGCTTGGCATGACGGGCACAAAGGTAAACCAAGGCAAAGCAAGGCACCATGGGCACCTTGGTAACGCAAGGCAAGGCCAGGCACCATGGGCACCATGGTAAGACAAAGCAAGGCAATGCTCCATAGGCACCATGGTAAGGCAAGGCAAGGCACCATGGACACCATGATAAGACAAAGTAAGACAAGCCACGGTAAGTCAGGGCATGGCAAGGAAAGGCACAATGGTACCATGGCAATGCAAGGCAAGACAACTTAAGGAACCATTGACACCATGGTAAGAGAAGGCAAGGCAGACATGGCAAAGCAAGGCAAGGCAAAGCACCTTGGGCACCATGTTAAGGCACTGCAAGGCAAGGTAAGTCACCATAGTCATCATGGTGAATCAAGGCAAGGCAAAGCAAGGCACCATGGTCTCCATGGTGATTCATGGCAAGGGAACATGGGCACCATGGTTAGGCTAGGCAAGGCAAGAAAATGCACCATGATATGGCACGACAAGCAAAGGAAGTCACCATGGGCACCATGATAAAACAAGGCAATCTAAGGCAAGGCATCATGTACACCATGGTAATAGAAGGCAAGAAGGCACCAAGGGTACCACAGTAAGACAAGGCTAGGCAAGGCGCCATGGGAACCATGGCAGGGCAAGGCAAGGGAAGGGAAGGCAAGGCAACAGGGGCACCCGGGTAAGGCAAAGTAAGGCAAAAAAAGGCACCATGGACACCATTGTAAGGCAAGCCAAGGCAAGGCCAAGCAAGGCACCATATACACCATGGTAACTCAAGGCAAGGCAAGGCAAGTCAAGGTACCATGGGCACCATGATAACGGAAGGCAAGGCAAGGAACCATGTGTACCATGGTAAATCAGGCAAGGCAGGGCAAGTCACCATGGGCACCAGGGTAATGCACGGTAAGGTATGGTGATCCTGGTGCCTTGACTTGCCTTACCATCATAACCATGTTGACTTGCCTTGCCTTGCCTTGCCTTGCATTCCTCTACCATGGTTACCATTGTGCCTTGCCTTCCCTTTCCTTGCCTTACCATGGTGCCCATGGTGCATTTCCTTGCCTTGCCTTACCATTGTGCCTATTGTGCCTTGCATTGCCTTCCCTTACAATGTTGTCCGTGGTGTCTTGCATTGTTTTGGTTTAGCCTTACCTTGTTTCCATCGTACCCTCCATTCCCTTGCCTATACTTCCTCATTGTAATACTTATGGTGCTCTGCCTTGCCCTGCCTTGTCTTGGCTAAACTTGCCTTGACTTATGATCCCGTCCATGGTGACTTGCCTTGCCTTGCCTTACCATGGTGCCATAGTAAATTGCCTTGCATTACTGTGGTGCCCATGGTGACTTGTCCTGCCTTGACTTACTTTATCATGTTGCCCCTGGTGCCTGGCCTTGCATTCCCTTAACTTGCCTTGCCTTACCATGGTGCCCATGGTGGCTAGCTGAGACTTACTGTTGCCCAGGATGCCTTGCTGTGCCTTGACTAGCCTTACCATGGTCCTCTGGTGACTTGCCTTGCCTTATATTACCATGGTGAAGATGGTACCTTTCCCTGCCTTATCATGTTGCCCATGGTGCCTTGTTGAGCCTTGCCTTGTCTTGACATACCTTGGTGCCCATGGTGCCTTTACCTGACTTGCCTTGATCTACCGTGGTGATCATGGTGCCTTGCTTGCCTTACTATGGAGCTCATGGTGCCTGGCATTGCCTTTCCTTGCTTTGCCTTACCATGGTTCCAATGTTGCCTTTTCTTGCCTAGCCTTGCCTTGCATTACGGTGGTGCCCATGGTGCCTTGCCTTGTTTTTCCTTTCCTTACCTTGGTGCCTATAGTGCCCTGCCTTGCCATGCCTTGTATGGGATTACTATGGTGCCAATGATGCTTTGACTTGCCTTTCCTTACAATGGTGCCCATGTGACATGTCTCTTCTTCCCTTGCTTGCCTTACCGTGGTGACCTTGGCGCCTTGCCTTGCCTTGCCTTGTCATGGTGACAATGGTGCCTTTGCTTGCCTTGCCATGGATTGCCTTATCATGGTTTCCTTGGTTCCTTGCCTTGCCTTACTGTGGTGTCCATGGTGCCTTGCCTTGCCTACCATGATTCCCATGATACCTTGCTTTTCATTGTCTTGCCTTGCCTTACCATAATGCCAAAGGTGCCTTGCCTTGTCTTGCCTTGCCTTGCATTACCATGCTGCCCATGGTGACTTGCCTTACCTTCCCGTGCATTACCATGGTGCCCTTTGGGCCTTACCTTTTCTTGCTTTGCCTTGCCTTGCCTTATCATCGTGCCCATGGTACCTTGCCTGGCTTAGCTTTGCCTTACCATATTTCCCATGGTGCATTGTTTTACCTACCCTTGCCTTGCCTTACCATGGTACACATGGTGCCTTGCCCTTCCTTGCCTTACATTATCATGGTGCTAAATGTACTTAGTAATGCCTTATCATGGTGCCCATGGTGCCTTGCCTTGCTTTGCCTTATAATGGTGCCCATGGTGCCTTTCCTTGCCATGCCATGCACTGCCATGGAGCTCATAGTGCCTTGCCTTGCCTTACCATGTTGCCCATGTGGCCTTGCCTTGCGTTAAATAATGATGGTGCCCATGGTGATTTGCCTTGCCTTACCATGGTGCCCATGGTGCCTTTCCTTGCCTTGCTGTGCCTTAACATGGTGCCCATGGTGCCTTGCCTTGCCCTGCCTTATGTAACCATGGTTCCAAGGTGTCATTCCTTACTTTACCCTACCTTACCATGGTGCCTATGGTGCATTGCCTTGCCTTGCCTTACCATGTTGCCCATCGTGCCTTGCCTAGCCTTCCCTTAAAATGGTGTCCATAGTGCCTTGCTGTGCCTTACTATGATGACCATGGTGCCCTGCCGTATCTTGCCTTGCCTTACCATGATCCCCTGATATCTTTAATTCCCTTGCCTTGCCCTGCTTTTCATGGCCTTGCATTACCATGGTACCCGGGGGTTCCTTGCCTTGCCTTATCTTACATTACCATGATGCCCATGGTACCTTGCCATCTCTTAACACGGTTCCCATTTTCCTTGCCATGCTTTGCCTTGCTTTACTTTGTTGCACATGGTGCCTTTCCTTGCCTTGTCTTGCCTTGTAGTACCATGGTTTCATAGTGCCTTGCTTTGCCTTACCGTGTTGCCCATTGTGCCTTGCCTTGCCTTAAAATGGTGCCCATAGTGCATTGACGTGCCTTACTATGGTGTCCATGGTGCCTTACCATGAATTGCCTTGCCTTACCATGGTCTCTGGTGCCTTGCCATATCTTGTTTTGCCTTGCACTACCATGGTGCTCCTGGTGTCTTGCCTTGCCTTAACATGATGCGTGGGTTGTCTTACCATTCCTTACCTTGGCTTGAATTACCATTGTGCCAATGGTTACTTGCCTTGCCTTACCTTACCATGGTGTCCATTGTGCCTTGCCTTGCCTTGCCTTACCATGTTGGTCATTGTGCCTTGCCTGTCTTTCCCTTCCTTGTCTTACCATGGTGCCCATTGTGCGTTGCCTTGCCTTGCCATGCCTTCTCATGCTGCCCATGGTGATTTTCTTTGCCTTGCTTGGTCTTGCTATCGTTCCCGTGGTGCCTTGCTTTGCCTTACCTTGCCTAATCATGGTGTGCATCGTACCTTGCCTTCCCTTGCCTAATTCTGCCTCTTCTTACCATGGTACACATGCTGCCCATGGTGCCCAGTGTTGTCTTTCCTTCCTTTCCTTATCTTTAATTACCATTGTGCCCATGGTGAGTTGCTTTGCCTTACCTTTTGCCCATGAAGCGTTGCTTTGCCTTGCCTTGCTTTACCATGGTGCACACAGAGGCTTTCTTTTCCTTATCATGGTGCCCCTGATGCCTTGTATTTTATTTCCTTGCCGTGCCATGGGGCCCATGTGCCTTCACTTGCCTTACCTTTTATTGCTTTTCCTTATCATGGTACCCATGGTGCCCTGACTTGGGTTGCTTTTCCTTTCCTTGCCTTACCATTGTGCCCATGATGCCTTACACTACTTTGCCTTGCTTACCATTGTTCCCATGCTGCCTAGCCTTGCCTTGCCTTGCCTTACCATGGTACCCATTGTACTTTGCCTTGTTATTCCTCGCCTTGCCTTACCAAGGTTCCCATTTTGCCTTACCTTGCCTTGTCTTGCCTTACCATGCTGGCCAGTGGGCTTTACCTTGTCTCACCTTGCCTTGCCTTATAGTGGTGCCCATGGTGCCTTGCCTTGACTTGCCTTCCTTGCCTTACCATGGTGTCCATTGCGCCTTGCCATGCAGTGCCTTGCAAGACCATGATGCCTTTCGTGCCTTTCATTTCCTTTCCTTACCGTATGTTGGTACCCATGGTGCCTTGCCTTGCCTTACCTTGCCCTACCATGGTGCTCATGCCTTGCCTTGCCTTACCATGGTTCTCTCATGGTGCCCATGGTGCCTTGCTTTGCTTTACATTGCCTTCCTTTGCCTTAACATGGTGCCCATGGTGACTTGCCTTGCCTTGCCTAGCATGGTGAACATGGCGCCTTGACATTCCTTGCCTTCCCTTGGCTAGCCTTGCCTTGCTTTGCCATGGTGCCATGGTGTCATTTTTAGCCTTGCCTTGCCTTAAAATAGTGCCCAAGGTGCCTTGCCTTGCCTTCCTTTGCCTTAACATGGTGCACATGGTGCCTAGCCTTTCCTTGACTTTCCTTGGCTGTCTTATCTTACGATGTTGCCCAGGGTGTCTTCACTTTCCATTCCTTGTATTGCCTAGCCTTGCCTTACCTTGCCATGGTGTGCTTCGTGTCATTTTTTGCCTTGCCTTGCTGTCCTTCGTGTTTTTTTTTTTTGCCTTGCCTTCTCTTGCCTTACCATGGTGCCCAGTGTGACTTGCCTTGCCTTACCATAGTTCCCATGGTGCCTTGCCTTAACATGATGCCCATGGTGCCTTGCTGTGCCTTACCATGGTGCTCATGGTGCCTTGCCGTGCTTTGCCTTTCCTTACCATGGTCCCCTGGTGCCTTGCCCTGCCTTGGCTTACCATGCTGCCCTTGGTTCCCTGCATTCCCTTGCCTGGTTTTGCCTACCATGGGAAGCATGGTGCCTTGCCATGCCTTGCCTTGCCTTTTTACGGTGCCCATGGAGACTTGGTGTGCCTTATCATGGTGACCATGATGCCGTGCCATGCCTTGCCTTGCCTTGCCATGCCATGGTGCCCATGATGCCTTGCCTGGCTTTCCAGTTGTGCCCCTGGTGTCTTTGCTTGCCTTTCCTTTCCTTGCTTTATCATGGGGCCCATGTTACATTTTCTTGCCTTACCATGTTTCCCATGGTGACTTTCCTTGTCTTGCCTTGCCTGTTTTTACCATAGTTCACATGGTGCCATGCCTTGTTTTGCTTGGCCTTAACATGGTGCCGTTGGTACCTTATCTTGCCTTTTCTTGACTCACCATTGTACCGATGGTGCTTTGCCTTGCCTTTCCTTGACATGGTTCCCATGGTTTCTTGCCTTGCCTTGCCTTACCATGTCACCCATTGTGCCTTGCCTAGCCTTGCCTTACCATTATGGCCATGTTGCCTTGCCTACCCTTTCCTTTACAATGGTGATCATGTTGTCTTATATTGCCTTGCCTTATCGTGGTGCAAATTGTGCCTTGCCTTGCCTTACCTTGGTGAGCATGGTGTCTTGCCGTGCCTTACCATGGTGCACATGGTGCCCTGCCATGCCTTGCCTTGCCTTACCATAGTCCCCTGGTGCCTTGAGTAGACTTGCCGTGCATTGTCTTGCCTTTCTATGGTGCTTATGGTGCTTTGCCTTGCCTTATCTTGGCATTCATGGTGTGTTGCCTTGCCTTGCCTTAACATGATGCACATGGTGCCTTGTCTTGCCTCGCCTTGCCATCCATGGTGCCCATTGTGCCTTGTCGTGCCTTACTATGGTGTCCATGGTTCCTTGCCATGACTTTCCTTGCCTTACCATGGTGCCCATGGTGCCTCGCCTTGTATTATCATGGCGCCCATCGTGCCTTGAATTGCCATGCCTTGCCTGACCTTACAATGGTTCCCATGATGCCTTGTCTTTCTTTGCCTTATCATGGTTCCCATGGCGCCATGCCTTGCTTTGCCTTTCCTTGCCTTATCATGGTGCTCATGGTGACTTATCTTGTTTTGCCTTACAATTGGGCCCATGATGCCGTGCCTTGCTCCGCCTTATCTTACCATCGTTCCCATTGTGCCTTTCCTTTCCTTTAATTACCATGGTATCCATGGTGACTTTCCTTTCCCTTCTTGCCTTATCTTGCCCAACCATGGTGTCAATGGTGCCCGTGCTACCTTGCCTTGATGTGCCCTAAAATGGTGTCCATGGTGCCATGCCTTGCTTTATCATGTTGCCCATGGTGCCTTGCCTCACCTTACCTTACCACAGTGACCATGGCAGTTTTTCTTGCCTTTCCTTGCCTTGACATGGAGCTCTGGGTGCCTTAAATTTCCTTGCCTTGCCATACCATGGAGTTATTTGGTGACTCGCCTTGCCCTGCCTTGACTTTCTTTGCCTTCCCTTGCCTTATCATAGTATCCATGGTGTTTTGCACTGCCTTCCCTTGCTTAACAGGGTGGGCATGGTGTCTTGCTTTGCATTAGCTTGCCATGCCTTGCCTTATCATGGTGCCCATTGTGACTTTCCTTGCCTTCCTTTACCATGGTGCCCATGCTGTCTTTTTTGTGTTGCCTTGCCTTGCCTTACCATGGTTCCCATCATGCCTTGTCTTGTATTGTCTTACCATGGTGCCCATAGTGCCATGAGTTGCCTTGCCATGCCTTGCTTGCCTTGCCTTACTTGGTGCCCATATTGCATTGACTTGACTTGCACTGATCTACAATGGTGCCCATGGTTCCATGCTTTGTCTTGCCTTGCCTTACTATTGTGCCCATGGTGCCTTGCCTTGTCTTACAATGGTGACCATGATGCCTTGCATTGCCATGCCTTGCCCTACCATGGTGCCTTGCCTGGCCTTGCTTTGTCTTAACCTACTGGGGTGCCCATGGTGTTTTGTCTTTCCTTCCCTTCCCTTCCATGGTGCCAGTGATGCCATGCCTTACCTTGCCTTACAGTGGTGCGCTGGGTGCCTTG
>JAZHEH010003179.1:0-12149 GCA_036589455.1 Ateles fusciceps | reverse complement strand
GTGTACATAAATCTTATTTCCTATTATCCTATATATCCCACCTCTCTCTTTATATGTATACGTAGCTGCTAATATTTTTTTATCCTTCTGGAGAACCTTGATTAATACACTATTCATTTTGATCACCTTTTTCTATTAGTAACAATGCACATATCTGGTCTTATAATGATATACACTGCAGCGATTTTACCACTGCTACACCCACTGACATTTTTCTCAGCAAGATATAAAATTTAGTAAGGCATAAGAAATAATATAGACTTAAACATTTAGGATTTGTTCTTCAAATCAAAAAGCATAGAGAATTATTCCATACCCTGGCTGAATATCAGAATCACTTGTGGCACCATCTTAAAAGTATATATGCCAAGGTTCTACCCTGAGCCTGCTGAATCAAAATTCCTGCCATTGATAATGATTCTCAGTCAAGGGCTTGAGATCCCTGGATACATAATAATTTAATCACAGTATCTCAGACAGGAGTATAGTCAGCACGACTGTTATTAATAAATAACTTGAGGCAAAAAGAGAACAAATGATTTGTACAAGTTCTGAAAAAGTAAGAATGAACAGTGTCGGGCTAGTATTTTCATGTTTCTGGAAGATTCGTTCTATTTTCTGGTATAGATAAATTCCAGGAAAACTATAATAGTATTTTTGTCTCCTTGTATGGATATTTATCATCTGGTCCATTGTTCCAATTCACAAATATAAATGGATTGCAATATTTAGAAAATAATCGAACAGAGGCAGCTCTATTTTATAAGGTGGTTTAGGTACAAATGACATTCTAAAATCTTGGCAATTTTGTGTGTTGTTCAAATAGTAAAACTTTCAGTAACAAGGTAAATGGTACTGTGTCATATGCTTTGATTTAGTTAAAAAAGACTGCTTTTACTTTCCTATTGATTTGGAGTTTTATAGATGCATTTCAACAAGCTGTCATTAATCTAGCTTATTTTCTAGTAGCTAGCAAAAAAAATTCCAGAATCACTTCACATTATGGATATGAATAATGTAGAATAATCAATAATGTCAGTTGTCCACTAGGGCTGTTTAAGTTTCTTATTTCTTGGTCTCTAATGCAAAATTTGCATCTTTACAGAATTATCAATTCACAGAGTACTGTACACATACACACATAACTAGCTAAAAGCCATGATCTAAGTAGTGTCGACTTTACCTGGCTAATGCCCAACATTGGAAGAGCAGGCAAAAATTCCAGTATAAGAATGATTTATAGACAGGTTGTTACCAATTTAACCTCAGTTTTGAAATACAGGTTAGATAGGCCGGGCGCAGTGGCTCACACCTGTAATACCAGCACTTTGGGAGGCCAAGGCGAGTGGATCACAAGGTCAGGAGTTCAAGACCAGCCTGGCCAAGATGGTGAAACCCCGTCTTTACTTAAAAATACAAAAATGAGCCGGGTGTGGTGATGTGTGCCTGTAATCCCAGCTACTCAGGAGGCTGAGGCAGGAGAATCACTTAAACCCGGGAGGCAGAGATTGCAGTGAGACGAGATCATGCCATTGCACTCCAGCCTCGGCGACAGAGTGAGACTCCATCTCAAAAGAAAGAAAAGGAAAGAAATGCAGGTTGTTAGTTCTATGTTAAGAATAATACATATATATATGTATACACACACCCATACATATATATTCATACCACAAGTCACATAAAAGTCCAAAGTTTAGCTGGTTTTAACATTAGTGATCAAAGCCTAATATGTATAGGCAAATGTATGCATTCAATACACATGTGAACACACCATAGTTTTCTAAGATATTATTGAACCTATTACAAAATGTTAAGTCGTGATTTTATAAAAATAGTTCTAATATTATATTACTACCAGTGTGTTCATTTGACCTAACAGCACTCTTTTACAAAGAGTCTGAAGGATGTTCTACATCATCCAGCTGTGAAAGAGCTTTATGATGCCAAGTGTCTCATACACAGGTTTACTCCAATGAACTGCTGTAATTTGGAATGTAATCTAAACAATTATATTTAATAACATGGCTAGGAAAATCAGCCCCCATAGTCTAAAAACGAGTGTCTCTGGGAAAAAATGAAGTAGACTTCTGATTTTGCATAGAATATTGTGATTCCTATTTCCATTGCTCCTTTTGCATTATAACAAATGAATAAGCTGAATGTGATTTTTCATTTTGTTGCCAAACTCTCTGTAGACAAACTGATCAACTGAAATACTTACATTGATTTGATCAATATATTTATCAATGAATAATGGTCTAGGAAGTTATTTTAATAATTTGGACAATTGTGCACCTGGATTCATTTACAAACAATTGTCTTTTTCTAAATGTTACAGCTTTAAAATGTGAGGAGAAAATCTAAGAGGAGGGAACCCACTTGGAGGAAACTACATTTTTTTCTACAGCATAATTCAGGAATACATTGGATTAAAGGCCAAAGTGATGATTTGGAAGGAACTAAAAGCACTGATATTTGATAGAGACAAGGTGAAATAGGGAAGCAATTCTAAATAGATTATTTTGGATGTGGAACAGATATTTCCAGTCATCATCGCAGTTTAGTCCTTGACAGTGATTTAAGGTCTGAGGAATGCTAAGCAATGCTACAATATCTGCACATACCACACAATCATATGACCTGCCACTGGTAGCTGCTCTCAATGTTGCAGGACTTTCCTTTGCTGAGCTAAAGACAGGCTCCTTGTCCCTTCCACAGCCACGAAAATTCAGGCTCACAGATGGTTTGAAGAGTGAGTAAAGCAGGGTTTTACTGGGTAAAAAGGAAAAGGAGGGGAACCGGGACTCTCCACAAAGGCCAGAGTTCCTACCGGTGCACTTCCCACCTCATGCTGTTTGAATCCCAGGTTCCACACCGGAAGAGGGGGGGTAAGCTCCTCCTGGCTGCAAAGGCCTCGAACTCCTGTGTCTCCACTCCAGTGTGCAAGCTGTTTGGTGTTTTCCTAGGGGGATGCCCTCCCACTTGGCTGTGTAGTTACCCCTCTAAAGGATTACATCTAACTCCTGTTAGAGACCGAGCTTAACTGCTTCCTGCTGACAGGGGGCGCTGTTTTGGGGGCTAACGGGAGTCAGATTTCCTTCAGAGGCCTATCTAAGGGTTCCCAGCAAAAGGGGCCATCATCAAAGGCTCTGGTTGCATGATCCTTTGGAGTTTGATGGCCTGAAGGCAACAACGACAAACTGGGTTATTAGAAAACATCACGTCTGCCCGTTAGGGGTGGCTCATGCCTGTAATCCCAGCACTTTGAGAGGCTGAGGCGGGCAGATCATGGGGTCAGGGCTCAAGACAAGTCTGGCCAACATAGTGAAACCCCGTCTCAACTAAAAATACAAAAAAATTAACCGGGTGTGGTGTTGTGTGCCTGTAATCCCAGCTACTCCAAAGGCTGAGGCCGGGAAGTGTGTGAACCTGGGAGGTCGAATGTGCAGTGAGGTGAGGTCACGCCATTGTATAGGGAAAGAGAAACAATAGCTCAGAACTTCTAAGGCCTTTCTAAGTTAGCATGGGGACGGGGAGGCCACAATGCCTGGCTGGTAAAAAACCTTACCCTTTTACTGGCATGTTAGACTTCTGGGTTGCCCTTCCCTGAGCACAACCCCAAGCCAACCAGTTTAAAGTTTGGAAAATTAACTCTCCAGTTTGGGGGATGCATATGAGGGAAGTGTCCATAGTACAGGGACACAATTACCTAGCAGTGAAGAGAGGACAGAGGAGGATAGAAAAAAAAAGAAAGCTTTTTTGTTTGTTTTGTTTTTAATTGTTTTCTTTTTTTTTTCCAAAGAAGTCCCAGGGGTTGAAGATGCATTGGAAAGGGGTACAGACTGAAAGGAAGATGAATGACTACCTATCTAGAGAAGAAGGGGACGGGCATGCCTGGTTCCATTCTGTGCCTAACAGATACCCAGGAGTACCTGAGTAGAGAGGGAAGAACATCCTGTTTCCTCTTCTGTCCTTGCATCCCCATATCCGGTCAACCTTGGCAGGTGTGACCATGAGTGTAAAAGTGGCTTACACTCATGAGGCAGGGGAGGTCTAATGGGTGGGGGAGTCCTGCGCTCCTTTCC
Organism: Ateles fusciceps; assembly: GCA_036589455.1. Lineage (NCBI taxonomy): Eukaryota > Metazoa > Chordata > Mammalia > Primates > Atelidae > Ateles > Ateles fusciceps. The sequence continues at coordinate 8,064 of JAZHEH010003179.1, read as the reverse complement.
ACGTATGCCCTATCTACCCTGCTGTCACTAGCCTTGAATTCCCTAGACCTCATTTATGCCATGGATACTAATGTGGCCTTTATCCATGAAACAGGAAGCTTGGGCTTGGCTAAATTGACAGAAATCAGCCACACTCACCTGCACTGTGCCTTTTTTAAATTTTTTTTATTGGACTTTAGGTTCTGGGGTATAAGTGCAGATCATGCAGGATTGTTGGATAGGTACACGCATGGCAATGTGCGTTTGCTGCCTCCATCCTCCCATCACCTACATCTGGCATTTCTCCCCATGTTATCCCTCTCCGATCTCCCCACCCCTCTGCTGTCTCTCCCTTGGCGCCCCCAACAGACCCCAGTCTGTGATGCTCCCCTCCCTGTGTACCACGTGTTCTCATTGTTCAATACCCGCCTATGAGTGAGAACATTCGGTGTTTGATTTTCTGTTTTTGTGTAGTTTGCTGAGAATGATGGTTTCCAGGTTCATCCATGTCCCTACAAAGGACATGAACTACATAATATTTTATAGCTAGCATAGTATTCCATGGTGTATATGTCCCACATTTTCCTTGTCCAATCTATTGTCGATGGGCATTTGGATTGGTTCCAGATCTTTGCTATTGTAAACAGTACCGCTATGAACATACGTGTGCATGTGTATTACAATTCTAACCTATATTGTAATGTGCCTCTGGAGCCCTTAGATCTAGTTTTCTTCCTAGGGCTTTGACCCAAAGCTTTAGAATGAGTTTAGGACAAAATCTATGTCATGGGGGTGTTGCATGGACTCCTTATCATAAGCTAAATGCTAAGATGAAACTGTGGAACTAAGTCCTCCTCCAGCAAGGGAGAGAGGAAAAAGGATGTCCTGTGACACACCCAAAAAACTAGTGGCTATAGTTATGCTTGATAGGGTTTGGGTGCATGGTGTTTGTCTTTGGTTAGCTCCCTTGGTCTTACTTTCTGACAAGGAAACCTGTAAGTGATAGGCATCATATTGATTCCAATGGCCTGGCAGGATTTGCAGGATAATTGCTTAGAACTAGGATATAAATCCAGATTTTTACATTATCCATCCCTCTTGTTCTTTCTGAGCTGCAGCCACAGATTGTTGGTTGGTTCACTGGAACAGGGCAGGGTTACTCTAAAATATAGGCACAAACTTAAAAACAACTAGAGGGTTTAGAATTTAATGACAAATGTCTGATAAGTTTTGGAACATAATTTCTGTCTCTACAGTCCTCATGTTTGTTGAAAAACAAGTCATCATAGGACTGGTGGTTGCAAAATAGACATTAGTCTTTTACTTGACCTGATTATTTGCATAAAGTGCAGCAAGAATAATTATTTCTACATAGGCCTCTTGGATTGGCATTGATGGAGCTGTGTCTCCCCAAGGGATCTCAAATAAGACCTTTAAAGCTAAGCCCAGCCATGGGTTTATCCTCACATACCCGTGAGTTGGGTGATCTTGTCTCTTGAGATTTCAAGATCGGCTGCCAAATCTCCTGAATATGGTGTATAAAGTTGTACACAGTAGTTCTTATAATCTTTTATTTCCATAGCATCGGTAGTAACACGATCTTATTCTTTTATTAATTTTGTCTTAGAATATATTGTCTTTATTTACTTAATTATAGTTGTAAAAGTTGCCAATTTGTCTTGCGTCTTTTAAAAACACAGAATCTTTTTCATTGATTTTCATGTAAAGGTTATTCTATATTTTATATATACCTGGTCTAATACTTATTATACCTAACTCCTCCTAACTCTTGGGCTTAGTTTATACCTTCTTTTTCTAATCCCCTTTAGAGTGTAAGAGATTGTTTATTTGAGATGTAACTTTAACTATAATGCATTCATGTATTGTTATCAACTTGCTCTCTGTTAACTGAAGTAGATCCTAAAGTTCCCTCCTTACATCTTATTTTAGTTGGGCTGAAAAGGCTTTATACCATCATAAAGTATAACCTAAATGGAGCTGTATACAGATTCATAGCCTACTTTTTTGCTGGATAGCCAAGTTTTGGCCAATCCAACGGTGACCAATTTTTCAAAATCATGTTCAAATAAGGCAAACTATGAGCTGTAACCAAGCTGACTGTTTCTGTACCTCACTTCATATCTCTATAGGTGTCACTTTCCTTTCTCTGTCCATAAATCTTCTTCTACCATCTGGCCACGCTGGGAGTATCTGAGTCTACTCTGGCTCAGGACATTGCCCAATTCATGAATTGTTCTTTGCTCAATTAAACTCTTTTACATTTAATTCACCTATATTTTTTCTTTAGCATCTCTTAGTATTGCTTTTGCTGCATCCCATAAGTTTTTGTATGTTGTGTTTTCATTTTAATAATCTTTTGTATGAAATATCTTTCTCCATCCTTTCACTTTCAGCCTATGTGTGTTCTTTAAATATAAAGTAGGTCTCTTGTAGAAAGCATATCGTTGAATCTTGTTTTGGTTAAGTATTTCTTATTCATTAAACATATTTAATATTTATAGTTATTTTTATACTTCTGTCTTATAACTTCCATAGAAGAATTGAAAAGTGACTCGTGTAATACCAATACAGTATTACAGTAGTGTGTATTTATCTATATTCACCTGTACCAGACAGCTTTGTACTTTTATATGCTTTCATTTTGCTCTTTAGCGTTTTTCATTTCAACTTTAATGACTCCATTTAGCATTTCTTGTAAGGCAAGTATAGAGGGGAGGAAGTCTCTCAGCTTTTGTTTGTTTTCGGAATGTCTTTACCTCTCCTTCATTTCTGAAGAAACGTTTTGCTAAGTATAGTATTTTGGTTGGCAAGCTTTTTCCCCCCCCTTTCAGCGCTTTGTACATATATCATCCCACTCCTTATGGCCAGCAAGGTTTCTACTGAGAAATCCTCTGAGTCTTATTGAGGTTCACTTATATGGGATAAATCACTTTTCTTTTGCTTTCAAAATTCTCTGTCTTTGACTTTGACAATTTAATTATAATGTATCTTACATGGATTTCTTTGGATTCATCTTTTTTGGGAACCATTGGCTTTTCTAGAATCTGGAGGTGCTTTTTCTTCTCCAGATTTGCAAATTTTGGGGCCATTAATTTCTAAATAAGCTGTTTTTCCTTTTCTCTTCTCGTTCCCCTCTGAAACTTCCATAATCCATATAGTGTTCTGTTTGATGATGTCCCATAAGACCCTTAGATTTTGTTCATTCATTCATTTTTCTTTTTTGTTCCTCTTATTGCATAATTTCAGATTACCCATTTTTGAGTGCTTGGATTTTCTTCTGCCTGATCAAGTCAGCTCTTGAGCCCTTCTAGTGATTTTTTTATCATCGTAGTTATTGCATTCTTCTAGCTCCAAAAATTCTGCTTCATTATTTTTTCAAAAAATTTTCTCTCTATTTTGAAATTGTCGTTTGTTCATGCATCATTTTTCTCAGCTCATTAAAAATCTTTATGACAGGTATTTTGAATCTCATTTTTAGGTAATTCATAACTATCTGTTTTTTTAAGATCAGTTTCTGGAATTTTTTTTTTTTTTTCTTTTCATTGGACCATTTTTCCCTATGTCTTATACTTTTTGTGATTTTGTGTTGGTATCCGTGTATTTGAAAAATCAGGCACCTCTCCCAGTCTTTAAGGATTAGCTTTATACATAGAAATATCTTAACCAATAAGCCTGGCTAGAGATTCTGGGGGCTTCTCAAGTTTTTTATGTGAATGTGTCTTCTCAGACATGTGTGCAGATTTCTAATTTAGAAGGATTTGCCAGTTTCTTATTTTAAGGAGCTTGTAATCTCTTGCTCCTTCTGTTTTTTGTTTTACCACAGGTTATCTGAAAGCATAAACATGACCATACAGTCTAGTCCTTTTTTACTCTCAGTGGAACCCCAGTTATCTAAAGTATACTGGGTTCTGTCAGCTCCCCACATCAAACTGGACAGAAACCGGTACCTCAGGCAGCCCCATGAAAAGCCAGATGTTGAACACATGCTGTACTCTTCTATTTCTCCCTGAAAAAAGAAACTGCCAACCTCTATTGACCTCTGTCTGCTGTAGCATGAGTCCTGGGTAGCAGCAGCATGATGCACAGCTCTTTTTATTGTCAGCCCCCTCACTCCCCCAGGTATTTAGAATGCACCTGTTCCTGTTACTACTTCCCAGACAGGTGTAGAAAAGCCAGTCCCTCATCCAGCCCCCTGGAAAGTAAAAACTTAGAAGTACAGCCCAGTCTTTTTATTTCCCTCCCTTAGGCAGAAGCCAGAAACTGGAGGCTCGAGTTTTCTCCCAAACATGTGCTGTACTGGGGGAGAGACTGTAGAATGAGTGCCATGAATTTTCATATAGGACTGGATGTGATGGGGTTTGTACTTGTCTGGAGTGCAGGAGCCCCTTAACTGGTTTCTGGATTTCTCACAGAGGGAGTTGGTCCATGTTTTATTGCCAGATCTGTCTCCATGGTAGGAAGGACGATCTAAGGCTTCCCACTCTGCCATTTTATGATGTCACTCTCTGTACCTTGGGCATTTTTAATAGAAAGAGAAATAAACTTCTATTGTGCTGAGAATTTTTGGATTTTTATTTCTTGATGCAGCCTAATTTTAATCCTAATGGATACAAAGAGATCCCTGCTTTGAGTGGTAGATAATATTAGATGATACTTTAAAACTTTACAAATCTAGGAGTATATAAATCTAAGATTCAGTTCATTTTTCCTCTCCCAAATACTTTATGAAAAGAGGAACTTTAAAATAATAATGAAAATATATACAAATATAATTCCGAGGGAAAGCAAATAATCCTCTTTATTTTTGGTTTTGCCCATAGGAAAATAATGGGCCTCATGCTGTTTGGGTTACTTGGGAAAAACAGAGGAGATGTCCATATAGTAACGTGTTAGCTAGCCTCACACTCCATATCTCTCTTTTTGGGTTGTATACTTAGCCTTCATTAGAAACCAGAGTCAGCTTGTATTAAGTAAATGGTCTCACTTTATTTATATTTAATCATTTGGGAAATGAAATAAAACCATTAGAAGAGATAATAGACTTCAGATTTAAAAATAAATATTGAGACAAAATAAATCTCTTTACCCTTCCATGACATTTTTCTGGAAGCAGGAGCTTATTAGACTGTTACAATGTTCTATTCCATTGACCTATCTCCAGGTTCCCTTTTTGAAAGACTTGATCTTTTGAATGCCTTTACAATCACCCATTCTATATTTACTTACCTACTTACCACCTCTGCATCACTAGTACTCTATGTCTTGAATTCAAATTTTGTATATCTCATGCAAAACTCAAAATTCAGATTTGCAGACTCTTGACCAAAAAAGGCTAGGGGGGACAGGGAGTGCTGAAAGTCACTATCTAAATAAAAACCAATTTTACTGAGTAGTGGTGGCCTGGAGATTCAGTTATGTGGAGGTTCTAATTGTGAATTTCAAGTAAATATGAATAAGCCACCAATTTGCATGACATACAGAAATATACTATTAATAATTTCTGGAACATCTTAATTGAAAGAGAAAATATAATTAAGAAGCTGAAGACACTCATTTTCTTTTTAAACTAAGTTTGGTTTGTATACCTACTAGCCAAAAATAAAGCAAATTTCTTGTTCAGTCCTTCCAGAAGCAGCTCAAAATAACTAAATATTCAAGGGCATCTTGCAGAGTTTTTTCTCCCCCAATGTGCGAGAGCTTCGTAAAGAGAAACTGGGAAACTTCCATAGAACCTGAAAGATTGGAAACAACTAAGAGTTCCCCCTCAGATACTGTCTGCTTATTCTCTCTTTGCAGATTGCTCACCCACGTAGCTTTCTGTCACAGGCTTTTACTTTCCTGTTTACTCTTACTGCTGCAGAACCAGATAGCCTTGATAAGATTAACTTTATTCTGTTTCATGCATCAGCAACGGAATTTGTCAACTTGAATCTTTATTACCGGTGATCACATAAAAGCTGAAAAACACAACATGATTTCTTTTTCTTCACCTTAGAAGTTGAATTTGTCACACTAAAAAATCTCTAGGTTTGTAATGGAACACATTTTATTTAGGAATCATTGAGAAAAAGAATAAGCAAAACAAACAAACACACAAACCAAAAACCTATGACTCTTTCTAAGGAAAACCAACTTAAAAAAAGAGGAAAATGGAGAGAGGCTAGGTGGTAAGCAGGCAGTGATAATCCACTTCTCAAAGCAACTACATACATAATAATAATAATAATTTTGGACAAATGTTAACATTTATTCAGAGCTAGACATCAAGTTAAACCCTTTATAGACATTATCATAACCATGCTAAGATAAAGATTCCCATTGTCTTTACCAATTTACAGATGAAGAGAACCAAGGCTTAGGAAGGTTAAATAACTTTCCCAAGGTCACACAGTCAGGATTGGTGGAGCAGGAATTTAGCATCAGTCTCATTTAAATACTTCCACTCATTCATTGCTCAAGAGGCTTATAGAAATTCTGTTGTCAATAATCCTCTCCAAATGTGACTACAACAAATATTTTTCTTGTTCCCGTCCATGCCTACCTTGATCCTCTAATTGAATCACAGCAAACTACTTCAAATGGCCAAAAACCCCTGAATTATTCCAGGTCTCCTTCTTTTGCAAGTGACAGACCCCCATTTAAGTAAATGAAGGAATGTACTAGGTTCAATAATTGAATAGTTTTTTAGCTAAGACCAGATACAGGCATTTTAATAATGTCATTGAATCACAATTTTTGTCATGCTTTTTTTTCTTTTTTTATTATAATTTTTGTTTTATTGGTTTATTATTTTATTTTTGTATTTATTCTAAGACGTCTTGTTATAGCATGCCATACTCTTTTTTTTTATTACTGAGTTCTGCTTTTCCTCTGTGTGGCTTTATCCTAGCATACTTTCTCCTTGCAGTTATAAGAGGGGCCAGCAATAACTATATGTTTAATCCTTCTAAATAAAATTAGCAATCTTAGCTTTCCCAATGGTTCTAGCCAAGAAAGGTGAGGATTGCTTTGCTTCAGGCAGACCTGGGATATATGCTCTCCCTTGGGGATATGGAAATGGTATAGCTTCTTTAAAATCATAAGTTCTAGAGAATAGGGAATAATGCTATATCAAAATAAATTGAAAATGTACCTGATAGCAGAAGGCAATGAAAGCTTGGGTGGTCAAGCTTCCTGGTTGTAAAGTGTTAGCTACTATGCCTCCTCCATACCCATCCCTATATTAACCAATGCCCAGAGGTCAAGGCCTCCATCAACCTCCTTTAATGAGTAGTACTAAATTTTTAATTTTTAGGACATGCTGTGAACATTTACTTATTGCTTAATTGTTTTTCTTTTACATAAGTAAAGCTGTAAAGCCACGCTTAGATCTTAAACTAAACTAACTATTTACCTTCTTCGTTGTGCCTGATATCTATTCCACTGCATTTATTTTTGGTGTGGTGGAGTAGTGCCTTTATTAGCCTAATTATCCAGATCAGAAACCATGGGGGTCATAAACTTTAACTTTTATACACCTTTGCACCCACATCCAGTTGCTTAGTAAAACTCCTGTTAGCCTACTCGCTTAAGATCTCTTAATCCTTTGAAGTATCGACACCCCTCCTGCTACTTCCCTAGTTGGAGATTTCCTCATTTATTGGTTATTATTCTTACTACTATGACATATCTCCTCCTTCCGAATGTGTAGTATAACTTGCGAGAAAGTACATCTTTATAAAGCACAGATATGATCCCATGAATCTCCTGTTTACAACATTTGAGTAATCCCCTGTTGTATAATCTCCATGGACCCTCAGTTTGCCTTATTGTTAAAGGAATGGCATGGCGAGATTATCTGTCGAAGGAATGATTTGTCCAGGTCCATCAATTCATTAATCCTTGCCTGCCTAAAGCAGATAGCTCTGTTTAATCACTTGGTAATGGATTGTTTCACCTTTTGGATCAAGGGCTGAGAGTATGTGTTTCTGGTTATCACCCCTTAATATCCCATGAGAATGCTGGGTGAGGTCCTGTTGAACGGTGCATCTCATATTAAGAACAGCTGGCTAAGTGCGACCATGG
>JAZHEH010003176.1:0-156906 GCA_036589455.1 Ateles fusciceps | reverse complement strand
AGCAATACGTAACTGAGCAGACACAACATTACCAGTACCACACAACATTACCAATGCGACACACCACCATTGCTTTTTGAAAAGTGTTCATTTCCTTTGCCATCTTTATAATGGCAGTTGTTTCTTGCTTGTAAATTAAGTTCCTTATAGATTCTGAATATTAGACCTATTGGACACATAGTTTGTGAATATTTTCTTCCATTCTGTGAATATAGACAGCTACTCTTATCACCCTTCAGCTAGTTACTAATCACCATTCCTTCCTAAACGTCTTCTAGATCTACACTTGATCAAGTCATGTTATCACATGAGAATTTTGTTTATTGTATTATAACACAATCACCACCATTCTTTTGAGTGTTAATCTCTATGCTTTTTTTACGCTGTTTTACATGTGTATGTGTTTGTGTGTGAGTATGTGTGTTGGTAGATGTAAAATCCCATTTTTGTCCTTTTAAATAATTTATTTATACCTACACACATAAACATTATCTTACACAAAAGGCGAAATGAGATCTCAAACATGCCTCTCTCCTACCTTTCTTTAGGCAATTTTTCTTTTCCATTTTGCTTGCCCTTTTCTTTCCCTAACTTCCCCCAATCTGATTCAATACACTCCTTTTTTTTTGTATTTTTCTCCCTATTCACATGATTGCTGTATGTATTAAGGTGTGTGATTTTATACAAGTAAATCTATGTGGTTTTATATTCTACAAAGTCACATTATGCAGATTATATTAAATATTGCTTTTATCACACAGTAATCACATTAATTCATATATATACACATACATATTTCATAGTTTGGATGTATAGTTGGCAAGTCCCCTGTTTAGTGAACATTCACTTTGTTTTTAGAGTTTCATATATCTTGTTTTATGACTTTAAACAATGCAGAGATGGATTTTTTTTTTTTTTTTTTTTTTTTTTTTGAGACGTGTCTTGCTCTGTCACCCAAACAGGAGCCCAGTGGTATCATTTCAGCTCACTTCAACCTCTGCCTCCTGGGACTCAAGTGGTCCTTCCACCTCTGCCTCAGTAGCTGGGACAATAGAGCACCACCATGTCCAGAGAATTTTTGCATTTTTAGTAGAGATGGCATTTCACCCATGTTGACCAGGCTGGTCTCAAAACTCCTGGGTACAAGTGATTTACCTGCCTCAGCTTCCCAAAGTGCTAGGATTACAGGGGTGAGTCACTGCAGGGAGCAAGTATCTTATGCATACATTTTCAGATACTGATGCTTCCCACCATTTTAATAACAATTCACATATTGTATCTACCAGATTAGTGTGTGTATACACACACACACACACACACACACACAGTGGCATATATATATATACACACACATACACACACACATTCTGATCTAGTAGATACAGCTCTCTCTATATATATACACACACAATATACATACACACACATATAGGTAATTTTAGTGTTTCTACAATACCTTTCTAGAAACAACTTAGCATTTCATATTTATATATATATATATATTTTTTTTATTGCATTTTAGGTTTGGGGTATATGTGAAGAACACTGCAGGATTGTTGCATAGGTACACACATGGCAGTGTGATTTGCTGCCTTCCTCCCCCATCACCTATATCTGGCATTTCTCCCCATGCTCTCTCTCCCCAACTCCCCACCCCCCCACTGTCCCTCCCCTTTTTCCCCCTGACAGACCCCAGTGTGTGATGCTCCCCCTCCATGTCCATGTGTTCTCATTGTTCAACACCCACCTATAAGTGAGAATATGTGGTGTTTGATTTTCTGTTCTTGTGTCAGTTTGCTCAGAATGATGTTTTCCAGGTTCATCCATGTTCCTACAAAGGACACGAACTCATCGTTTTTGATGGCTGCATAATATTCCATGGTGATATGTGCCACATTTTTCATATTTTAACCAGAATGTGTAAGAGTAGTCTCTTGTCTCACCAGAAAATTTCTTTCAGTTTTGTTTTAATTTATTCTACTTTTGTTAAAGTAAATATATCACTTTGTTAACTTTATTTCCATGACTCCTTGTGTATTTGAATATATTTTTGTATGACTCACTTACGACAATTCCATTGGTAAATTGTCTGTTAATATGTTTTGCTCATTTATTTCTATACGGTACTTTTCCTCTCTTAAATTTTAAAAGCTTTTGGTACATAAGTGCTAGCATTTATACAATGCTTACCACCTGCAAAATTTCATTGTAAGTCATTTTTTGTAATTTGACAATCTTGTATTTTTTATTTAAAAGACTGTCTCACAGTTACAATTTGATTTTGTCTTTTGACTATTAGTATGGAGGCTAATCTGACATCACAAAAAGGAACTGTGGAGTTTTATCTTTTCATATGCTTTAGAGTAGCTTAAAGTATATAAATTATTTTTAAGGGTTAGGTTAAATTCCTTTGTGAAGAATCCTAGTAAACTTTTCAGTGGTACATTTTAATAACCTACTAAATGTTTTATTAATTAGCCTAAGTTTAATTTTTCTTACTAATTCATATCTCTAATTTTACTGATTTGTATTGCATTAGAAAATCATGTTTTCTGTAATTCTGCAGAATTGTTATAAAATTGCTTTAGTTTTCTCTTAATTTCTTCTGTATCTGCTGTTATTCATTTTTCTCATTTATCATGTCTAGTTTTTATTTCTAAACTTTTCTTTGCTATGACTGGGGATAGGTTTATCTATTTTGTTAATCTTTTCAAGAGCCCACTTTTGAAATCGATTCTTATTCAGTATTCTATACTGAATGCAATTTTTATTTTTGTTTCTATTTTTATAATTTCTTAAGATACATAATCCTTTTATTTCCATCTTTAAAAACTCTTATGTCTATGCAGTTTCTCTCTGAATACAAGTTTCACTGTGCCTACATCATTAGAGTATGTATGAGTTAGATAAATTTTACCAAGAGTTCATGAACATTTTACATTGACGTGCATTTTACCAAGAGGGAAACAGAGTATCAAAGATAAATGAAGCTTCCACAAGGTCTGATTTAAAACTAGGTCTGGATAGGATCTATTTCATTAATTACATCTAGTTAATTCTCCGCAAAAAGCTTTAAGAGCCTCTCTCTGCAAGTTGATAAACATTTCACACCAGGATGTAGACAAGGAATATTATTTATTGTGGTTATGTTTTGTCTCTTGCTGTACGTGTCTTATTCAAACTACCAAGGAGTATAAGAAACAACACTAATTAATAATCATGAAGACTCTAAAGGAAGGAGGTATCTGTCATGCCTGAAAGGGTATTGTTTATGGTAGTTTTATTACCATTGAATGCCTCATATTGACAGTCTGGTCTGTTTTGGCCATGAATTCTCATAAGCTTGTTGCTGTTACAATGCCATATTTCTTACTATTAACTTTAAGTCATAATGTTTTTCTGAATTCAGTACTATTTTACTCTGAAATCATCATCACCCTGCCATACAGTATCTCTTTTTACAAATTTTTTCTAATACACATCCTAGAACTGTTTTTCAAGAATTATCAATCCAATTGCTAAATAACTGAGTGATAAAAACAAATATTAAAACCTTTTAAGATTTGTGTTAAGTAAATGATTACATCTGTCTGCTAAACAAAACACAAAACATTGATGACATATTTTAATGTACAGGGCCTACTGTGCATGTGTATCAGTGTTGTGACAAGCACTGTATGGCTGGAAATTAAATATTAGGGTCACTATGGTTACCCAAAGTTCTGGTTTTCTGTTTTGCAGAATGAAAGCATCTGATACCAAATGAATAGGTGTGAAAATTGATATTCTTGTGTGAAAATTTAATAGCAGGCATTGAATTTTTACAGAAATAAGTTAAACTAAGCATGACAATTGGCTTCTGTAGTTCCTGTCAACAGGTCTAAGATTTTACTCATCAAGTAACATTGGATGCTGTCTAGACTTTTACACTGTTATCTTTGGAAGTTGCTTTATTCAAATGTAATTTTGGAGAACAGAAAATTCCCATTGTTTGCTTTGACATAATAGAAACTTATTGTGACTCTAGTAGAATATTTAAACGTGAACTCTTTAGAAACATCTCAAGTTAGAATAAGCAGTCTGCAAAAATTACACATAGAAAACCTAATAATACATTGACTGATTCTTTAGAATAGTCTCACACTGTCTATTTTATAGGCATAGGACAAGAATTGAAGGGGGGTCCCTTTTCTGTCTCCACACTAGGACTTAGAATATATAATATTGTATAACTATATATTTAGTACTTCTAAGATTAATATATAATCATTTCAGGGAGCACTGTTACTTCCAGGTACTCCACCTCCAAAATGAGTTTGCTAACCACTGGGCTTTGAGGACCAATTCTCTTCATTTGTTTATTCAAGAGAGGCAAAAATCCTCAGTTTTGTTTCATTCCAGTTTCCTTCCGGAGCATAGACATAATTTATAGCATTGTCAATAGTATTTTCTTCCAGCAAAATTTAGATATCCCATGGTGGTTTCAGTAAAAGGATTTATACTTATTATATTGCTATATTCAAGATTTAAGAATACTTACGAAAACCAAAGGATTAAAGTAAACCTGAAATATGACGGTTTTCTGAAAGATTACTGACAGGAACAAGTTTGTGTTATTTTTAAATTGCTTTACAGAAAGAAGAATAGCAGACTAAGGTTCATCAAACATAAAATAGTAAGACTTTAGAATGAGGGCCACGTAACTTGAAAATAATTTCAATATCCAAGTCAAATAATGAAAATGGATGTTCTTAGGGTGGAGCAGGAGACAGAGAAGGAAAAATGATGAATAAAAGTAAGCAAGTTATATTCCTGTAAAATATATATGTATAAAATACACATATATATAATATATATAGAATATATATCCTGTATATATATCTTGTATAGGGAGGGAGTTATATTCCTGTAAGTTACGTGTGTGTGTGTGTGTGTGTGTGATGTGATGTGTGGTTTGTATATGAGAGAGACAGAAAGAGAGAGGTGACAAAGTCCTGAGAAAACTTTAATGAATTTTTTTCACGCAATTTTATTTTTAGTAGACGCAGCGAAATGGATGTTTAGTTTTGTAAATCATTTAAGCATTACAGTTTTAACTTGGAAGTTACAGAAAGTTTTATCTCATTCATAGGAGAACCATCATCTTTAAAATAAATGGTATCTGCCTCTTCTTGCCTTTTTAGACAACCAGTGGCAAAGACATTTCAGAGCTGCAGGCTCTAATGAAAACACATAATTGAAATTAGGCTAAAGCAGGAGGTTTCTCACATTTGTTTCAAAGGAAGTGGTTCTCCCAGATCATTTCAGAGTGTGACATTTATCCTAAGGAGAAGTCACTGTTGTTGTCTAATATGCAGTATAAAATATGAGCATTTTTAAACTTGGCTAAGGGAGAGGAGATAAGGGTAAGTCATCTTTTCACTCAGTCTTGGTGATTTTAACTAAATAAGAAATGATACAAACTAAATATTATAAAATAATTTCACAGAAAAAGAGGAAGATTATGAAAGTAACCATGAAATATCCTTAAAGTTTGAGTTGATTTTCTTAAACAGAAACTTAAACAATAACCAATGGGGAAGTTCCATTCATTGAAATTTACTATGTAAATATTCTTCCTAACACTGAAACCTCAAGCATATACTTCCACCATTTATTTATTTGGTTCTTTCATATTCATAATTTCTTTCTCATAAAGTGTATATAAACCGAGAAGTTCCTTCCAACATTCTAGATAAACAGAATTTGTTTCTTAAACATGTTAAGTGCCTTTTCTAAAATGCCTGCCATCATGTAGCCAAGCTAAAGTCTTCTCCATATTCAAGAGAAATCTCAAGTTTTTATGTAATCCTTCTAAATATAATGCATTTAAACAAAATAAAAAATACAGGAAAGGCAAAGTAGTTTCTTTGCCCTGCAGCATGTGATTTTATACCACATTTAAGATTTACACTGTTTAAAATTTCAAGACTTGTGGGCATAAATCATACCTATTTTCTTCCACTGAGAAATGTATGTATTGAATCTTCTATTATTAAATCATAAACAGTTCAACATATACAACAAAAGGTGGGCCATGTTGCCACCGTGAACCTGGCTTTCCAATGACAGCTTTTTTATTCCCTCCCATATCTCCATATTTCAATAATTATTTTTATTCAGATATAGAAATTTATATTGGATAATAATTTTGAAGCACATTTTGACCTCAACTGTAAGATTTAATTCTGGTTACTCACTACAAAGATACTATCCCTACCTTCAATGATTAAGTTTTACATAGTCATTCTTTAACTATTTTTGACCACTCACTACGTGTCACACATAGAATGTTAAGGATATAGATTTTAAAATAGACTGTTTCATTAAATTTCTTATGGATAAGTGAAATGTTAAATTTCCTCTGTATTTTGGATGTGTTTATGATCTCTATGATATATTACAAGATAATTATTTTTAATGGAGTCATGTTTTCATTTATTTATAGACTGCCTCTGACAATAAAGAATTGTGGCAGTTAATACAAAGAATATCTTATAATCCTAATATGAAAATTTAATGGCGTGAAAGACATTAAAACAAACATACCAAAATAGAAGTTTTGATACAAGTTGTCTGGTTGAACATATTGATAAAATCCAAACTAAACATTTTGGGGGAGTAGCTCTTAAAACTCAACAAAATTTCATACACAGAATATTATATACTAGAGAGCATTGCATGAGGAAATGGACACTGTCATCAATACTTTCACAACTTAGAATAAAATATATATATACACTTTTGGTATAATATTACCTAATTTGAATTTTATTTTTTGAGATGGAGTTTCGCTCTTGTTACCCAGGCTGGAGTGCAATGGCGCAATCTCGGCTCACCACAACCTCCGCCTCCTGGGTTCAAGCAATTCTCCTGCCTCAGCCTCCCGAGTAGCTGGGACTACAGACATGTGCCACCATGCTCAGCTACTTTTTGTATTTTTTTTTAATAGAGACGGGGGTTTCACCATGTTGACCAGGATGGTCTCGATCTCTTGACCTCGTGATCCACCTGCCTCGACCTCCCAAAGTGCTGGGATTATAGGTGTGAGCCACCACGCCCGGCCCCTAATTTGAATTTTTATAAATATTACTTATCTGGCAATACAGAATGTCACTTTAATGACAAAATCAACCCATATAGCCACAACTTTTTAAGTTCAAGTCATGTATACTAATTTCAAGGAAAAAAAAAAGCAATAGCTACAATAAAAACCTTAAAAGATACTTGAGTGACATAAGAAATATTTTTAAATACTATTTAATAATCATATAATTATTATCCCAGCAGACCTCCATATATGAACATAATAGGTAACTGGCTATCTCAATTTTAAGTTGAATATACAAGAAATAAATCAATACTATTTTCCCTTAAAGCAAGAGGTATACTAAGGAAGATGGGAAGAATAAACAACTCACCCTGTAAAATTATTTTAAAGGAGAACATGCTGCAATTTAGGAGTAGTAATATTACCTTGCATCTGAATGTGAGTTTAATGAATACCAGATTATGTTTGTATATTTGTGTATTCCATAACAAATATTTTGAAAGAAGTACAACATTTACTGTTAATGAAATTCACAGATGATGAAGTGGATCAAAGTCATGGAATCATTTGGCAAAGACCCTATAGTTGATAAGTTACAGAGTTAACAAGATCTACCTCTTCTGCAAACTTGATAATTAATCCATATCAAGTGCAGATATTTTACAAGCCTATTGTGTGGACTGACAATTTTGTGTAAGAAATAATACTTGTCTAACAAATCAAATTTGGAATTGGTATTTGTATACTAGATTTTATGAATAAATGGAAGCAATTTATAGTCAAACATATTCCGACATACTCCAATATACATTATACAGCTATTTAAGTTTCTGAGTATTTAAAGGACACATAAAATACTCGTTTTAAAGAACATTTTAGAATCTTCTTTGTCTAACATTATATGCCAGCATATGAACAGTGTATCGTTTTTCAGATCAGTGACATTTGACAACCATTCAATTTAATTCAATTGCAGTTTTCAATGATGGGATTAAGTGAAGTATTTGAACATAGCTGTCATCTGAATTTCTACCCTAGGCTTTTTAAGTATTCATCTTGGATTTGTGATTTAACATATACCATTGACCCTATTTACTTTGTGGTATCTCACATTGTAGATTTCAAGTTACTTGGTAAAAATTTGCCCCCTTGTAATAGACAATTGATGAGCTGGTACAATGAACATAATTATCAGATCTACAACTGTATCAGTTAATATTAAATTATATTAAATCAATAAAGTCTTGGTAATGTATCTAATGTATATTATAACACACTACCTTTTGTATGAATCTTTATAAAAGGCATTGGAATTTATAAAATATAAGCATGGAAGTCTTAAGAGGGAAGACGAGGACACAAACTCAGAGAAAGGAAGACAAACAATATATCTGGCTGGGGGGCAGTTTAAAGCACCACAGACAATTAAATCTCTCTAAATTTGTAATTTTGGAGCTCCTTTACCAGACAAAGCTAGTCATTAAACTAGACACAAAATGATTAAAAGTGCAAATATCTAATAGAGAATACTCATTGATTAGAACTTAGTTATATCCAAGGAAAATATATGAATAAACAAGTTTAAATTACCCATTAAATATTTTTGAGAAAGCAGAGTTAAAGAAGTATAGAACTGAATTCCAAATGCCTAATGAAAGGGACTTCTCACAAACAAAAGTGGGAAAGGGCAAAGAAATAACAGAATGGCTGTATAAGAGATGTCTGCGCCTTAGCTGGGATTTGCTCTACCTTCAAAAACTTGTAAATAAAAAGCAGCTATGGATACATTTTTAGCTAGAGCTGATGTGGATATAAGAATAAACACTTGGTAGCATAGTCCTGTTTCGCATGATTTTGTATTTTGTTTGCTTTGTTAAATCACTACCAACCATTACAAATGAGCTGTGCTCTCAGTAAATACTGTAATAAAGGTTATCACTCCACTTAGAAGTGCTTTCTTCTCAGTAAGTGGCTTTCCAAAATACATTATTGATAGCAGGGGATAACTTCATGCTAAAACAGCCTCCACAAAGACTGCAAATCAGAACACAAACGTGGTGTCTGAGCTCTACAGCCATAAGCTGTGAGTGGCATTCAAGTGAGGACAACAAGTTAAATGCCAGGACAGGGAAAGGAAAGGAAACTGAGGAACAGGGTTAAATTCGAGGAGCTAGTTTTAGAACTATAGAATATTCTAGAACTAGTTATTTATGGCAGAGGGATAGGCTAAAATGAAGGAAACCCTAAGGAAGAAAAGAGGAGACAAAATGACCTCGACCTAAATATCCTGAAACTACCAAAAAGTATCATTTTGAAATGACACTTCTAATATCCCTTTAGAAATGAGAGGTTTAATTTTTTGAATAATTTTTAAAACCAGTTTTTTATAAGTTTACAGAATTAGGAGGCCGTTTATATGATTTTCTATTAGCAATTATCAATTTCTTGGTGTGTGGACAACGTATCACTAGTATTAAACTTTTTGTTGTTGTTGGAGACACAGTCTTGCTCTATCCCCCAGGCTGGAGTGCAGTGGTGCTATCTCCATTCACTGCAACCTCCGCCTCCTGGGTTCAAGCGATTCTCATGCCTTAGCCTCCTCAGTAGCTGGAATTACAGGCGCCAGCCACCACACCAGGCTAATTTTTGTATTTTTAGTAGAGGCAGGGTTTTGCCATGTTAGACAGGCTGGTCTTGAACTCCTAACCACAGGTGATCTGCCCACCTGAGCCTCCCAAAGTGCTGGGATTACAGGCATGAGCCACCCTGCCCAGCCTCAACTTCATTTTTTATAACCCATATATATATACGTATATATATATTTTTTGTTTAGCACCCATTTTTTGTTTCTATATCTCTTATATTTAATATTTTCCTTCCACTTTTAAACTGCATACATTTGTTTTTCTCCTTTTCCTGATCACATTCATATTAATTTATTTCATATAAGGAACTAGCGTTAAATTTTATCTAGTGTTTCTTCTATCTTTAGTTCCTACTTTCTTAGAGCATTTTTGTAACATTTTTAGCTGAAAGCTTGATTCAATTTATTTTGTTTTTTAATGAAGATAAAATCAAAGACAAAAAAATAAATCAGCCTCTCAGTAGAACCTAAGCCATTTCTCATAGGTTTTCACATGGAATTCTTTTGCCTTCACAAATGTAGTCTTATACTGCTGGTTTCTTACTTAACAAACCTTAATCAAATTGAATGTGTATTATTAATTTCTAGTGTTATTGTCAACATGAATTTTGAAAGTCTGTGGATATTTAATGACATTTTCACTGCATTCAAATATATTATCCATTTATAATTTGTATTTGTGGCAAGAAAATGTTTTAACATATGAGTCTTTTCCTATGCCTTTAGTAAGTTTATGAAGAGAAGGTATGAGAAATGACTCTCAGCGTCTTTCTTTTCTGGCTCTGGTTTTCTCGAGAAGAACAGAAGGAGTCAGTCCCCAAATTAGTTAGAAACCACTTCTCCTCCCTGTCGTCAAATGGAAGAAGTGGTATGGCTTCTAAAGATGAGTGGCTTCCTGGTGCATCCAACAAGACTGGGTCCTAGCCAACATTAGCATTCTCAGCATGCGGATTCTCAAGTCCTCATTTCGCACAGAAGCAAAACAAAACTACACACCTGGAACACTAATTATACTGTTTTCCACTTTTGCCTCACTCACCCACCAAGCTTTTTCACCTCTTCTTTGTATGCAATGACTACATCACCTGGAATCTCTTAACCTCTGATTCCTGGTTAGACTAAACTAAGGAGCAGTAATGGTAGGATATTGGAGGATCTGATAGAGAGGCTAAGGTATCACTTCTCTCAACGTCATCACCAGGCAAGGATTTGAAACTAACTGCATTCTTCAGATAACTAGGGGCTCAGTTCAGTCGCGTCCAGTGAACTTCTAAGTGAGGGATTTTACCAAATTAATAGCCCTCTCCCCATTTTACTTTCAGAGACAGTAATAGTTATGCAGGGACTCGTGCCAGTCCCTGCATTCTTCACCATTCATTGTTTGTTCCTTGAATCCTGCCCACATTTCTTTTTTCATATGCGTATTTATTGATTCATTTAATTAGTTAATTTTTTTTGAGATGGAGTTTTGCTCTTGGTGCCCAGGCTGGAGCGCAGTAGCGTGATCACAGCTCACCACAATCTCCACCTCCTGGGTTCAAGCAACTCTCCTGCCTCTCAGCCTCCCAAGTAGTGGAGATTACAGGTGCCTGCCACCATGCCCAGCTAATTTTTTGTATTTTTAGTAGAGATGGGGTTTCACCATGTTGGCCAGGTTGGTCTCAAACTCCTGACCTCAGGTGATCCACCCTCCTTGGCCTCCCAAAGGGCTGGGATTACAGGGGGTGAGCCACCGTGCCTTGTCATGTATATTTATTGATTCATTTAAAATACTAGTCTGTTATCTGTTAACATAAATGGCATGCTTTTGATGAAAAATGACTATTTTCCAAAATAAACAATTTAGAAGAATGTCATGGTTTTATATTTTGTGCAAAGTTCTGTGATGTCTCTGGATTAATACATTCTCAAATCTGATTCTTGTATTCAGTCTATTACATTATCAGACACACATCATGTATCCTCTGGCAAAACTCTGCTGTACATTGGTGAGAGTGAGAAAGTCCTGCCCACATTTCTATAAATATTCCTTTTATACTGTCTTTAACTTTTTATGTATGTCATCTGTTCCATATCAGTACAATTAATACACTAGACTTCATCAGATACCTTAAAATTGTAGACTGAATATATCAGTGGATACCTCAATGAACTAAAGATAAAAGGTTTTGCCTTGCCTATGAAAGACACCACGTAGATCTAGGGAGCTCTGGGGAGCTCTGGCCATTTCCACAGGCTTAGGAGAGAGCAATTCCAATAATGACAGATCTACAATTTTCTGAACGTCTGGCTGAGAGCTCAGATTTGAATTTGGTTCATGTAACTGACAATTTTAAACTACTGCTCTTTCTAACACATGTAACTTTATAAAGGGACTTGTTGCACACGTATTTTCCAGAAATATCTACTATGCTTTGGAGTATCTAGATAGAGAAAATCATTATTAAATAGTTTGTTATTTGTACTCTCAATTTTTTGCTGTTAAATATCTTGTAAACTTGACAGTGGTGAATTAATGGCTCTAAACAAAAATGTATTTCCATGAATTTCTTTGTGGATTTAGCAGCATTTCTACTATGCAATATGTTTCATTATTCACTTTCTTGGATAAAATAGCACTCTAAGTTTATTACTATTCTACCACTGATTTTTTAAAAAACCCGATTTATGACACATTTAATTTATAGTAGTATTTTAATTCTTAGTCATCATCTGATTTAGACCTGACTCCAAACACAAGCAATGGCTCACCATGCTTTCTCTTCCCATCTCCATCCCACTACCTCTGCTCCTCTTCTGCTACATTTCTTTTAACTCTACACTCCATCTACTGCACCTGCTGGGTCTCTCATTCCAAATGCTTTTTCACTTCAAGGCCTTTATCACTCTGCCTGACCCATCTTCCTATAGATAATTCCATGGCTCTTTCCCTTCTCCAGGTCTTTGCTCATAGAGGAACTGAACCAAGAGATCTTCTCAGACCTGTTTTTCTATTTATCCCTTTTTTATTCACTTAACTGTCACTAAGTACTTATGTTTTATGTTGCCTACCATGTGGCTATAATCTCTATGACAGGAGGGTTGTATCTGCTCTAATACGAATCAATCATCTTATATACTTTATGCTGAGAATTGGTTGATTTTTAAAAGGATATTTGAAATAGTCCTATCTATTATTCAACATGATTTATTTATATCCTGCACAGGCACATTGATACACAACACACTCAAGCTCATCTTTCAAAAAAAAAATCCTATACTTCAGCATTTTGTTTATTCTTCCTGATAATAATCAAACTAAAGTTGTACTAATGGATGTTTTCCATTTTTGTTTGTACTTTTTTTTTATTACAAAATAATGGAGAAGTATTAAAGGATAATACATTTACTTTTTTGAGATGGAGTCTCGCTCTGTTGCTGGGCTGGAGGGTAGTGGCACAATCTCGGCTCACCGCAACCTCTGCCTCCCGGGTTCAAACAATTCACTTGCCTCAGCTTCCCAAATAGCTGGGACTACAGGCGCCCGCAACCATGCCCAGCTAATTTTTCTATTTTTAGTAGAGATGGGGTCTCATCATGTTGTCCAAAATGGTCTCGATCTCTTGACCTTGTGATCTACCTGCCTCAGCCCTCGAAAGTGCTGGGATTACAAGGGTGAGCCACCGCACCCAGCCTACATTTACTTTTGAAAATCCATGTAATTGGTATCTTTTGGTCAGGGGTTCAGGAAAAGATTATTTTGTTTGGTTTCTGCATGAGAATGAATGTCGAGGTTTTGTCCTCTAATGCAGAGGCCAGGGTCTTAGGCAGTTCCCCATTTAAGCCCTGCCCCAAATGAAAGCATTGTTAACATCTGCTTTTGAATAACTCCTTCTCAAATTTAAACCATTATTTTGGGGTCTTTCCCTGCTAAAACATTAGGAGATTCTCTATTTTCCAGGAGAAATGTGGCCTTTCCAGAAGAGATTCATATACAGCATTAATTTTGTATTCACTAATATTCATTTAATGATTTCATTGGACAACATGAAGTATATGATCAGATTCATATATATGGCCATCATTGGGAGTTTTGGAGGTTGTAAAGTCAGGTTTACTTTCCCCTCGTAAGTTCCTCTTTTAATTGAAGTATAATATGCATACAGAAAAGTATACCTAAGTATACAGCTTGATGAATTTTCTTACAGTAAATACAAACATGGAACAGCTATCAGGTCAAAATGTGGAACATTAAGCACCTCAGAAGATTCCTTTATGCATTTTACCCGACATGTTCCTTCCAAAAGTTAACCAATCTCTTGAATTTTAAACCCACGGAAACATTTTGCTTATTTTTGAAACTCAATTGAAAGAAACCATAGCAGGCATACTTTTGTGTTTTATTTCACTCAAATATCTTTTAGCAAATTCTTTCATCTTGTGTATTATTTGTAGCTATCATTTGGTCATTTTCAGTTTTGTAATATTCGATCATGAGAACATTATCATAGTCACTGCCAGTTTTGGCTATTACAAATAAAGCTGCTATGAACATTCTCATACATACCTATTTTAGGCAAACATGGAAATGTATTTCTGTAACTTATGTCTACAACAGAATTGCTGGGTGGTAAGAAGTATGTATTTTCACATTTAGCAGGTTATGCCAAACTGTTTACTAGCTGTCCAAATTGTATGTCCACCAGTTAGTTGTGAGATTTCCAGTGGATCATGTCCTCATCAACATTTGGCATTAGTAGTCTGTATCAGTCATTTTGGTAATTTTGTATTGGTATCTCACTGCAGATTTATTTTTTCCCAGTTACTACTGAGTTTAAATATTTTAAAAGTGCTATTCTTCAATTTGTCAACACCCTTTTTGTGTTCCTGTTTATTATCTCAGTCTATAAAACTTAAAGTTATTCTATATAGTAAAATCAATTTGTTGCACAGAACACTGCTGTAAGAAACAGTTTGCTGGGCACGGTGGCTCACACCTGTAATCCCAGCACTTTGGGAGGCTGATGTAGGCAGATCACCTGAGGTCAGGAGTTCCAGACCAGCCGAGCAGACATGGTGAAACCCCGTCTATACTAAAAATACAAAAATTAGCTGGGTACGGTGGCATGCACCTATAATCCCAAGCTACTAGGAAGCTTGTTTTTACACAAGACTGGAATATTCCATATTGTAAGTATCAATTATTCCCTATGTATTTAACTCAATGTTAATCATACTTCAAATGAAGGTGCATGGAAATTGAGAAGATTACAAAACAAATACAAAAATAGAAAGGGCCAATAATAACTAATGAAATCTTTAAGAACTAAGTGGGAGAACCTAGTTCACCAGATACAAGGATTATAAAACTACATTATTCCATATGACATGATATTTGTACGTAGAGAAATAGAATAATGGAAACAAATTGAACTGTAAAAATAAACTCATACATGTACTGGTAAATTTTTCTGACACACTTAGTCTTGTGAAGCAATGGGGAAGCAACTTTATTTTTAATAGATGGTGTTTTATCAGTTTGATTTCAAATGAAATAAAAACTGAGCCTTAATCCAGTCCTCACACCATATTCAATGATCAGTTTCAGAAAAAAACACAGATCTAAAATCGAATGGTAAAACAATAATGGTTCTATAGATAATAACCTAATACAGTATCATAATGACTTTGGGTAGGCAAATATTTCTTCAATAGGACATAAAGTATCAAGTAAAAGTTTTAAAGAATGAACTATATCCAAGTGAGGAACTTGTTTTTATTAATATTTACCATCGAGGGAGCAAAACTAATCCATAGAGAAGGAAAACACATTTGCAACTCATAAAACAAAGGGCTTACATCCAGAATATAGCAATAACTCATAATTTAGATGAAGTCCAAGTTAATTTTTCTTTTTGAAACATGCTTTGGATTCAGATGTCAAATATTTGCCTATCCCAAAATCATGTAAATTTCCTTCCATGGTTATCTGTTTTATTGCCAGGATTTTTCTGGTTCCCTTGGAGTAGGCAGATAGCTCAAAATGAGCAGGCAAGGGAACCCCCCCGGGGGAAAAAAAGTCGTGGAGAGGTTGTCCGAGAGTCAGTGCTGCCTGCTGACAGTCAGCAAAACAGACCATGACTACACTGGCCACACTGATTATGTTTGGCCTTGTGGTTGGGCTCCTCTAGTCCCAAAGAGGATTTAGCAGGCCCTCACCAGAGATAACCACTCTACAGATTTTCCCCCGCAGACAAGCATACACAAGCTCCTCCAAAAACTGGCCCTAAAGTATTCTTTTGCTCATTATAATAGTAAACACACACACATACACACATCCCTGGGTGGAGATTGTAAATGCCAGTGGGACGTGGTATGTATACTAGCATGTACAACCAAAGAGCATGTGTGCCCCAAAATCCTCCCAAAACATGCTTGCAAGTGACACCCCACACCTACCCTTTCATGATTTATCATGTAAGATCTCAAAGTTCCCCAGCACTAGCTGCTGCTGGCTCATTGTTCCTTTGTGTTCATGTGCAGTCAATGTTTAGCACGTATAATTGAGAATACTCTGGTATTTGGTTTTCTGTTTCTATGTTAGTTCACTTGGGATAATCACCTCCAGCTTCATCCATGTTGCTGCCAAAGTTATGATTTAATACTTGTCTGTGGCTGCATATTATTGTATTCCATGCTGTATATGTACCACATCCTTTTTTATTTTTTCCTTCCTTGAGAGGGAATCTCACTCTGTCTCCCAATACTGGAGTGCAGTGGTGCAATCTTAGCTCACTGTAACCTCTACCTCCTGGGTTCAAGCGATTCTCCTACTTCAGCCTCCACAGTAGCTGAGATTATAGGCATGTACCACCACACCCAGCTCATTTTCGTATTTTTAGTAGAGAGGGGATTTTGCCATGGTGGCCAGGCTGGTCTCAAACTCCTGATCTCAGGTGATCTGCCTGCCTTGGCCTCCCACAGTGCTGGGATTACAGGTGTGAGCCACCACCCCCAGGCTGTACCACATTTTCTTTTCCAGGATTGACTTTTATAGGAGATTCCAAAGTTTATTTTTTTAATGACATTTACTTGGTGGGAAGAGTCCAGCTACAACAAATAAATCTAGTAATTCTATGTTCTGCTCTTTTCTTCACTGTTACATTTTGAAATGGAATATGCTATTCTGATATTTCAAAGACATTTTCTTTGTGTAACTTTAATATTTTTAACAATTTTCATAATGTAGGTGACACTGATATTTCCCAAGAGTCTATCAGACTAATAATGAGAAAAAAAAATAGTTCCTGGATTATTTTATTTTGTCTGCCAAGTAAAAAATCTGTAGTTAATTTCTTCAGAAGGCAAACATCTCTGTAAAATAACTTTCACAGGTTAAAGGTGACAATGACCCTGAATTCATAAAATCAGCCAATTAATTGCTGCACAGTTTCCTTTTCCATATCCTGTGTAATGTCATCTCCCTACCAGATAAGCTGAGCAACGTTTGGTGGAGTACATGTTATCATTAATCTATCCCTGCTTATGGTTATTTTAAGAATAAGTGATCAATGTACTTGAATTTATCTTTGAAAGAAAGGGGTGATGGAATTAGAAAGCTACTGTAAGTGCCTGGTAAACATATTGGTCGATTACAAACATTTTAGGATGTTAAGAAAGGAGGACTGTGTCTCCAATGCCATGATAGAGGGGAGGAATCGCCAAGTTATTCAGAGGAGATTAGACCTCCTCTGACCTGCCTATTTGGTTTAGCTGTGACTGTTTAAAAAAAAAAAAAAAAAGTAAAGACAGAGTCTCTCTCTGTCGCCAGGCTGGAGTACAGTGGCACAATCTCAGCTCACTGCAACCTCTGCCTCCTGGGTTCCAATGATTCTCCTGCCTCAGTCTGTCGAGCAGCTGGGATTACAGGTACGCACCACCATGCCCAGCTAATTTTTTTATCTTTAGTAGAGACGGGGTTTCACCATGTTGGCCAGAATGATCTCTATCTCTTGACCTCATGATCCACCCACCTCGGCCTCCCAAATAGCTGAGATTACAGGCGTGAGCTGTCACGGCTTGCCAGTTGTTTACTTCTTCTAATACAAGACATGTATTTTAATGCAGTTCAATCTAAACCAAACGTAATAGAAAACAAATCTGCTATTTTTATCCAGAGTAAAAGTAGTGATGTTTCTGTGTAATGTGTATGCTTAGAGGTAGTGTTAGTATTGGCTTAATTTAAACAAATGCCATTATCAGATTTGAACACACTTACCAAACAAAAAAATAATTTTGGTATAGTAAAACCCATTTGTTGCACAGGAACACTGCTGTAAGGAAACCGAGTTCACCGGGCACGGTGCCTCATACCTGTAATCCCAGCACTTTGGGAGGCTGAGGCAGGCAGATCACCTGAGGTCAGGAGTTCCCGACCAGCTGGGCCAACATGGTGAAACCCTGTCTCTACTAAAAATACAAAAATTAGCTGGGCATGGTAGTATGTGCTCGTAATCCCAGCTACTAGCAAGGCTGAGGCAGGAGAATTGCTTGCACCCAGGAGGCGGAGGCTGCAGTGAGCCAAGATCACGCCACTGGCACCCTAGCCTGGAAGGCAGAGGGTGACTCCATCTCATTAAAAAAGAAAGAAACCGAGTTCACTGCAGGACTCTGTCCACCAAACACAACTACATGAAGTAAAATCTGAAAACAACAGGGAGCGGCCTGTCAAATCTGGTCCGTGCTTTTCCCTTTCCTCTGCAGCAGCATGCATTTGCTTCCTGAATCGTATTAGCCACAGACAGACGTACACGAATTACAACATGTGCTCTCCATACGAACCGGTCTGATTTACAAAGAATTTGAGATACTTTCTCTGCATTTGAGGCCAAAGCTCTCACTCAAACATGAAGCATGCTGTCTCACAGCATCCAGACCTTGTCCAGGGCACTACTTACATTATTGTTCTGCAGAACCCGCAGTGCCTTGTTGACATTGTTCAGGGCATGAACTCTTGTGGATCCTTTTTCTTTTGGCTGAAAACAAAATGAAGGAGTGTTCACTGACCAGCAGAGAGAGCGACAATCTACCAGAAATGAAACCATCTATAAATTTCACTGTTAACTTTAAGTATTTTAAATGAACACAGGCTGTGGGGCATTAATATAATGAATCTAAATACTTTGGGCAAATTGTCCTTGGCCTGGTACATTTTTTAGTATAAACGAACCACTGTCTAAGAATGGCAGCCCTTTTTTTCTTTGCAAAGGCTATTCTGGGATGATTGTTCCTTCATTCTACAGATCAGTTGGGGATTACTGCATGACCACCAATGAGAGAAATATCAGCAAGTATAAAATCATTCGCTAGTAAGATAGAAAAGCAAGTTAATTCCCAAACTTTTTAGGAAAATTTAAAGATTTGACTCTAGCAAAATAACATAATGCGAAATGGGGTTAAATGAAAGCTTTTCTGTGAAGAGATTACCTTAATTGTCTTTGTCACTGGAGCTCAAAACCTCCATCATGTTTGATTCCCCATTTTAATCTCAATCCAAAAATTCGTACCTTGTCCTGTCATTTTTGAACTAATATCTGCATAGTTCATTGCAATATACAAATTAACTCATTTATTCAGTTGTAGAGTTTTAGAAATTCTACCATGATGATGCCTGTTATATTTACTTCTTTTATTGCCTGTTATATTTACTTCTTTTATTTCTCTTACCTTACTACATGCCCTTATTAGCTATTGCCCAGAAAACATACCTTCCTCCCCCTTCTCTACTCACTCACCGTTTCTTTATTTATCCATCCTGCAGATTGTCAACACTGACATTCCTGACGTAACCCCACTGGCAATGCAAACTACTTGCAAAGTTCTCATCTAAACTTTTGGGTAACTATAGTCAACAGTTAAGGGCAAGAACTACAAAGCTGACTACCTGGGTTCAATTTTCATCTCTGCCATTTTTGTGCTGTGTGACCTGGGTAAAAAATTTTAATCCCCCCTGTACATCAGTTTTCTCATCTGTTAAAAATGGACGTAATAAAAATATTAGCCACAGACACACACAAATTACAACATATGCTCTCAGTAAGAACTGCTCTGATTTACACGAGAATTTGAGATAGTTTCTCTGCATTTCGGATCAAAGCCCTCACTCAAACATGGAGCATACTGTCTCACAGCATCCAGACCTTATCCAGGCCACTAGTTACATTATTGTTCATACAGCCGAAACCATTGTACATATGGTTTCTGGGAGAATTCAGTGTGTTAATATGCATAAAGCACTTAGATTGGTGCTTGTCACATAGTTGGTACAACATAATTATTGACCTCATAGTATGTGCCAAGTATTTTGAATGCACTACCTTAATCCCCCACCTTGCAAGACAGATAGTTTCATCCCCAGTGTAGAGAAGTGAACCTAAAGTTAAAAGGTCTAATATATTGACTGCCATGTAACTAATAATTCATGGAGCCAGGACGCAAACATTTTCCTGTGTCTGTACAACTCTAGTCTTGCAAAATTTATTTTCTTCTTCTCCACCTTGTGCATGCACCAAAACGAATAATCTGTATTTCTACTTTTGCATTTAACTCCTATATTTTCCAGCAACGCTCCCATCTTTCTGGAGCAGTTCCTCACCCTAGAACTCCTTATCATTTGCATTGCCTGCTAAACAACCCAAATTAAGCTAAAGCCATCTTACTCTCCGAAGTGTCTTGCCAGATATCCTTTACAACACGGTATTGACATCTGATTCCTTTGACTTCACAGAACATTAAGGCTAACCTTATGAACCAGAATCTCCCTTTTCACCTCCTAGAAAATTTTCCTCCAAGAACATCAGAATGATAGACATTTACATTCTGATATTTTTCCCACTTTCCACCAAAAAGAGGAAGAAAACAAGGCTGTAGAAAGACTTTAAATGAAAAAATTTTGAAAAGCAGCAGCCAGACATAGTGGCTTCCACCTGTAATCCTAGCACTTTGGGAGGCTGAGACAGGTGTATCACTTGAGGTCAGGAGTTTGACATCAGCCTGGCCAATATGGTAAAACCCCATGTCTACTAAAAATACAAAATTTCGCCAGGCGTGTAGGAGCATGCCTGTATTCCCAGCTACTCGGAAGGCTGAGGAAGGACGATTGCTTGAACCCAGGAGGCAGAGGTTGCAGTGAGCCAAGGTCACATCACTGCACTCCAACCTAGGTGACAGAGTAAGATTCTGTATTAAAAAAAAAAAAAAAAAGCAGCAAGTAACCAGTCTTCTTGTTTATCTACAGAGTCATGACATACAGGTTTAATGGTAAATTTAGGACTTTAAAGTTTGGAAAATAATTACTCAAATCAATCCTCTGCCTAGTATTTAGACAAAAGCCATATATTTTCTTTTAGACAGTTGCAGAATTACAGTCGTAAGATTTAGCAACATTTTCCTTTGTGTCATACTGAGACATTAAATGTACACATATGTGCATATGTATTAGAACCAAAGATATTCTACTGTTTTGAAAAGCTGCAGTTTCTGATCCTCAAGTGGGAGCCTAAAATCTGCCCCTATTAGAGTCTCCTTGGGGAGTATTTCTTATTTTGTAATTGTAAGGCAAGTACCTTCCTTTTAACCCTGGGGATGTTCTGAGCCAATAATCCAAATGCAGATGCTTCCGAGTAGAATACTAAAATTTCTGTTCAATAGTATACACGACTCCCATTAGGAAAAGATGTATCTCTGCAGAAACTATTAGAATTCAAGACTAAGTTAGAGAATTGGAGTTCTGGGATTTGGAGCATTCATTAGAGAGGCGATTCTGCTTTATAGAAAAGACGAAATCATCAGACCAGGGCTGACAGACCCGTGATTAGGACAAACAATGGATTACGGATTACATAATTTCAGATATTGCTACTAATGGAATCTATACTGGCATGTGTAAATATTTGGTGATTTCCCCGACTACTAGCTTACCCCATAATGGCCAATTCCATGGATATTTTTTTTTCTTTAGTGCTATTACTAATTAGATTTTGTCTTAGCATCTGTTATGTATGTGTATACGAATGAAAATCTCAAGTGGTTTTTAATTTTTTAATTTTGCTGAAATTAGTGATTTTTTCTTCATGTCAGATGGGTAATGTGCCAACATTATAGTAAGTTTTGAGGGAAGCATATCTCACACGTGAGTGTAAATACCCAATCATCATGCTTATGAATTACAAAAGGATCTAAAATTCATTATTTTAATCATATGAAATTTGTTAACCATAACAAAATTGCTTTGGGTGATAGATGGGTTGCCTTAGTCAAAAAAAATGACCAGAAGCCAGGTACAGTGGCTCATGCCTGTAATCCCAGTACTTTGGGAGGCCGAGGTGGGCGGATCATGAGTTCAAGAGATCAAGACCATCCTGGCCAACATGGTGAAACCCCGTCTCTACCAAAAAAAAAAACACAAAAATTAGCTGGGCATGGTGGCGTGCACCTGTAGTCCCAGCTACTCGGGAAGCTGAGGCAGGAGAATTGCTTGAACCCCGGAGGCAGAGGTTGCAGTGAGCTCAGATTGCGCCACTGTACTCCAGCTTGGCGCCTGGTGACACAGCAAGACTGTCTCAGAAAAAAAAAAAAAGAAAGAAAATGACCAAAGAGAATTGCAGGACAAGAGAAGTGATTACGCAGAGAAGCGGAAGTGAAGAGACCAAAAGCCTTGTACAGAGAGCCAAGACAGGTTAAGGAAGCCACAATCTTTCAAAGATTTTTTTCATGAACATTTGGAAGTCACTGGAATTTCTGTATTTGATAACTAAAAATAGGACTTACCCCAGAATACAGAAGAAACAAGATACATAGGGACACACTGACATATATATGTGTGTACATATATATGTGTATATAAGCACACACACATATATACACATACACACACGTACACATATGCATGTACATATACACACACGTACACATATGCATGTACACATATACATACATGTACACATATACATACATGTATGCACGTGTACACGTGCACACACCTACGCGCACACACCTACGCGCACACATATACAACTTGTTCACAGTCATAGGAGATCAATGATTATATGTAAATATATCTCTAACCAGTAAAATGAAGACTAAGGTTACATGATGACCTTAAATTGGCTCAAAGCAGACAGTTCAGCTATAAGGCAATAGCACTGATTTTTTTCCCTTGACTAAAGTTATTTCACTATGTCATCAAGTTGTTCTTTTATCAGTACAAATTCAGACTCTTGAAAACCTGTCAGTTTTAGTTTAATATATAAATATATAAGCTTTAGTTTAATATTAATCTCACATAGTTGAAGATATAAAATGAAAGTATAAGTTATGTCTCTTCTCTATAGGACTTCAGAATTTAATTGAGGAGAGATGTCATAGTCATATATACACTAAAAACAAAATACAAAAATGGACATTCTGTAGAATTTAAGAGGGAAAAATTAGCAAAGGTCTTTTGGGAAAGGCTTTACTGAGGAGAAATCAAGGTTTCTGGGAGACTGTTGGGGTAGACAGAAGTACAGAAAGAAATACAGGCAAGTAAAACAATACAGGCAAAAACCCAGATAATCTGGCAGTACATGCTGAGAAACAAGTGACTTAGCCTAAGAGAGTTATAGGAGGCAGGCTGGGGGAGATAGTATTTTTCTCTAACTTTGACTTTGACAGTTCGAGTTTGTGTAACGTGATAAAATCTGTGTCAGTATTCATGTGCTGGGGAGTTGTCATGAAAGGCAAAGAGAAGAGGTTAAGGCAATAATTTAGCAGAATTTGACAGGTAGGAACAGCATGATTGTGGACTGGGGCTTAAAGTCTACTTTTTAGAATAATAGCCATCTAAGAAGATTATTTTAGTCAGGGAATTTCTATTTGAGTTCTCCCCGTAAGACTTTGATCAACATGAAATTAATTGATCTGTAATCATGTGTAACAATCATCTCTGTCTCACAGGAATGCCGTGAGGTTAGATCAGATAATAGTTCAAGAGTAAGTTACATCCTCATCACATATGCTATTACATATTACACTAAAATGCCTGTATTATGCTATCCCACACTTTTGATTTATAAACTAATACAGGTTCATTGCAAAGTAACTTCAAAATACACAAAAGTACAAAGATAATTTTTAAAGTCATTGTGTATAAAAGCCTTCATTAAGACATTTGATAATAAACCAATTAGTAAAACTGAGTAATATCTATTGATATAAATAATATTACTGAAATTTTTTACCTTATTTTTCTGTAAGTAGACCATGCCAAATGAAAATCATATGAGGTTGCTTTACTCGGAAACAGGTACTGCTAGTTAAATCAGTACTCAGTAAATCAGTTAATTTTACTAGCTCTCATAAATCTATGTTCATTTCTGGTCTGAAATTCTACTAAGTTTAACATTAACTTTAAAAAAAAAAATTAAGTCACGTACCAGTTTTTGCCCTGTCAGGCCTTCGAGGAGGTCTAGGAGGCGTCTCCCATCCTGTAGGTCACTGAAGAGGTTCTCTATATGCTGCCTCCCAAACTGAAATACAAAATATACTCAATGTAACGAAGCACACTTCCAATGATACATTTCCATGATTATGCCTGTTGAAAACTAAAGCTATATTTAAGGATAATTAATGTGCATAATTATTAATCTGCCAAAGATGATGGATGAAAAAAGGAAAGTTCAAATGACAAAAACAAAACAAAATTTGATCATAGGTCAACTCTATTTGAATTATTTTGACTACCAAGTGTTGGAGATTTCTAGCCTAAATGATCTAATTAACTCACTTAAACGAATGTAGATTCTATGAAGGAGACAAAAATATAGGAATGATCAGGCAGTTAGGGGTAAAGGGAGAAGTAAATATACAAAGAAGCAAAGACCACACAAAATCTACCCGGGTGGGTACATCAAGTTTAACCATTCTTAGAATATACAGTCACAGAGTGTTCGACATCTCATCACTCAGAACATGCTTGCTGTGTATATGCATTTTGCATGCTGATTCAGACCTATTCTCATACTGGATAACTCAAATTTTAGGAATATCTGGTTTAATTATGTTTGGAACAAGCCTGTGAGAGTTTTTCATCTCTATTACTCAGTTCTTTGCTCAGGAATTATACCAAGGAGAAATAATAGTCAATAAATAGTATTTGACATATTTGAAGTAAATGCTCACAAGAGACCGCTGTTAAATAAGTGGATTTCATAACCGTAGTGACATTTCTGTGAGATTAGCAATAACATACTCATCTTACATATGTGATACTGAGAGGTTAAGTACGTGGCTCTTTGTCATGAAGCTAGAATGGGTTAAAGCCAAAATTGTGGCTCCAATCTGTCTAACTCTTGGTTCTTGTTCTTTCAATCTTATGTCACCTCCTTGTCCTTTTATGTGGGTAACCCCCCCATATAGGTAATGAGGAAGCAGAGTTAAGCAGAATCCTGGCACAATTAGGACCTGAAGAATATCTCAGTTTATGGTGTCACTATTCAGTTACTTCCCTTTATGTAATCCTCTATATATAATCATATGTTAGTTCATAGAATGAGTGCCTAAAGAATATCTTACCACTCAGTTTTTTCCATATATATATATATATATATATAACTCTATCTTAGTTCATAATCAGAGGAATGCCTGGAGTAGACACGGTACAGAGCATGAATTAAGGAATAAGCAGCTTATAGTCAGAGTAATGTCTGGAGCAGACACGGTACAGAGCATGATTTAAGGGAAAAACAGTTATACCAGGACAAGAATCCACGGCCCAGACAGCAGTATTCACTATCGTAAAGATACCGGCTGTATGGCAAGCTTGGGGCAAGAGCCACTCCTCCTGATAAAGGAGTTGTAGGACCTTGCTCCAGTTCTTGTGGAAGGCGGCCCTCAGACCGGCAATCCCTCCAGCATCCGAGGGCTCAAAACCCCTCCA
Source organism: Ateles fusciceps (assembly GCA_036589455.1). NCBI lineage: Eukaryota > Metazoa > Chordata > Mammalia > Primates > Atelidae > Ateles > Ateles fusciceps. The sequence goes on along the minus strand of JAZHEH010003176.1, from coordinate 131,217 downwards.
GATAATTGCACCTTGGTGACTGTGAACTTTATCAGCTCTTGTTACTGTGCTGCTCGAAAACCATCTTCCTATAGAACTAATTGAAAGCTGCCAGCAGGTGGCGGTAACCCTGACAGCTCTGTCACTGCTGTGTGACTTAAACCATCCTCCTATAAATCTTCTTAGAGTAGCTTGCCCATAGATAGAGGAATTGCACACTGCACCCTCTTCACTGCGTACGGCCCACCTCCATGCCTTGGTGACCTAATGGGGGTGGAACCCTTACTGCACCCAGCCCACTTCCTTGCCTCGATGACCTAATGGAAATGGACCCCTTGCTGTGCACTGTCAACCTCCTAGCCTAGGTGACCTAATGGGGGTGGACCCCTTGTTTTATTGCTCACAACCCTATCACTATCCTTAAAGATGACTTCACTCACTACCCTGCCCCCTAACCTATACACAATAAATACTGACGCTTCCTGGACATTCGGTGCCTTGCGTGTCTCCACTTATAGGTGATGTGGCCCCCCTGAGTCCAGCTGCGTTTTTCTTGTACTTCTGTGTCCTGTCTCTATTTCTCGGATCCTGTGCCTCAGCACAGCATAAGGGACACCCCATGACCCTGTGGGGCCCTTAGCCCTACACTTCTATAACCTACTATTTGATTATCTTTCACATATTTATCTTTCTTTTGTTCTATTTCACCAAATCCTTTTCTGGTTAAAACGCTACAATCCCATCATATCAGATAATTCCCAGCTTTTCATCACCTAAGTTATCTAGAAATCCCTAATTTAATCAATCACAGGCATATATTGACCATGAATAAACCTAAGCTAGGTACTAAATCATATACTAGTAAATCAAACAGACATAGGCCCAGACCCTATAGAACTTAGAATCCAGCAAAGAAAATATTCCAAAAAGGTATTATGACATAGAAGCATTAAAAAGGACTAAGGAACATATAACAGTGGGAACTGTGGTTTCACAGCAGTAGTAGCCAGGCATATTCACCAGAAGTCTTGGGTAAGACTCAGAGCCATGCTGTCTTTGGGTGTGACGCAGTACATTCCCAAGTGTGGTGGCCATGGGGATATACTCCTTGCACTTTTGGAAAGGAGAGACAACAAAGTGGACTTTGTCTTGCAGCTTGAGTACTAGATTAACCACAGTTGGGGAGATCGTCAAGCAAGCTCCTGGGGTCCCCCGATTGTAGGCCTTGGCTCCTAAATGGCATTTCTGGGCTCATCTGGGGCCCGAGGAAAACCTACTGCACTGAAGGGAGAGACCCAGGCCTGGCACCGTTTACTGCTAGTTAACTAAAAAGCTCTTGGGCAGGCCTTGAGTGAGCATCAGTGGGGTAGCCAGGCCACATTCACCACAAGCCTGAGGCAGTGGTAGCCACAGGACAAGATTCCTCTGCTTACGTAAAGGGCAGGAAAGGGTGGGACAAACTTGTACTGTGGATTAGGTGCCAGCTCTGCCACAATAGAACAGAGCACCAAGTAGATTCATAAAGATGCAACTTCAGGCCTCGACTCCTAGATGGGATTTCTAGACCTGCCCTGGGCCTCAAGGGTACTCATTGCTCTGAAGGGAAGGACATAAGCTTTGGTGGATTTGCCACCTGGTGACTAAAGTTCTTGGACATTGACTAAACACCATCATTAGCCAGGCAATGGTTGCCGTGGGCCTTGGGTGAGACAGTGCTATGCTGGCTTCAGGTTTGACACAGCCCAGTGGCAATGGTGGTGGTAACAGGAATGTTTATGTCATCCCCTCCCTCTAGCTCCAGGCAGCACAGCATGGAGACAGACTCCTGTGGAGGTGCAGGTGAATAGGGGAGAATAAGGGAAAAGAACAAGTGTAATCTATAAAATTCTCTTGGATCTTATCCAAGACCACCAAGATTGGACCTCTATGAGTCTCCAAGTGTCAAAGCTTTATTTGGCTTAGGATGCCCCCTAATACAGATATGGCTGTAGTACCCAAAGACTAAAGCCTTCACAAAAAGAATGGGTACAAATGACAACAGATTGTGAATACTGTAGTAAATATACAACTCTTTATATACACTCTTACCCATATAAAGACAAATATCCACTAGTATCAATAACATCCTGCAAAACACGATCTCACCTAGTGAGACAAAAAAGGCAACAGTGACCCATCCTGAACTGACAGAAATGTGACCTTTCAGACAGAATGCAAAATATCTGTTTTGAGGGGAGCTCAACAAAATCCAAGAAGAAAATCAGAATCCTATCAGGAAAATTTAAGAGATTGAAGTAATTTTTTTAAAAAAAATCAAGCAGAAATTCTGGCACTGAAAAACTGACATATTGAAGAATGTATCACAGTCTCAACAGCAGAATTAAGAAGAAGAAAAGTTTAATGAGCTTGAAGACAGGCTAATTGAAAGTACAGGCAGAGGAGACTGAATATAAAAGAAAAAAAGAAACTAAGTACATCCACAAAATCTACAAAGTAGCCTCTAAAGGGCAAATCTAAGTGTTATAGGCCTTAAATAGGAGAGATAAAGAGAGATTAGGGTAGAAAGCTAATTCGAAGAGAAGATAAAAGAACTTTTCAAAGGTAAGACAAGATAACAATATTCAAAAACAAGAGATTATAGAACACTCAAAGAAGACTACATCAAGACATTTAGTAATCAAGCTCTTAAAAGTCAAAGATAAAGAAAGGATCCTAAAAGCAGCAAGAGAAAAGAAACATTCCAAGAAGCTCCAAAACAACTAGTAACTGACTTCTCAGCAGAACACTTACAGGCCAAGAGTGTGTCATGCCATATTTAAAGTGCTGAAGGAAAATACCCTTTATCCTAGGATAGTACATCCAGAGAAAATGTCCTGCCAACAAAAAAGATAAAGACCTTCCCAGAAACACAGAAGCTGTGGGATTTCATCAACAGCGGACCTGTTCTTACAAGACATGCTAAAGAGAATTTATCTATTGGAAAGAAGAGGACCTTAACTAAACAGAAAAGAGATTATCTGAAGGCACAAAACTCAGTAACTACAAACACAAACTATTATAATACTGTAATTGTGGTGTATAAACTACTCACATCTTGAATAAAAAGAATAAAAAAAAAAAAAAAAGCCTTTTAGTTCCTAAACCAAAAATAGCTAATAACAACTTTTCAAGACAGACAGTATAATGAGATATAAAGAGAAACAACAAAAAGATTAAAAGAGGAGGGACGAAGCTAAAGTATAGAATTTTTAATTAGTTTTCTCTTTGCTTTCTTGTTTGTTTATGTGACCGGTGTCAAGTTGTCAGTTTGAAATAATGGTTTATAATGTTTGTAAACCTCATGGTAGTCTCATACAAGAAAATATACTCAGATACACAAAATATAAAAAGCAAGAAATAAAGACATGCCACCAGAGAAAAATCACCTGCACTAAAAGGAAAACAGGATTGAAGAGAAAACCAAAAACCACTACAAGGGTAGGAACAAGTTCTTCTTTATCAATAATAAAACTGCATGTAAATGAAAGAAACTCTCCAATCAAAAGACACAGTGATAGAATGGTTTGAAAACAAACAAAAAAGTAAGACTCAGTCTTTTGCCTACAAGAAACACTTCAGCTACAAAGCCACACACAGATTTTAAATTAAAGGATGTAAAAAGATATCCCATGTCAATAGAAACAAAAAAACCAAACAAACAACAACAACAACAAAAAAAAACAGGAGTAGCTATTCTTATATCAGGCAAAACATTTCAAGACAGAAACTACAAATAGAGACAAACATCAACATATAATAAAGGTATCAATTCAGTAATAAGATATACCAATTATAAATATGTATGTACCCAACACTGGAACACCCAGATATATACGGCAACATTATTAGACCTAAAGAGAGATGGAAACCTCAATACCTACTTTCAGCATTGGACATGTCAGACAAAAAAGTCAACAAGCAAACATTGAACTTAATCTGTACTACAGACCAAAGAGATGTAATAAATATTTACTGAACATTTCAACCAACAGCTGCCGAGTGTACATTCCTCTCCTCAGCTCATGGAGGATTCTCAAGAATGGGCCATATGTGAGGCCACAAAACAAGCCTTAAATGCAAAAAAATGAAAATATGAAGCATCTTATCTGACCACAGTTGAATGAATTGAGAAATCAGTAATGAGGAATTTTGCAAACTATATAAAACACAAGGGAATTAATCTACATTCTCCTGAATGACCAGTGGGTCAATGAAGAAATTCCCAATTATAAAATATCTAGAAACAAATGAAAATGGAAATACACCAAAACTTATGGGATACAGATAAATCAGTACTAAGAAACTTTACGTCAAAAAGAGAGAAACAATATACCTTAAAGAACTAGAAAAGCAAACCAAACTCAAAATTACATACAGCCATGAAGAAATCCAAAAGCTGAACAGACCAATAACCAGTAATGAGATCAAAGATGTATGTAACAAGTCTCCCAACAGAGCAAAGAATGAGACCCGATGATTTCACTGATGGATTTTACCAAACATTTAAATGCTTAATACTCAAACTATTATGAAAGAGAGGAGGAAGAATTACTTCTAAACTCTATGAGGCCACGATTACCCCAACATGAAAACCAGACAAAACATCCAGAAAACAAAACTAGATCTCTGATGAGCCCTGCTGTTTCTCTCTCCCCCTCTGACCAGCCCTGCTGTCTCTCTCTCCCCTCTCTTCCCCTCTCTCTCCCCCCCTCTGACCAGCCCTGCTGTCTCTCTCTCCCTCTCTCCCCCTCTCTCCCCCCTCTGACCAGCCCTGCTGTCTCTCTCTCCCTCTCTACCCCTCTGACCAGCCCTGCTGTCTCTCTCCCCCCCCTCTCTCCCCCTCTCTCCCCCCTCTGACCAGCCCTGCTTGTCTCTCTCCTCCCCTCTCTCCCCCTCTCTCCCTCCCCCTCTGACCAGCCCTGCTGTCTCTCTCTCCCTCTCTCCCCCTCTCTCCCCCCTCTGACCAGCCCTGCTGTCTCTCTCTCCCCTCTCTCCCCCTCTCTCTCCCCCTCTGACCAGCCCTGCTGTCTCTCTCTCCCCTCTCCCCCCTCTCTCTCCCCTCTGACCAGCCCTGCTGTCTCTCTCCCTCTCTCCCCCTCTCCTCCCCCTCTGACCAGCCCTGCTGTCTCTCTCTCCCTCTCTCCCCCTCTCTCTCCCCTCTGACCAGCCCTGCTGTCTCTCTCTCCCTCTCTCCCCTCTCTCTCCCCCTCTCACCAGCCCTGCTGTCTCTCTCCCTCTCTCCCCCTCTCTCTCCCCCTCTCCGTCCCGCCCTACTGTCTCTCCCCCTCTCTCCCCCTCTGACCAGCCCTGCCTGTCTCTCTCTCCCTCTCTCCCCCTCTCTCTCCCCCTCTGACCAGCCCTGCTGTCTCTCTCCTCCCTCTCCCCTCTCCCCCCCCTCTGACCAGCCCTGCTGTCTCTCCCCCTCCTCTCTCCCCCTCTGACCAGCCCTGCTGTCTCTCCCCCTCTCTCTCCCCTCCTGACCAGCCCTGCTGTCTCCCCCCCCCCCCCCTCCCCCTCTCTCCCCCTCTGACCAGCCCTGCTGTCTCTCCCTCCCTCTCTCCCCCCCTCTCTCCCCCTCTGACCAGCCCTGCTGTCTCTCCCTCCCTCTCTCCCCCTCTCTCTCCCCCTCTGACCAGCCCTGCTGCTCTCCTCCCTCTCTCCCCTCTCTCCCCCTCTGACCAGCCCTGCTGTTCTTCCTCTCCCCCTCTCTCCCCCCCTCTGACCAGCCCTGCTGTCTCTCCCCCTCTCTCTCCCCCTCTGACCAGCCCTGCTGTCTCTCCCCCTCTCCCTCTGCCAGCCCTGCTGTCTCTGCCAGATCTCTGCTCGCTCTCTGTCCGCCGGTCTCTCTTCTCTCCGTCTGTCTCTCTCTGTCCGAGGATCCCTGCTGTCTCTCCGTCTCTCTCTCTCTCTCTCTCTGTCCGAGGATCCCTGCTGTCTCTCCGTCTCTCTCTCTCTCTCTCTGTCCGAGGAGTCCCTACTGTCTCTCCGTCTCTCTCTCTCTCTCTCTGTCCGAGGACCCCTGCTGTCTTCCGTCTCTCTCTCTCTCTCTGCCGAGGATCCCTGCTGTCTCTCCGTCTCTCTCTCTCTCTCTCTGTCCAAGGATCCCTGCTGTCTCTCCGTCTCTCTCTCTCTCTCTCTGCCGAGGAGTCCCTGCTGTCTCTCCGTCTCTCTCTCTCTCTCTCTCTGTCCGAGGAGTCCCTGCTGTCTCTCCGTCTCTCTCTCTCTCTCTCTCTGTCCAGAGGATCCCTGCTGTCTCTCCGTCTCTCTCTCTCTCTCTCTCTGTCCGAGGATCCCTGCTGTCTCTCCGTCTACTCTCTCTCTCTCTCTGTCCGAGGATCCCTGCTGTCTCTCCGTCTCTCTCTCTCTCTCTCTCTGCCGAGGATCCCTGCTGTCTCTCCTGTCTCTCTCTCTCTCTCTGTCCGAGGATCCCTACTGTCTCTCCGTCTCTCTCTCTCTCTCTGTCCGAGGATCCCTGCTGTCTCTCCGTCTCTCTCTCTCTCTCTGTCCGAGGATCCCTGCTGTCTCTCCGTCTCTCTCTCTCTCTCTCTATCTAGAGGATCCCTACTGTCTCTCCGTCTCTCTCTCTCTCTCCTGTGCGAGGATCCCTACTGTCTCTCCGTCTCTCTCTCTCTCTCTATCCGAGGATCCCTGCTGTCTCTCCGTCTCTCTCTCTCTCTCTCTCTGTCCGAGGATCCCTGCTGTCTCTCCGTCTCTCTCTCTCTCTCTGTCCGAGGATCCCTGCTGTCTCTCTCGTCTCTCTCTCTCTCTCTCCGGAGGATCCCTGCTGTCTCTCCGTCTCTCTCTCTCTCTCTCTCCGAGGATCCCTGCTGTCTCTCCGTCTCTCTCTCTCTCTGTCCGAGGATCCCTGCTGTCTCTCCGTCTCTCTCTCTCTCTCTCTCCGAGGATCCCTGCTGTCTCTCCGTCTCTCTCTCTCTCTGTCCGAGGATCCCTGCTGTCTCCTCCTCTCTCTCTCTCTCTCTGTCCGAGGATCCCTGCTGTCTCTCCGTCTCTCTCTCTCTCTCTGTCCGAGGATCCCTGCTGTCTCTCCGTCTCTCTCTCTCTCTCTCTCTGCGAGGATCCCTGCTGTCTGTCGTCTCTCTCTCTCTCTCTCTGTCCGAGGATCCCTGCTGTCTCTCCGTCTCTCTCTCTCTCTCTCTGTCCGAGGATCCCTGCTGTCTCTCCGTCTCTCTCTCTCTCTCTCTGTCCGAGGGTCCCTGCTGTCTCTCCGTCTCTCTCTCTCTCTCTTGTCCGAGGAGTCCCTGCTGTCTCTCCGTCTCTCTCTCTCTCTCTGTCCGAGGATCCCTGCTGTCTCTCCGTCTCTCTCTCTCTCTCTCTGTCCTGAGGATCCCTGCTGTCTCTCCGTCTCTCTCTCTCTCTCTCTGTACGAGGATCCCTGCTGTCTCTCCGTCTCTCTCTCTCTCTCTCTGTCCGAGGATCCCTGCTGTCTCTCCGTCTCTCTCTCTCTCTTCTGTCCGAGGATCCCTGCTGTCTCTCCGTCTCTCTCTCTCTCTCTGTCCGAGGATCCCTGCTGTCTCTCCGTCTCTCTCTCTCTCTCTGTCCGAGGATCCCTGCTGTCTCTCCGTCTCTCTCTCTCTCTCTCCGAGGATCCCTGCTGTCTCTCCGTCTCTCTCTCTCTCTCCGAGGATCCCTACTATCTCTCCGTCTCTCTCTCTCTGTCCGAGGATCCCTACTGTCTCTCCGTCTCTCTCTCTCTCCTAAGTCCTGTGGATCTCTCTGTCTCTCCACGTCTCTCTCTCTCTCTCTGTCCGAGGATCCCTGCTGTCTCTCCGTCTCTCTCTCTCTCTCTTGTCCAGAGGATCCCTGCTGTCTCTCCGTCTCTCTCTCTCTCTGTCGCAAGGATCCCTACTGTCTCCATCTCTCTCTCTCTCTGTCCGAGGATCCCTGCTGTCTCTCCGTCTCTCTCTCTCTCTCTATCCGAGGGTCCCTGCTGTCTCTCTGTCTCTCTCTCTCTCTCTGTCCGAGGATCGCTGCTGTCTCTCTGTCTCTCTCTCTCTCTCTGTCCGAGGATCCCTACTGTCTCTCTGTCTCTCTCTCTCTCTCTCCGATGATCCCTGCTGTCTCTCTGTCTCTCTCTCTCTCTCTCTCCGATGATCCCTGCTGTCTCCCTCTCTCTCCCTCCGAGGATCCCTACTGTCTCTCTCCCTCCCCCCCCCCCCCCCCCCCTCCGAGGAACCCTACTGTCTCTCTCTGTCTCTCTCTCTCTCTGAGGAACCCTACTATCTCTCTCTGTCTGAGGATCCCTGCTGTCTTTCTCTCTGTCTGAGGATCCCTGCTTTCTCTCTCTGTCTGAGGATCCCTGCTGTCTCTCTCTCTGTCTGAGGATCCCTGCTGTCTCTCTCTCTGTATGAGGATCCCTGCTGTCTCTCTCTGTCTGAGGATCCCTGCTGTCTCTCTCTGTCTGAGGATCCCTGCTGTCTCTTTCTGTCTGAGGAACCCTACTGTCTCTCTCTGAGTATCCCTGTCTCTCTCTCTCTCTCTCTCTCTCTCTCTCTGAGGAAGCTGCTGCTCTCTCTCTCTGAGGAACCCTGCTGTCTCTCTCTGTCTCAGGAACCCTGCTGTCTCTCTCTCTCTCTCTCTCTCTCTCTCTCTGAGGATCCCTGCTGTCTCTCTCTGTCTCAGGAACCCTTCTGTCTCTCTCTCTCTGAGGAACCCTACTGTCTCTCTCTGAGTATCCCTACACTCTCTCTCTCTCTCTCTCTCTCTGAGGAACCCTCTGTCTCTCTCTCTCTGAGGATCCCTGCTGTCTCTCTCTCTGTCTGAGGATCCCTGCTGTCTCTCTCCCTGTCTGAGGATCCCTACTGTCTCTCTCTCTGTCTGAGGATCCCTGCTGTCTCTCTCTCTGTCTGAGGATCCCTGCTGTCTCTCTCTTGTCTGAGGATCCCTGCTGTCTCTCTCTGTCTGAGGATCCCTGCTGTCTCTCTCTCTCTCTCTCTCTCTCTCTCAGGAACCATGCTGCCTCTCTCTCTCTCTTGTCTCTCAGGAACCCTGCTGCCTCTCTCTGTCTCTCCCAGGAACCCTGCTGTCTCTCTGTCTCTCCCCAGGAACCCTGCTGTCTCTCTCTGTCTCTCCCAGGAACCCTGCTGTCTCTCTCTCTCTCTCTCCGAGGAACCCTACTGTCTCTTCTCTCTCTCCGAGGAACCCTGCTGTCTCTCTCTCTCTCTCTCTCAGAGGAACCCTCTGTCTCTCTCTCTCTCTCTCCGAAGAACCCTGCTGTCTCTCTCTCTCTCTCCGAGGAACCCTGCTGTCTCTCTCTCTCTCTCTCTCCGAGGAACCCTACTGTCTCTCTCTCTCTCTCCGAGGATCCCTGCTGTCTCTCTCTCTCTCTCTCCGAGGATCCCTGCTGTCTCTCTCTCTCTCCGAGGATCCCTGCTGTCTCTCTCTCTCCGAGGATTCCTACTGTCTCTCTCTCTCTCCGAGGATCCCTGCTGTCTCTCTCTCTCTCTCCCTCTGAGGATCCCTGCTGTCTCTCTCCCTCTGAGGATCCCTGCTGTCTCTCTCTGTCTGAGGATCCCTGCTGTCTCTCTCTCTGTCTGAGGATCCCTGCTGTCTCTCTCTCTGTCTGAGGATCCCTGCTGTCTCTCTCTCTGTCTGAGGATCCCTGCTGTCTCTCTCTGTCTGAGGATCCCTGCTGTCTCTCTCTCTCTCTCAGGAACCCTGCTGTCTCTCTCTGTCTCTCCCAGGAACCCTGCTGTCTCTCTCTCTCTCTCTCCCAAGGAACCCTGCTGTCTCTCTCTCTCTCTCTCCCCGAGGATCCCTACTGTCTCTCTCTCTCTCTCTGTCCGAGGATCCCTGCTGTCTCTCTCTCTCTCTCACCAGAGGATGCCTGCTGTCTCTCTCTCTCTCTCCCCGAGGATCCCTACTGTCTCTCTCTCTCTCTCCGAGGATCCCTGCTGTCTCTCTCTCTCTCTCCGAGGATCCCTGCTGTCTCTCTCTCTCTCCGAGGATCCCTGCTGTCTCTCTCTCTCTCTCTCCGAGGATCCCTGCTGTCTCTCTCTCTCTCTCCCGCAGGATCCCTGCTGTCTCTCTCTCTCTCTCCCGAGGATCCCTGCTGTCTCTCTCTCTCTCTCTCGAGGATCCCTGCTGTCTCTCTCTCTCTCCAGAGAACCCTGCTGTCTCTCTCTCTCTCTCTGAGGAACCCTGCTATCTCTCTCTCTCTCTCTCAGGATACCCTACTCTCTCTCTCTCTCCCAGGATCCCTACTGTCTCTCTCTCTCTCTCTCAGGAACCCTGCTCTCTCACTCTCTCTCCAGGAACCCTGCTGTCTCTCTCTCTCTCTCTCGAGGATCCCTGCTGTCTCTCTCTCTCTCTCTCGAGGATCCCTGCTGTCTCTCTCTCTCTCTCCGAGGATCCCTGCTGTCTCTCTCTCTCTCTCTCCGAGGATCCCTACTGTCTCTCTCTCTCTCCGAGGATCCCTGCTGTCTCTCTCTCTCTCTCCGAGGATCCCTACTGTCTCTCTCTCTCTCTCTCCAGAGGAGTCCCTGCTGTCTCTCTCTCTCTCTCTGAGGATCCCTACTGTCTCTCTCTCTCTCTCTGTCCGAGGATCCCTGCTGTCTCTCCGTCTCTCTCTCTCTCTTGTCCGAGGATCCCTGCTGTCTCTCCGTCTCTCTCTCTCTCTCTTGTCCGAGGATCCCTGCTGTCTCTCCGTCTCTCTCTCTCTCTCTCTGTCCGAGGATCCCTACTGTCTCTCCGTCTCTCTCTCTCTCTCTGTCCGAGGATCCCTACTGTCTCTCCGTCTCTCTCTCTCTCTCTGTCCGAGGATCCCTACTGTCTCTCCGTCTCTCTCTCTCTCTCTCTGTCCGAGGATCCCTGCTGTCTCTCCGTCTCTCTCTCTCTCTCTCTGTCCGAGGATCCCTACTGTCTCTCCGTCTCTCTCTCTCTCTCTGTCCGAGGATCCCTGCTGTCTCTCCGTCTCTCTCTCTCTCTCTGTCCGAGGATCCCTGCTGTCTCTCCGTCTCTCTCTCTCTCTCTGTCCGAGGATCCCTGCTGTCTCTCCGTCTCTCTCTCTCTCTGTCCGAAGATCCCTGCTGTCTCTCCGTCTCTCTCTCTCTCTCTGTCCGAGGATCCCTGCTGTCTCTCCGTCTCTCTCTCTCTCTCTGTCCGAGGATCCCTACTGTCTCTCCGTCTCTCTCTCTCTCTCTGTCCGAGGATCCCTGCTGTCTCTCCGTCTCTCTCTCTCTCTCTCTGTCCGAGGATCCCTGCTGTCTCTCCGTCTCTCTCTCTCTCTCTGTCCGAGGATCCCTGCTGTCTCTCTGTCTCTCTCTCTCTCTCTGTCCGAGGATCCCTACTGTCTCTCTGTCTACTCTCTCTCTCTGTCCGAGGATGCCTGCTGTCTCTCTGTCTCTCTCTCTCTCTCTGTCCGAGGATCCCTCTGTCTCTCTGTCTCTCTCTCTCTCTCTCTCTCAGAGGATCCCTACTGTCTCTCTTCTCTCTCTCTCTCTCTCCGATGATCCCTGCTGTCTCCCTCTCTCTCCCTCCGAGGATCCCTGCTGTCTCTCTCCCTCTCGAGGAACCCTGCTGTCTCTCTCTGTCTCTCTCTCTCTCTGAGGAACCCTGCTGTCTCTCTCTCGCTCTGAGGATCCCTGCTGTCTCTCTCTGTCTGAGGATCCCTGCTGTCTTCTCTCTGTCTGAGGATCCCCTGCTTCTCTCTCTCTGTCTGAGGATCCCTACTGTCTCTCTCTCTGTCTGAGGATCCCTGCTGTCTCTCTCTCTGTCTGAGGATCCCTGATGTCTCTCTCTGTCTGAGGATCCCTGCTGTCTCTCTCTGTCTGAGGATCCCTACTGTCTCTCTCTGTCTGAGGATCCCTGCTGTCTCTCTCTGTCTCAGGAACCCTACTGTCTCTCTCTCTCTGAGGAACCCTACTGTCTCTCTCTGAGTATCCCTGCGCTCTCTCTCTCTCTCTCTCTCTCTCTCTCTGAGGAACCCTGCTGTCTCTCTCTCTCTGAGGAACCCTGCTGTCTCTCTCTGTCTCAGGAACCCTGCTGTCTCTCTCTCTCTCTCTGTCTCTCTCTCCGAGGATCCCTGCTGTCTCTCTCTGTCTCAGGAACCCTTCTGTCTCTCTCTCTCTGAGGAACCCTACTGTCTCTCTCTGAGTATCCCTGCTGCTCTCTCTCTCTCTCTCTCTGAGGAACCCTGCTGTCTCTCTCTCTCTCTCTCTCTCTGAGGAACCCTGCTGTATCTCTCTCTCTCTGAGGATCCCTGCTGTCTCTCTCTGTCTGAGGATCCCTGCTGTCTCTCTCTCTGTCTGAGGATCCCTGCTGTCTCTCTCTGTCTGAGGATCCCTGCTGTCTCTCTCTCTGTCTGAGGATCCCTGCTGTCTCTCTCTCTGTCTGAGGATCCCTGCTGTCTCTCTCTTGTCTGAGGATCCCTGCTGTCTCTCTCTTGTCTGAGGATCCCTGCTGTCTCTCTCTTGTCTGAGGATCCCTACTATCTCTCTCTCTCTCTTGAGGATCCCTGCTGTCTCTCTCTCTCTCTCTCTCTCTCTCTGAGGAACCCTGCTGTCTCTCTCTCTCTCCAGGAACCCCTCTCTAGTCTCCCTCTGTCTCTCTCTTACCTCTTCTCTCTCTCTCTCTCCCGAGGATCCCTACTGTCTCTCTCTCTCTCTCCCCGAGGATCCCTGCTGTCTCTCTCTCTCTCTCTCCGAGGATCCCTACTGTCTCTCTCTCTCTCTCCGAGGATCCCTACTGTCTCTCTCTCTCTCTCTCCGAGGATCCCTGCTGTCTCTCTCTGTCTCTCCGAGGAACCCTACTGTCTCTCTCTCTCTCTCCGAGGATCCCTGCTGTCTCTCTCTCTCTCTCAGAGGATCCCTGCTGTCTCTCTCTCTCTCTCCGAGGATCCCTACTGTCTCTCTCTCTCTCCTCCGAGGATCCCTGCTGTCTCTCTCTCTCTCTCCGAGGATCCCTGCTGTCTCTCTCTCTCTCTCCGAGGATCCCTGCTGTCTCTCTCTCTCTCCGAGGATCCCTGCTGTCTCTCTCTCTCTCTCTCCGAGGATGCCTACTGTCTCTCTCTCTCTCTGAGGATCCCTGCTGTCTCTCTCTCTCTCTCTCGAGGATCCCTGCTGTCTCTCTCTCTCTCTGAGGATCCCTGCTGTCTCTCTCTCTCTTCGAGGATCCCTACTGTCTCTCTCTCTCTGAGGATCCCTGCTGTCTCTCTCTCTCTAGAGGATCCCTGCTGTCTCTCTCTCTCTCTCTGAGGATCCCTACTGTCTCTCTCTCTCTCTCGAGGATCCCTGCTGTCTCTCTCTCTCTCTCCGAGGATCCCTGCTGTCTCTCTCTCTCTCCGAGGATCCCTACTGTCTCTCTCTCTCTCCGAGGATGCCTACTGTCTCTCTCTCTCTCTCTCTCCGAGGATCCCTGCTGTCTCTCTCTCTCTCTCCAGAGGATGCCTACTGTCTCTCTCTCTCTCTCTCCGAGGATCCCTGCTGTCTCTCTCTCTCTCTCTCTCCGAGGATCCCTGCTGTCTCTCTCTCTCTCTCTCCGAGGATCCCTGCTGTCTCTCTCTCTTCTCCTCTCCGAGGATCCCTACTGTCTCTCTCTCTCTCTCTCCGAGGATCCCTGCTGTCTCTCTCTCTTCTCTCTCCTAGGATCCCTGCTGTCTCTCTCTCTCTCCGAGGATCCCTGCTGTCTCTCTCTCTCTCTCCGAGGATCCCTACTGTCTCTCTCTCTCTCTCCGAGGATCCCTGCTGTCTCTCTCTCTCCGAGGATCCCTGCTGTCTCTCTCTCTCTCTCCGAGGATCCCTGCTGTCTCTCTCTCTCTCTCCGAGGATCCCTGCTGTCTCTCTCTCTCTCCCCCCCCCCCCCCGAAGATCCCTACTGTCTCTCTCTGTCTGAGATCCCTACTGTCTCTCTCTGTCTCCGAGGATCCCTGCTGTCTCTCTCTCTCTCTCCGAGGATCCCTGCTGTCTCTCTCTCTCTCTCCGAGGATCCCTGCTGTCTCTCTCTCTCTCTCTCGAGGATCCCTGCTGTCTCTCTCTCTCTCTCCCGAGGATCCCTGCTGTCTCTCTCTCTCTCTCCGAGGATCCCTGCTGTCTCTCTCTCTCTCTCCCAGAGGATCCCTGCTGTCTCTCTCTCTCTCTCCCAGGAACCCTACTGTCTCTCTCTCTCTCTCTCAGGATCCCTACTTCTCTCTCTCTCTCTCAGGAACCCTGCTGTCTCTCTCTCTCTCCCAGGATCCCTGCTGTCTCTCTCTCTCTCTCCAGGAGCCCTACTGTCTCTCTCTCTCTCCGAGGATCCCTGCTGTCTCTCTCTCTCTCTCCGAGGATCCCTGCTGTCTCTCTCTCTCTCTCCGAGGATCCCTACTGTCTCTCTCTCTCTCTCTCCGAGGATCCCTACTGTCTCTCTCTCTCTCTCCGAGGATCCCTGCTGTCTCTCTCTCTCTCCTGAGGATCCCTGCTGTCTCTCTCTCTCTCCGAGGAACCCTACTGTCTCTCTCTCTCTCTCCGAGGATCCCTGCTGTCTCTCTCTCTCTCTCTCGAGGATCCCTGCTGTCTCTCTCTCTCTCTCTCTCTGAGAATCCCTGCTGTCTCTCTCTCTCTCTCTCTCAGAGGAACCCTGCTGTCTCTCTCTCTCTCTCTCTCGAGGAACCCTGCTGTCTCTCTCTCTCTGTTCTCCGAGGAAGCCTACTGTCTCTCTCTCTCTCTCTCTCTCTCGAGGAACCCTGCTGTCTCTCTCTCTCTGAGGATCCCTACTGTCTCTCTCTGTCTGAGGATCCCTGCTGTCTCTCTCTGTCTGAGGATCCCTGCTGTCTCTCTCTGTCTGGAGGATCCCTGCTGTCTCTCTCTGTCTCGAGGATCCCTGCTGTCTCTCTCTGTCCTGAGGATCCCTGCTGTCTCTCTCTCTCTCAGGATCCCTGCTGTCTCTCTCTCTCTCTGAGGATCCCTATTGTCTCTCTCTCTCTCTCTCTCTCTCTCTATCTGAGGATCCCTGCTGTCTCTCTCTCTCTCTCTCTCTCTGAGGAACCCTGCTGTCTCTCTCTCTCTCTCTCTGAGGAACCCTGCTGTCTCTCTCTCTCTCTCTCTCTGAGGAACCCTGCTGTCTCTCTCTCTCTCTCTCTGAGGAACCCTGCTGTCTCTCTCTCTCTCTCTCAGAGGATCCCTACTGTCTCTCTCTCTCTATCTCTCTCTCTCTCTCTCTGAGGAACCCTACTGTCTCTCTTCTCTCTCTCAGGATCCCTACTGTCTCTCTCTCTCTCTGAGGAACCCTACTATCTCTCTCTCTCTCTCGAGGATCCCTACTGTCTCTCTCTCTCTCTGAGGAACCCTGCTGTCTCTCTCTGCTCTCTCTGAGGATCCCTACTGTCTCTCTCTCTCTCTCAGAGGATCCCTGCTGTCTCTCTCTCTCTCTGAGGATCCCTACTGTCTCTCTCTCTCTCTCTCAGAGGATCCCTGCTGTCTCTCTCTCTGAGCTCTGCTCTCTCTCTCTGAGGAACCCTGCTGTCTCTCTCTCTCTCTCTGAGGAGCCCTACTGTCTCTCTCTCTCTCTAGAGGAACCCTACTGTCTCTCTCTCTCTCTCGAGGAACCCTGCTGTCTCTCTCTCTCTCTGAGGAACCCTGCTGTCTCTCTCTCTCTGAGGAACCCTACTGTCTCTCTCTCTCTCTGAGGAACCCTGCTGTCTCTCTCTCTCTCTCTGAGGATCCCTGCTGTCTCTCTCTCTCTGAGGATCCCTGCTGTCTCTCTATATCTGAGGATCCCTGCTGTCTCTCTCTCTGTCTGAGGATCCCTGCTGTCTCTCTCTCTGTCTGAGGATCCCTGCTGTCTCTCTCTGTCTGAGGATCCCTGCTGTCTCTCTCTGTCTAGAGGATCCCTACTGTCTCTCTCTCTGTCTGAGGATCCCTGCTGTCTCTCTCTCTGTCTGAGGATCCCTGCTGTCTCTCTCTCTCTGAGGATCCCTGCTGTCTCTCTCTCTCGTCTGAGGATCCCTACTGTCTCTCTCTCTGTCTGAGTCCCTGCTGTCTCTCTCTCTCTCTGTCTCTCCCAGGAGCCCTGCTGTCTCTCTCTCTCTCTCTCCCAGGAACCCTGCTGTCTCTCTCTGTCTCTCCCAGGAACCCTGCTGTCTCTCTCTGTCTCTCCGAGGATACCCTGCTGTCTCTCTCTGTCTCTCTCCGAGGATCCCTGCTGTCTCTCTCTCTCTCTCTCCGAGGATCCCTGCTGTCTCTCTCTCTCTCTCCGAGGATCCCTACTGTCTCTCTCTCTCTCTCTCCGAGGATCCCTACTGTCTCTCTCTCTCTCCGAGGATCCCTGCTGTCTCTCTCTCTCTCTCCCGAGGATCCCTGCTGTCTCTCTCTCTCTCTCCGAGGATCCCTGCTGTCTCTCTCTCTCTCTCCGAGGATCCCTGCTGTCTCTCTCTCTCTCTCCGAGGATCCCTGCTGTCTCTCTCTCTCTCTCTCCGAGGATCCCTGCTGTCTCTCTCTCTCTCTCCGAGGATCCCTGCTGTCTCTCTCTCTCTCTCCGAGGATCCCTGCTGTCTCTCTCTCTCTCTCCGAGGATCCCTACTGTCTCTCTCTCTCTCTCCCGAGGATCCCTGCTGTCTCTCTCTCTCTCTCCGAGGATCCCTGCTGTCTCTCTCTCTCTCTCCGAGGATCCCTGCTGTCTCTCTCTCTCTCTCCCGAGGATCCCTGCTGTCTCTCTCTCTCTCTCCGAGGATCCCTGCTGTCTCTCTCTCTCTCCGAGGATCCCTACTGTCTCTCTCTCTCTCTCGAGGATCCCTGCTGTCTCTCTCTCTCTCTCCGAGGATCCCTGCTGTCTCTCTCTCTCTCTCCAGAGGATCCCTACTGTCTCTCTCTCTCTCTCCGAGGATCCCTGCTGTCTCTCTCTGTCTCTCGAGGATCCCTGCTGTCTCTCTCTCTCTCCCCCCCCCCCCGCGAGGATCCCTACTATCTCTCTCTCTCTCCCGAGGATCCCTGCTGTCTCTCTCTCTCTCTCCGAGGATCCCTGCTGTCTCTCTCTCTCTCTCCGAGGATCCCTGCTGTCTCTCTCTCTCTCTCCGAGGATCCCTGCTGTCTCTCTCTCTCTCTCTCCAAGGATCCCTGCTGTCTCTCTCTCTCTCTCTCCGAGGATCCCTGCTGTCTCTCTCTCTCTCTCCGAGGATCCCTGCTGTCTCTCTCTCTCTCTCCCGAGGATCCCTGCTGTCTCTCTCTCTCTCTCTCCCGAGGATCCCTGCTGTCTCTCTCTCTCTCTCCGAGGATCCCTGCTGTCTCTCTCTCTCCTCTCCCGAGGATCCCTGCTGTCTCTCTCTCTCTCTCCCGAGGATCCCTGCTGTCTCTCTCTCTCTCCAAGGATCCCTGCTGTCTCTCTCTCTCTCTCCAGAGGATCCCTGCTGTCTCTCTCTCTCTCTCCGAGGATCCCTGCTGTCTCTCTCTCTCAGGATCCCTGCTGTCTCTCTCTCTCTCTGAGGATCCCTGCTGTCTCTCTCTCTCTCTCCCTCTCGAGGATCCCTGCTGTCTCTCTCTCTCTCTCCCAGGAACCCTGCTGTCTCTCTCTCTCTCTCTCTCAGGAACCCTGCTCTCTCTCTCTCTCTCAGGAACCCTGCTGTCTCTCTCTGTCTCTCCCAGGAACCCTGCTGTCTCTCTGTCTCTCCGAGGATCCCTGCTGTCTCTCTCTCTCTCTCCGAGGATCCCTGCTGTCTCTCTCTCTCTCTCTCCGAGGATCCCCTGCTGTCTCTCTCTCTCTCTCTCCGAGGATCCCTGCTGTCTCTCTCTCTCTCCCCCAAGGATCCCTGCTGTCTCTCTCTCTCTCTAGGAACCCTGCTGTCTCTCTCTCTCTGAGGAACCCTGCTGTCTCTCTCTCTCTCTCTGAGGAACCCTGCTGTCTCTCTCTCTCTCTGAGTAACCCTGCTGTCTCTCTCTCTCTCTGAGGATCCCCTGCTGTCTCTCTCTCTCTCTCTCTGAGGAACCCTGCTGTCTCTCTCTCTCTCTCTCTGAGGAACCCTGCTGTCTCTCTCTCTCTCTCTCTCTCTGAGGAACCCTGCTGTCTCTCTCTCTCTCTCTCTCTGAGGAACCCTGCTGTCTCTCTCTCTCTCTCTCTCTCTGAGGAACCCTGCTGCTCTCTCTCTGTCTGAGGATCCCTGCTGTCTCTCTCTCTCTGAGGATCCCTGCTGTCTCTCTCTCGTCTGAGGATCCCTGCTGTCTCTCTCTGTCTGAGGATCCCCTGCTGTCTCTCTCTTGTCTGAGGATCCCTGCTGTCTCTCTCTGTCTGAGGATCCCTGCTGTCTCTCTCTTGTCTGAGGATCCCTGCTGTCTCTCTCTGTCTGAGGATCCCCTGCTGTCTCTCTCTCTCGAGGATCCCTGCTGTCTCTCTCTCTCTCTCTGAGGAACCCTATTGTCTCTCTCTCTCTCTCTCTCTCTCTCTCTCTCTCTCTCTGAGGAACCCTTCTGTCTCTCTCTCTCTCTCTCTCTCTGAGGAACCCTGCTGTCTCTCTCTCTCTCTCTCTCTCTGAGGAACCCTGCTGTCTCTCTCTCTCTCTCTCTCTGAGGAACCCTGCTGTCTCTCTCTCTCTCTCTCTCTTGAGGAACCCTGCTGTCTCTCTCTCTCTCTCTCTCTGAGGAACCCTGCTGTCTCTCTCTCTCTCTCTCTCTGAGGAACCCTGCTGTCTCTCTCTCTCTCTCTCTCTCTCTCTCTCTCTCTGTAGGAACCCTGCTGTCTCTCTCTCCCTCTGAGGAACCCTGCTGTCTCTCTCTCTCCCTCTGAGGAACCCTGCTGTCTCTCTCTCTCCTCTGAGGAACCCTGCTGTCTCTCTCTCTCTCTCTCTGAGGAACCCTGCTGTCTCTCTCTCCCCCCCCCCCTCTCTCCCTGAGGAACCCTGCTGTCTCTCTCCCCTCTCTCTCTCTTTGAGGAACCCTGCTGTCTCTCTCTCTCTCTCTCTGAGGAACCCTGCTGTCTCTCTCTCTCTCTCCTGAGGAACCCTGCTGTCTCTCTCTCTCTCTGAGGAACCCTGCTGTCTCTCTCCTCTCTCTGAGGAACCCTGCTGTCTCTCTCTCTCTCTTGAGGAACCCTGCTGTCTCTCTCTCTCTCTTGAGGAACCCTGCTGTCTCTCTCTCTCTCTGAGGAACCCTGCTGTCTCTCTCTCTCTCGAGGAACCCTGCTGTCTCTCTCTCTCTCTCCTGAGGAACCCTGCTGTCTCTCTCTCTCTGAGGAACCCTGCTGTCTCTCTCTCTCTCTCTGAGGAACCCTGCTGTCTCTCTCTCTCTCTCTCAGGAACCCTGCTGTCTCTCTCTCTCTCTCTGAGGAACCCTGCTGTCTCTCTCTCTCTCTGAGGAACCCTGCTGTCTCTCTCTCTCTCTCCGAGGAACCCTGCTGTCTCTCTCTCTCTCTGAGGAACCCTGCTGTCTCTCTCTCTCTCTCTCCTCTGAGGAACCCTGCTGTCTCTCTAACAAACACTGCTTTCTTTCTGACGAACACTGACACAAATATCCTCAATAAAATACTAGCAAACCAAATGCAACTAAACATTAAAAAGGTCATTCATCATGACCAAGTGGGATTATCCTAGGGGATGCCAGGATGGTTCAACATAGGCAAGAAATCAGTGCGAAGCGTCATACCCACAGAATAGAGGACAAAAACCGTATGATCATTTCAAGAGATGCTGAAAACACATTTGACAAAAATTCAACATCCCTTCATTATAACAACCCTCAAAAACTGGGTATGGAAGGAGCATACCCTAACACAGTAAAAGCCACATAGGAGAAACCCACAGCTAATGTCATACTGAATGGGGAAAAACTAAAAGACTTTCCTCTAAGAGCTGGAACAAGACAAGGATGCCCACTTTCACCACTGTGGTTCAACATATTACTGGAAGTCCTAGCTACATCAAAGAAACAAAGGACGTCCAGATTAGAAAGCAAGAATCAAATGATCCTTGCTTGCAGATGATATTATCTTCTTTTTTGGAAAATTTAAAGACTCAACCAAAAACTCTTAGAATTGATAAACGAGTTTAGGAAAGTTGCAGGCTAAAACATCAACATACCGAGATAAGTAGCATTTCTATATGCCAAAAAGAACAATATGACGAAGAAAGTAAGGTATTCCAATTTATAATAGCTACCAATAAAATACCTAGGAATAAATGTATCTGAAAAAGCAAAAGATGTCTACAATGAAAACTTCAAAACATTCAGACAAGAAATTGAAGAGGACACAAACATGGAAACATACTCCATGTTTATGGATTGAGAGAATCGGTATTGTTACCATGTCCATACCACCCAATACAGTCTACAGACTCAATGCGATTCTTATTAAAAAAAAAAAAAAAAAAAAAAAAAAAAAAAAAAAATCAATTACGTTCTTCACAGATATAGAAAAAATAATCCTAAAATGTATACGGAACCAAAAAAGATCCAGAATACCCAAGGCTATCCTAAACAAAAAGAACAAAACTAGGAATCCCATTACCTGACTTCAAATTATACTACAGAGCTATACTAATCAAAAAGTCATGCTAATGGCATAAAAACAGACATATAGACCAATGGAACAGAATATAGAGCCCATTAACAACTCCATAGACCTAAAGTGAACTCATTTTTAACAAGGTTCCAAGAACGCACACTGAAGAAAAGACCATCTCTTCAGTAAATGGTGCTTAGAAAATTAGATATGGATATGCAAGAGAATTAAGTTAGACCCCTGTCTCTTGTCATATACAAAAATATCAAATTAAAGTGGAACGAAGATTTAGATCTAAGGCCTCAAACTATGAGACCACTAGAATAATCATTGGAATGAAATATCCAGGACACTGGTCTAGGCAAGTATTTCTTGAGCAATATCCCACAAGCACGGGCAATCAAACCAAACATGCTCAAAATGGGTCATCAAGTTAAAAAGCTTCTGCACAGCAAGGAATATAATCAACAAAGTGAAGACATAACACAGGGTGGAGAGAATACTGGCCCACTACCTGCCCTGACAAGGAATGACCAAAATCTACAGGGGCCCTCAAACAACGTTATAGGGAGAAAAAAAAAAAAAAAGTCAATTTTACAGACTTAGCCTGAGAAAAGCATTGCTTTTAAACTTATCAAAATAATCTTATACACTGCAATGTGTCCATTGTTGAAGAAATATATAGTTAACTAAGAGATACTTGTTTTTATAAATAAAAAACAAAAATGCAGATAGAAAGGTAACGTCTGTCAGACCAGAAAGGATGCATGTGATAAAATGCTGTTTATTCAAAAACAGGAGCAGAGACTGGGAAGGTCGAGGCAGGTCTTGGAGTACAGAATAAACCATGAACCCCAAGGCCATCACCATCATATAGCATCCAAGACACAAGAACTATGTTTGGGTTTAGAACAAGTCTAGGCAAAGGTCAACAAGGCAGACAATCTCGTTTTTGTTGGTCAAACTTAAATACACACACCCAGGTCTTTTATAAGTTTTCTTTTAAAGCTGGGAGTTAACCAAAATGAAGAGGGAGTAAAGGATTATAGGTCAGGCAGGGGCTTCCATGTGCACTTAGCTGGGGCACTTAGAGACAGAAAGCAGTGAGGTGATGGACAAACAGCTCCCGCTATCATTATTTTCAAAACTCAGAGTCAATAATATATTAGAGAATCACAATCGAAACCCAATTTCTATTAGTCATATTCACCATATTCTCTAGTAGAGTGCTTCTCAGAATGTTCTACCAGAACATCCTGCCAGAAAATAAAATTGAAGGCATTTACCCTGGTGTCCGGCAGTATAAATTATACAGTCCATGTAGGTTCAAAATGTCTTTGAAAGCATATGTTTTATGCTAAGAATTCCTACAGATTTGCCTTCCTCTCTTCATATATGCTTGTTTTAATGTAGAAGTAATTTTGAGCACTTTTGAGTAAAAATCCCCCCCACTCCCATGATCTAAAATGATTTTTCGGTGAAATCTGCTATATTTTGCCTGTAACTTCAGAGCTTTTTGTGCTCAGTTTTATTCTCCTTGTAGTAGGAATATCCCAGGTTAGGTCAAACATACTATTTCCCTTGGATGGCTCTCATTTTCCTGGCTGCAACTTATTCTATAGAATTATAGACACTATACCAAAAGTAATCAAGTTTCAGAAACAGAAATAGCTAACTTCTGAACTCAAGTCTCTAACTCACTAGCTGTGTTACCTTGGACAAGTGAATTAGCCTGTCTGAAGCACTATTTACTCATTAGTGGAATGGGGATCAAATTATCATTCCAGAGCATTCCCGTGAGGTTTAACTGCAACACATAGGAATGTTATACAGATTTGGCAAATAGTATGCATTCAATAAATATAGGATGATTTTTACATGATCACTATTTGTCTACCTGTTTTTTTTAATCAAATTCTAGGTGTAAAAATGTTAGATTAGCCTGGCGTGGTGGCTCACATATGTAATTCCAGCACTTTGGGAGGCTGAGGCTGGTGGATCACTTGAGGTCAGGAGTTCGAGACCAGCCTGGCCAAGAAGGTAAAAACCTGTTTCTGCTAAAAATACAAACATTAGTCAGGTGTGGTGACGCATGCCTGTAATCCCCGCTACTCGGGAAGCTGAGGCAAGAGAATCGCTGAGAACCCAGGAGGCAGAGGCTGCAGTGAACTCAGATCATGCCACTGCACTCCAGCCTGGGTGACAGAGCAAGATCTCCAATAAGTTAAAAATCTATTTAACATAAAAATATTACCGAATCTACTACAAAGCACGGAGCAGATATAAAATGTGCTCTGTTGCCTATTAGATTGGCATCCCTGTGAGAGCGGAAGTCAAGAGAAGACATTCCTCCCTATACAATTACTACAACTGGTAAAGGCGGATGGTAAAGAGGATGCACTTAGATACCTGAAGCTGTTTCCTCCCTCTTCTTGTTCTTTTGACTATTTTTAAGTATTCTTTTGTTGTTCTCCCCTTTCATCTTCAACATGTACCATGTCTTTGTTGCAGGTGGCATTTGATGTCATAATAGTAATTTTTCAGTAAAATTCAATCTTTAATGGTCTTCCTTTTCAAGCGCATGAGAACTATTTTGTGTAACATATAAAACATGAAATCCTCCATGGGCCAGGTGACCCTGTGGCTTTGTCTTCCGTTTATTTTATAACTATGATCTTCTTTATCAAGTGAACTTAGTGGAAGTTTGGTATTACTCAGCAGTATAATGTATCCACTATATATCATCTTCTTTGTTAACCCAAACAACAAGATGAAAGGACCTGAAAATGAGACAATAATCCTTCCACATCCTTGTTAGTATGAAATAAGGAAATATGGAAGCACAAGCAGTGTTCAAAAAGAAACAGATAAGTAGATCGATAAGAAGCATGAACAAAGTGGAAACAAAAATCAAAGTAAAACAACTTGAGAAAGGAAGAGAAATGCATTCGTGAAGGTGTTTAAGTGGTTTCCTATACTTCAGAGTTTTATTAGTCTTTTAACCTGAAAATCCCAAGGGATCAGTATGTTTCAGTAGACAGTAAACAATACAGGGATATTTTAGCATGACCTTCTAGTTACAAAAGATCTAAGCCACCAACGTAACTGTTGCTCGGAAAGTCAAGACACTTCTGTGATTACGAATCCCTAGACATTGGAAACACCAAAAAGATCGCCAACGCCACAAAGGAGTGCAAAACTAGGGATTCAAAAGTTACTGGAGAACGCTGTCGGACCAGCTGCCAGTAAAAATAAGGCAACCCATTGTCATGTAAGTAGGAAACTTTCAGAGCTTTTTTAGTTTTAAAATATGCGTTGGAAGAAGTACTGTGTAATGTAGTATTTTATTGCAGAATAATATAAAGGGAAGTACACATCTTAAGTGTATAGCTCAATGACTCTTCGTAAACTGAAGACATTTGTATTGCCAGCATTGAGATTGATAAAATACACTATGATTGGCTTCCTAGGACCTTCCTCACACCCCCTATGTAGTAGGCCCCTCAGGAATGGCCAGTATAATGATTTGTGGCATCATAGGTTAGTTCTCTTGAAAGTAATCTCCTAAAAATAGAAAAATGCTGGTTTTCTATTTCAAATTAGTCTATTAATGACTGAAATACATTAGATTTATGCATAGGGAATATAGAAAAAAGTCACACTGATGAAATATGCTTTAGGAAACACAGGGAGTGTTATTATGCCATAAATAAGAATGGTTACCGTATACCCAGAATACCTTGGTTCAAGTCCCAGCTCTGCCAGATTCTACCTGTGTGATCTTGGGCAAGTAACTTAACCTCTCTGTGCCTTATTCTTTTTCTCTACAAAAAAGAGAACGTATCATTACCTGTGTTGTGGTGATATTGCAAAGATTTAAGTGAATTTAGTATAGCACTTTGTAAGATATATTCTGTAAATGTTAGCTATCACACATTTATTCCAAATTTTCTAAATCAAGTGATTCATATCTTCTATAATTATCCTTGTAATGTTGGCCTCAAAGTAACAGAAGGGATCAACTTCAAAGTATTATCATAAGGATTATATGGGTTAATAAATGTTGAGTGTCTGGTATGGTGCCTAGCATAGAAAATGCTTAATAAATACATTAAATAAATTACATTTCCTTCTGTTATCACCTGGAGGCGGAGAATGACACTCTCCTTCTGAAACTTTCGATGGCCCTAGCAGGACTTTGGTAATTTGAGAAGAGTTAATAAGGGCCTGTTTATAAAAATGAGGGCAAGTATAATGAAACCACTGGAACTAGTAATAGAGAAGTGTTATTACTCTTAGACTCATAAGAATGAAAAGAATGAGAGTGGTTACTAGTTACTACATAAAGAGAACCAAGAAGATCATCTGATAGGAGCTTTGATACTGGGTGATGGAATTTCTCTCTCCCTCCCTCTCTTACCAAGTCTCTCATTGGCTAAGTCCAAAAGGAAGCCAGAGGGCAAAGGAGTCTGCTGATATAGTCCAGAGACCAACCTCCCAAGGAAGACGAAAGTGGAACATGGGACCAAAGGAATAAGTCAAAGACATTCACCACCCTAGACATGGGAGCAAATTTCCTTTGAGCCAAGGGAATCAATGTCAGGGATAGTCCATATCAGAAAATAAATGAAGGTCTGAGAGTTCATTCCCATGCCTCACATTATTTCTATCTCTGGTGATGTCATTGTAAGGAATAATACGTATCACTGGAACACGTCGTCTTCTTTAATAATGGTATCAGAATACTGGAATGTTTTATGGATCTTAACAGATAAAATCAGTATGTATTTATTCATCATTCCTTAGCATCAAATACTTTGAGAGTCTTCTCTATACCCAAAAATGCACTAAAATCTGGCTACAAAGATAATCAAGAAAAAGCCAAGTTATTCCTTGGAGCTAGCAAGTGTTCAAGAGCTAAGTTACAAAATAGTTTTTTTTTTTTTTTTTACAATCTTTCCAGCTATAAAATGTTGTTTGGCATTTTATGAAGCATACTAACTAGAACCCAATATGTATGTTACACTATTAAGTACACAAAAATGATTCAAACAGATGTACATTACAACGTTAAACAGGAATCACACCAGAGTTAATGGAAATCAAGTCATTATCTGTAAGTGGGATGTTATGAAGCCAAAGGTATGCTTAACCGAGAGTCAGCATGATTCATTGTCTGATCAGGCAGGTCTATCTTTAACATACTTTGAAATAAAACTAAGTTTTTAAGGTAGGTCTGAATTTTTTTTTTTTATCTGTAAGTTAGAGAGGTCAATACCAGTTATTTTTACCAAGTATTCTAAAGCAAATATTAGCAAAATTATGGTAAATGCTTTTTTATCTTATATTTTTATGTATTAATATAATTCACAAATAGTTATTTTAAAATTTGTAGAATGATCACAATCCATGATTGCAGTAATTATTTTATACCAGCTTTAAATATCCCCTATAAAATTGAACATTCTGAAAGTTAAATTCAGTTTTTCTATTTGATTTACATGGATAGACTTATATTCTAGATAGCCAGTGATGGATACGAAGGCTAATTACAATTTATCCCAACGGTTGCTCTTCTGACAGAAACATTACAGTGTACGGTCAGCAAGATGAAGCGCTTTGTTTCAAAGCATGCAAATAACACTAAGTCTTCAAAAAATATATATATGCCGGGCACGGTGGTTCACACCTGTAATCCCAGCACTTAGGGAGACTGAGGAGGGTAGATCACTTGAGGCCAAGAGTTTGAGACCAGCTTGGCTAACATGGAAAACCCTCTCTTTACTAAAAATACAAAAATTAGCCAGGCATGGTGGCATATGCCTATAGTCCCAGCTACTCAGGAGTTTGAAGTGGGAGAATTGCTTGAATCCGGGAGGCAGAGGTTGTAATGAGCCAAGATTGTACCATTGCACTCCAGCCTGGGTGACTGAGGTTCTGTCTCAAAAATAAATGTTTATGTATATATACCCAGACCAAGACTCCATCTCAAGTTTATATATATATATATCAACATGCATATACATATAAACATTTGTTTTGCCGCAATATTGGCTATATATATGTATATACATATACATATATATTTATCTTGGCTATATATACGTGTATACATGTACACATATACGTATACATACATATATACACATATATATATACACACACATCACGACATAATGGAATGGCTCACTAGACAAACATCAACTGTTAGTACTCAGTTCCAGGGAAATTGTAGAGAAGGAAAGTGATATTTAGGCTTGTTGAGATCTAGTAAGAGAAACATAGACAAAGGGCATGCAAAAATGACTTTAATCAATGTAAAACATTTTTATAAATATTCTTATATAATTTCTCAGTTACCCTTCATTTCAGTTGCATATGGACAATATAGGTGACAAGACACAGCTTCTTCCTAATTATTCCATTCCCTACCTACTTGGAAGTCATCCTTGGTTTATTCATCTTTCCTCTTCCATGCCTGTAAGGGTCTGTCTACAGGCAGTTCCAAATCAAAGAAATTGGAAACACCCAAAGTACAAAAGTCACATACAATAGAGTATTTAAGGGAGAGCTTCTGTCGCTGCTATATTTTGTTTCCCTTTAATAGGTCACCTTTGTACAATTTCCACTCTGAAGTCAAATACAGTCAAGTATTAGACATTTTATACGACTCAACCTCATATTTCAGAAAGCTGGAACTTACAAACATTGACTGGTTACTTTATGCTAGCCATAGTTCTATGTATTTTTTGTGGGTTGTTTTAATTAATGTTCACAATAATCAATCATCCCCATTTTACAGATAAAACTGAGACAATTTAAGTAACCTGACTAAGATCACACAGCAAGTAAGTGCTAGATGCTAATTAAGACTTAGGCAGTCTATCTCTAGACCATTCTGTACTTTGTAACAGCTGTTTAAGCTGGGATTCTTTGACAATAATCACACTCAGGGTAAGGGTTAGGTGAATTTTACTTGTGCCTTTTCATAATCTTTTCTATAAAGATAGTTTAATGTGTATTTTCTTTTTTCTGTAGTTTCTCAAGATCAGATACAGTTATATAGCCTGCAAATAAAATTGCTCCCAATTGTAGGTCACATTTGTAATGAAAGGGTAAGAACAAGGTTATAATTCTTCATATATATTTGAAGAATTCTTCAAAGTCCCAAATTCCTATTGTTTTATCATTTGACATTAGGGGTTTCATTAAATCCTCAGGACTCCAGTATGCTCAGCAGACTCAATTACTAAATACTACCCTAGAGCCCCCTGCAAATTGTTCAAATGTGTAATTCACTCTAATGTATTTGAAAAATGTGGCTTTTTATGTTAAAAATAAGGAAGAAATGTCATTCAACAAAAACTTAGAATATATAAGTCAAAATATAAGAAATATAATCCTTGAAGTTGATGAACATTAAATGAGGTAGTAGTAAACAGAAGAAAAAGTGTAGCTAGCCCATTTAGTAGAGCCATTTCTTGAGAAGACTCAAATGTGCCAGTTACTTGAAAGTCTTCCATGCGAGATCCAGTATAGCTGTAAGTTAAAGAACATAGTATCTGGAAGCAAATAGGCCTTTATTTATTAAAGTTCTATAATTTACATTTCCCTGGTGGTGTGAACATCAATAAATTACAAGCACTTTGCTTCTTCTCCTTATGTGTCAGAGCAGGGGAATAGTTATTCAACTAAATGTAACCAGTATTACACATATGCATCATATTGTCCTAAGTACTAAGAAATATGAGAAGATAAAAACATATTGCTACTGTTTTTACAGCTTTTGTCATAGCTTAGGAAGTAAGTACGCATTTAAGCAAATCTAATTATAGCACAGTGCTATAATCCTATTAATAAGTGATTTTTATGTCTTAAGTATGGTACTGGCACAAATAAAAGAGTTATCTTCACTGGAGAGAACAATAGAGTGGAAATCCCTTAATAGAATATACAAGGTTGAAGATGAAATCAACAGGGAGAACTGGAAAGGGAAGAGAAAGTCAAGCAGAGGAAACTTCAAAAGCTAAGGATCAGATAAAATATATACACTGTTCAAAGAACTATGATAAGCCATTTCTTGGAGCGTAAGACAAGTGCACCGACGGAAGATGAGACTAGAGAGATACAAGAGCACATCAGAGGGTACTGACTTGATTTACCACCCAAAGCTGCTTAGGTAAATGTCTGGCAGTCTTTTGTTTCCACTCTTTCAAACATACCTACTTTTTAGAAGCTTTGACCATGTTCTCCATTTTTTAATTCATATTTTGACATTTTAACATAGTATTATTTAAGAAAGACCAACATTGGCACTGTTTACAAACTATTTGTATGTGAAAGTATTTGGCAGCTGGGCGTGGTGGCTCACACCTGTAATCCCAGCACTCGGGAGTTCAAGATCAGCCTGGCTAACAGTGAAACCCCTCTCTACTAAATATACAAAAATAGCTGGTTGTGGTGGTATGCGCCTATAATCCTAGCTACTAGGGAGGCTGAGGAAGGAAAAGTCACTTGAATCTGGGAAGCGGAGGTTGCAGTGAGCCAGAACCATGCCACTGCACTCCAGCCTGGGCAAGAGAGTGAGACTCGGTCTCAATAAATTTAAAATACACACACACACACACACACACACACACACACGTGTATGTATGTATTTGGCAAGGAAGCCATACTGTCACACTGTCCAGCAGCAAATACTCCATATGGTAAGTTAACTACAAAATTGGGCCCAATATTTCATCCTTTCCTGAATCCATACTCTTTGCAATGTAGCACTGCTGCTCCTCTCATGAAAAGTTTCTATCGACTTCCCTGCTTCTTAAATCTGGGTTGGCATTTAACTCGTTTTGGCCAGCAGAATGCAATTGAACTGATGGCATTTTCTCTTCCAAATGTAGACCTCAAAAGGGCTTGAACAGTTTTGCTCTCTCATTCATGCCTCTGCATTTACCCTAACAGCACACCAGAGCTAGATTGCTGGAGGATGAGACAAGTGGAACAGAGTCAAGTTGCCCTAGTTGTCCCAGATGAGGTTATCCCAGACCAGCAGACAGCCAGACATTTCACAGAGCTGATCTGAGATCAGCAAAGCCCCCTCGCCAACCCCCAGCTAATAGAGACACGCGAGTAATCCTAGCAGTAAGCTGAAGAACTTCCTGGCTAACATACGTATTTGAAATATGTTGGTTGTTTAACCCGAGTTTCCAAGTGCCTTATTACACAGCAAGAGCTAACTAGTATGTGTCCATATGTATCAATGTTTCTACACAGGAGAATTAAGCTGCAATATATATATTATTTACAAAATATCATTTTTAAAAGAGCCCTTGGAATTTTTGTGAAAAATCTCAAGCTAGAAAATATTTTGTGGTTGAAATTGAATATGGGCAAAAGTCACAGTCTCTGGAGATTTGACTCAACAAGTGCTATACTGAAAAGAGTACAGTCGCTGGGCACAGTGGCTCACGCCTGTAATCCCAGCACTTTGGGAGGCAAAGGTGGGCGGATCATGACGTCAAGGAGATCGAGACCATCCTGGCTAACACGGGGGAAACCCTGTCTCTACTAAAAATACAAAACAATTAGCTGGCAGTGGTAGCACGTGCCTGTAGTCCCAACTACTCAGGAGGCTGAGGCAAGAAAATCATTTGAACCCAGAAGGCGGAGGTTGCCATCAGCCAAGATCACGCCACTGTGCTCTAGAGCGAGACTCCGTCTCAAAAAAAAAAATAGTCATTGTATTCTATATAGTTCCTCCAATGCAATCTCGCAAAAAAGAAAAAAATTAACAAAGCCATAGCTTTGTCAACTTCATAGAAAATTCTTATTAAAAATACAGTGCCAACCTTAAAATATGTCTTTTTTTTTTTTTTTTTTTTTTTTTTTTTTTTTTTGAGACAGAGTCTCGCTCTTTGCCCAGGCTGGAGTGCAGAGCCACGATCTCGGCTTACTGCAACCTCCACCTTCCGGTTTCAAGCGATTCTCCTGCCTCAGCCTCCCAAATAGCTGAGATTACAGGCGCCAACCACCGTGCTCAGCTAATTTTTGTATTTTTAGTAGAGATGACGTTTCTCCATGTTGGCCAAGCTGGTCTCAAACTGCTGACCTCATGGATCCACCCTGCCTCGGCCTCCCAAAGTGCTGGGATTACAGGCATGAGCCACCACGCTCAGCCAACCTTAAAATATTTCTAAAACTACCTTTAGTAAGATTTGGTGTTTAACTCTTCTGTTGTAGCTATTATATTGTAAATGCAACTAAGGTTGTATTTCTTGCCCAATATGTTCATTTGAAGTTCACTTGGGGAAATTTTAAAAAAAAAGTGGACTTTATTTTTCTCCCATTTGCTAGATTTTTACTATTTTCACTTTAGATAAAAAAATGTGTGTTTATCTTGTTTTCTTCATTATAAGCTCTAATTTCCAGTAGTTTATTATTCAGGCATTTCCAAAACAAAAATAGTAAATCAAAAATAGTTCCCTGTGAACTAAAACTGTCACCTTTAGTTAGTGCTTCTAGAAAAATGCATTTTAAAATAAATTAAGTTGAATAACAGCCAAAAGAATATAGTTAGGGTTGACTTTTTCTTACAAAGCTCAAAGAAAAGAATTTAAAATTGCCCTGTAAGTTAGAAAATCTTAATAGGCACCTATCATTTCAAAAATGATAGGAAAAAATTAGTTATAACTGCTTAAATAGAAGTTTTTACCAAGAGTTTTATTATTACATGACTTAACTATAAAAGGTACCTAATTCAGTGGTTCATCAACAAAGATTTACTAATTGTCAACAATTCTGTACAAAGTAGTTTAAGAAAATAGCAACTTCCCAAAAATATTGAGCCAAAAAGGAAAGTGAAATTACCTTGGTTTAAAATACAATGATTATCAGGTTGGGTAAATAGAAACTATCATATAGCTATCAAGTTTTTAAAAGATTGGGCACACTCACCTCGCTGAATGACCTATCTGTCAGCATCTGAAATTTAAATACCGTTCAGTACACTTTAACCTTCTACTGAGCTTAGACTGTAACACCCCAATATGGTAATTTAAGCAAAAACTTAAAGTTACATTAAAAATGGAAAAATATGGAAAGAGGCCAAGATGGCCAACTATAAACAGCTGCAGTCAGAGGCTCCCCACTGAGAAGAAACAAAACAGTGAGTGAATCCTGCCCCAGCAACAGAGGTATCCAGGTTCTCTCATTGGGACTGACTAGGCAGTTGGCATGAGACAGCAAGGAGAAGCAGGGTGGAGCTATGTTCCACCTGGGAGCCAAATACGACAAGGGGGAGCTCCCACCCCCAGCCAAGGGAGGCAGTGAGTGATTGTGCTACCCTGCCTGGGGAAATCATATTTTCCCACAGATCTGTGCAACCCGGGATCAGGAGATCCCACTTGTGAGCCCATGAGCCCATGCCAACAGGGCCTTAGGTCCCAGGCACAGCTGTGCAGATTCTCACTGGCCACTCTGCTGGAGACTGCCTAAGATGGCTGAGTTTCCAGGGGGGGAGGTGAGGCCATCATCACTGCCACTGCCTGCTGCAGGAAATGACTGAACTCTCCCCGGAGAGGGGTAGCAGCTGTCACTGCAGCTGCCTGCCGCCTAAGAGGACTGAGCTTCTGTGAGGAGGGGGCAGCAGCCATCATGGTGGCTATCTGCTTCCTGAGAGGACTGAACTCCTGGGGGGGGGAGGGGCAGCAGCCAGCTCCAGCCCCAGTCCACCGTTTTTCCCCTGCAGGTTTAGGGCAGACTGGACAGCTTGAACCCAGGAGGAATTCCCCCACAGTGCAGCATGCTGGCCAGACTGCCTCATTAGGCTGCATTCTGGCCCATTCCTCCTCACTGGGCAGGGCCTCCTTGTAGGTATTTCAGCAACTCCAGCCAGCAGTTTAGGGACAGAACTGATTCCCCTGGACTTTAGCCCCTAAGGGGAGGGGTGGCCATGGTCTCCAAGGATCAGCAGACTTAGTGTTTCCCCTTTCTGACTTTAGGAATCCAAGCAGCCCAGAATGCTTTGTTAGGTGGGTCCCAGATCCTGTGCACCCTGACTGGGTGAGACCCCCCCAACAGGGGTCACCTAACACCTCATACAGGAACATCCCCTGCTGGCATCTGGTCAGTGCTCCTCAGGGACAGAGATACCAGAGGAAGGAGCAGGCAGCCATCTTTGCTGTTCTGCAGCCTTCTCAGGTACAGAAGGGACACAAGTGAAGAGGGCCTGGAGTGAAACCCCAACAAACCGCAGCAGCCCTACAGAAAAGGGACCCGACTGTTAAAAAAGCAAACAAATGGAAAGCAACAGCATCAATAGCATCATTGAAAAAGTCCCAATTGAAACCTCATCCAAAGGTCAGCAGCCTCAAAGATCAAGACTAGACAAACTCATGAAGATGAGAAAGCAGCAACAAAAAACGAACACTGAAAACTCAAGAAGCCCGAGTGCCTCTTCTGCAAGTGATTGCAACACCTCTTCGGCAAGGGCACAGAACTAGGTAGAGTCTGAGATGGATGAATTGACAAAAGTAGGCTTCAGAAGGTGGGTAATGAACTTTGCTGAGCTAAAGGACCATGTTCTGACCCAATGCAAAGAAGCTAAGAACCATGATAAAACATTACAGGAGCTGTTAACCAGAATCAGTCTAGAGAGTAACAAATGACACAAAGGAGCTGAAAAACAACAAGAACTTCATAATGCAACCACAAGTATCAATAACCAAATAGACCAAAAAGAATTTCAGACCTTGAAGACCATCTTGATGAAAATAAGACAGGCAAACAAGATTCAGAAAAAGAAGAAAAAGAAATGAATAGACAAAGAAAAGGCCTTCAATAAAATTCAACTTCTTTTCAGGTTAAAAACCCTCAATAAATTAGATATTGATAGGACATGTCTCTAAATAAGAACCATTTATGACAAACCTACAACCAGTATCATACTAAACGGGCAAAAGCTGGAAGCATTCCCCTTGAAAACCAGGGTAAGACAAGGATGGCCTCTCTCACCATTCCTATTCAACATTGTATTGGAATTTCTGGCTAGGGCAACCAGGCAAGGGAAAGAAATCAAGGGTATTTAAATAAAAAGGAAGTGAAACTGTCTCTGTTGTGTATCTAGGAAACTCCATTGTCTCACCCCAAAAGCTTCTTAAGCTGATAAGCAACTTCAGCAGAGTCTCAAGGTAGGAAAATCAATGTACAAAAATCACATGCTTTTCTATACACCAACAATAGACAGAGCCAAATCACATAGGAACTCCCATTTACAATTGCTAAAAGATAATAAAGTAACTAGGAATACAGCTAACAATGGAAGTCAAGGACCTCTTCAAGGAGAGCCACAAACCACTGCTAAAGGAACTAAGAGGACACAAACAAATGGAAAAACATTCCATGCTCTTGGATAGAAAGAATCAATATTGTGAAAATGGCCCTACTGTGTAATTTATAGACTCAATGCTTTTCCCATTAGACTACCATTTACATTATTCACAGAATTTGAAAAAGACTTTTAAAATTCATATGGAACCAAAAATAGAGCCCATATAGCCAAGATGATCCTAAGCCAAAAGAACAAAGCTGGAGGCATAACGCTAACTTCAAACTATACAAGGCAACAGTAACCAAAACAGCATGGTACTGGTACAACAACAGACACATAGACCAATGTAACAGAACAGAGACCCCAGAAATAAGATCACATATCTTCACACATCTACAACCAACTGCTCTTTGACAAACCTGACAAAAACAAGCAATTTGGAGAAAGGATTCCCCATTTAATACGTGGTGCTAGGAAGACTGGCTAACCAGATGCAGAAAATTGAAACTGAACCCCTTCCTTACACCTTCTACAAAAATTAACTCAGGATGGATTAAAAACTAAGCGTAAAACCCAAAACCATAGAAAGCCCGAGAAGAAAACCTAAGCAATGCCATTCAGGACACAGGCACAGGCAAAGATTTTGATTTTATGACAAAAACATCAAAAGTAATTTTAACAAAGCCAAAATTGCCAAATGGGATCTAATTAAAGAGCTTCTGCACAGCAAAAGAAACTATCATCAGAGTGAACAGGCAAACTACATCATTTTTGCAGTCTGTTTACCATTAATAAAATATTCTTCCCCTGCATCCTTGCTGTAAGCTTTGACCTCAGCCTTGGACAGACCTACCCTCCTTCACCCTGCAATATATTCTCCTATTTTTCTCTTCATCTTAGTCCATTTTTCCTCTCTTCTTCACCAACAGTTCACCTCCCGCTTCTTTCTTCAATGTCTTCTGAAACCCTAGATTTTGAGTCATTTTCTTAATGCCCTCAGTCTTGGCCATTCCGTAACAAACTCTCCTTACTTAGAATTTAATCTCTCCTGTCTACCAGCAATCATAAACAGGCTTAAGGCTAGTCTCCTTTCCCCCCCAACTCATACTTAAGATCAGGTGCACGTTTATATTTTGACGTATTAACTGATGCCTTCCCTCATTCTTGGAAGCTATATATGTGTACTTCCTCAAGTGTGCTACTATAAAAATACAATGAAAAGGACATCAAGGGTCAAATACTTGTGTTTCTCAGTAATTATCTGGAACCTACTGATGAGATTAGAGACTTGGATTGAAAAATCCTTAGTATATTACATACCAATGACATTATCTATCTCATAGAGTAAGACCTGGGGAGATTGCATAATATAGACACGGTTTGATTCATTCGAAAGGAAATATTTTTCAACTTCCAGCTGTGCAACTGGAACAGGAACAGTACTGTAGTGGATTATGGTAAAACATGGTCATTGTGAGCTTCTGACAAAGTACTGCATCATTCTACTCCCACTCTGAAACTAAGTTTCAGAAACACTAAATAGGTTTGGAGGAATTCCATAGTTGAGGTATACCTTGCTTGTTAGCATATGGTTTGGGAAGTCAAATCTTGTCAGTCACTTCCCTCCTTCCCATCATAACACTAGCACAGTATGATAGGCATGAATCAGTCAGGTGTCAAAGCAGGTGAGACTGAAAGGATGCTTCTGGGTACTCCACACACCCTTAAATTGGTATAAAAAGGACACAAGAAAGGACATGATATCTAAGGTCTTCACTGGACCCCAATCACCTTTGGTGGTCATATGGGAATAGAGCACAACAGATGGAATAATTAGTTTTATCAGGAGACTTCAAGAGAGGATGAACATAGGCCTGTATCCCCACTTTGGATGTGACATAAGTCCCTTTAAGTTTAAAGCTTGGTATGCCATTGTGACCAATGCTATTAAATGTTTTAATTGACGCTCTGACCTCATAACTTTTTGACCTGCTTAGCTACAATGACTTGGATCAATTTGCATCCATGCTTATGGCCAGTTCATGTCTTCTCACCTACCTTGAATCATCCTACCCCATAGATCAAACACACTGAATTGCCCCCTTAAACAACAGTATGCTATTCTTGAAACTTCTGTCTTTTTAAAATTCAAGTAATTTTTATCTACAATGTGACAGATATCACATGAGGTCAGATTAGATAATGATTTTGTTTCTGCATTTCTGGAGCTTATTATCTCCTCAAGAAGATGAACAACAAATAAGAGATGACAACATTTTACATGCTAAGGTAGAAATAAAGTTGCCTGCAAAAGAATTAAGGCTAAGCTACAGGAAGTTCTTTCTGAAGAGATGAAATTCAAGGTATGATCTAAAAGATGAGATCTCTTAAAACGAAGAAAGAATAGAATTACAGATAGAAGGCACAAGATGCATAAAGAGAAATAGGGAAGTTAGTGCTAAATGAACTTAGTGGTCAAAGAGGGATCAGGGGGTAAGCCACAGTAGAGATGCTACACTAAACGTAATAGAAATGCTTTTATAGGCTTTGGGTAGAAGAAAGATAGAGATATGATCTAATTTGTGTTTTATAAAGATCTTATGGCTCCTGTCACATGAAGGAGGGCAAGAGAAGCAATGTGAAGACTTTAGTGCCTCATCCATTCATTTTAAACTCTTAACTTACCTTGGTAGTGGCTATAACCTTACCATCAGGTAGATCTCCTCCTCTCACTCACTGTTGATCATAGTTGCTTTATTAATTGTTAGTCCTGATTTTACCTAGCCTCCAATTTTTTTAGTTCCCTTTTGATTGCAATAGAATTCCTGAAGCAGTCATATAACCCAGCCCTGTAGGGCCTCAGGACACACCATATTTCATCACGTACCCTTTCCTGCTTTGCTCAAATGTCATGGGAATAAGTCCCCCTCCTCCTTTAAAAACTGACCCCTAAATATATGCTTTTGAGATAACTGGCTACCAACATCCCTAAGATTTTAATTATCTTCCCTCCTCATTCACATACACACAGACATATAGATAAATATGGCAGGCAATAGGCATTAGAGTCAACGAGTCTGACCTTGAAGCTAGTCTCAGGCCTGTTTCTGACTTTAGTATATATTAGAACCACCTGGATGAGCCTGTTATAACATGCAAGTTGCCAGGTCATTCTCCGCAAGTATACAGAGGACTACAATTTTGAGAAACTAAATTCTAGGCTCAGCTTTACCACTGATTGAGTAGCCATGAGTACATTAAGGCACATGTCTGAGCATTCATTTCTTATATTAAAATAAAGTAGATTACACTGGTTATTCTCTAAGGATACTCTAGCACTCAGTCTCCTATTCTGTGTCTAGAATCTAAAGAAAGGCTAGGAAAAAAATGCAAACATGATAAAATGATAAAATGTAAAACTAAGAATAGTTACTAAAAATTAGCAAACACTTATCCTCTGCTTCTCCGAAATTTGATAAAAAATAACATGTTATATATACTTGTCATCAAATAGAAGGAAAGGAACTTTATCTTAACCTAAACTGTAAGTTAAAAAGTTCGATCTGAGGTCCACAGGGACAAGATAAAGAAGCCCATGGTTTGAATTCAGAGATCCCTGAACTTGGATAAGAAAAACCAAAAACCTCTTATGTTTATTTTCTGTAAAGTCTAATCGAAAATTTATTTTATGATTTTAGACAAGTATAATTAAGAATACTTGAGATTTGACAAACCTGACAAAAACAAGTAATGGGGAAAGGATTCCCTGTTTAATAAATGGTGTTGGGAAAACTGGCTAGCCATGTGCAAAAAGCAGAAGGTGGACCCCTCCTGACACCTTACACTAAAATTAACTCCAGATGGATTAAACACTTAAACATAAGACCTAACACCATAAAAACCCTAGAAGAAAACCAAGGCAAAACCATTCAGGACGTAGGCATAGGCAAGGACTTCACGACCAAAACACCAAAAGCATTGACAACAAAAGCCAAAATAGACAAATGGGACCTAATCAAACTCCACAGCTTTTTCACGGCAAAAGAAACTGTCATTAGAGTGAATCAGCAACCAACAGAATGGGAAAAAATTTTTGCTGTCTACCCATCTGACAAAGGGCTGATATCCAGAATCTACAAAGAACTAAAACAGATTTACAAGAAAAAAACAAACCAGCCCATTCAAAAGTGGGCAAAGGGATATGAACAGACACTTTACAAAAGAAGACATACATGAGGCCAACAAACATGTGAAAAAATGCTCATCATCACTGGTCATTAGAGAAATGCAAATCAAAACCACATTGAGATACCATCTCACGCCAGTTAGAATGGCGATCATTAAAAAAATCTGGAGACAACAGATGCTGGAGAGGATGTGGAGAAATAGGAACACTTTTACACTGTTGGTGGGAGTGTAAATTAGTTCAACCATTGTGGAAGACAGTGTGGCCATTCCTCAAGGACCTAGAAATAGAAATTCCATTTGACCCAGCAATCCCATTACTGAGTATATATCCAAAGGATTATAAATCGTTCTACTATAAGGACACATGCACACGAATGTTCATTGCAGCACAGTTTACAATAGCAAAAACCTGCAATCAACCAAAATACCCATCAATGATAGATTAGACAGGGAAAATGTGGCACATATACATGATGGAATATTAAGCAGCCATCAAAAACGATGAGTTCGTGTCCTTTGTAGGGACATGGATGAACCTGGAAACCTGGAAACCTTAATAGCAATTGCTTTCAAATTTGTTAGATGCATATACTGGGTAGGAGTTGTAATCTCAACTTGAAAGTGCAAGTACTTTAGTAAAAGAAATCCTCCTTTTCTAGAGTAATTTTTTTGCACTGATACAGCATAGAGAGTCATTCTCAGCAAATTGACACAAGAACAGAAAATCAAACACCGCATGTTCTCACTCATAGGCTGGTGTTGAACAATGAGAACACATGGACACAGGGAGGGGAGCATCACACACTGGGGTCTGTCGGGGGCATGGGGGGAGATAGGGGAGGGACAGTGGGGGGTTGGGGGAGTTGGGGAGAGATAGCATGGGGAGAAATGCCAGGTATAGGTGATGGGGAGGAAGGCAGCAAATCACACTGCCATGTGTGTACCTATGCAACAATTTTGCATGTTCTTCACATGTACCCCAAAACCTAAAAAGCAATTAAAATAGAGATTTTTGTCACAAATAACAATCACATTCATATATCGCACGAACATCTCATGCAAAAATGTCTCCATACATTGCTTATACTGATCACTATCTGGACATAACAATGGCTGTAAACTCTTCTATATCTTGTTAGTACATTAAAAATAATCACATCTATTAGCTTAAGTTTATTATGATCACTGTATTTCCATACAATTTTTTTGTAGCTATGTTTTTTGGGTTTTGTTTTTGTTTTTGTTTTTTTTTTGAGATGGAGTTTTGCTCTGTCACCCAGGCTGGAGTACAGTGGTGCAATCTCTGCTCACTGCAACCTCTGCCTCCCAGGTTCAAGCTATTCTCCTGCCTCAGCCTGGGATTACAGGCGCGTGCCACCACACTTGGCTAATTTCTGTATTTTTAGCCGAGACCCAATCTCACCATGCCGGCCGGGCTGGTCTTGAACTCCTGACCTCAAGTGATCTGCCCACCTCGGCCTCCCAAAATGCTGGGATTACAGGTGTGAGCCACAGCTTCTGGCCTTGTAACTATGTGTTTTATATTA
This sequence comes from Ateles fusciceps, assembly GCA_036589455.1. Lineage (NCBI taxonomy): Eukaryota > Metazoa > Chordata > Mammalia > Primates > Atelidae > Ateles > Ateles fusciceps. The sequence continues at coordinate 91,725 of JAZHEH010003176.1, read as the reverse complement.
TGAACTACGTATTTTATGTATTATCTTATTATGAACAGACCTTTACAATGGAAAGGCAAGTATATAAACCCCAAAGTATTCTTAGAAGATCCCCACAGGAGTCAGCAGACTGCTGAAGGGATCCGTGGCACCTGAAGGGTTTAGAAATCACCTTGTATTTTCTAGTTCTTCAGTGATGGTGATCTAATGGGTTTTTGTATTAAGGATGCTAATATGGATTTTATAGGATAACTCTGTTCCATGTAATTTTTCTTCAACTTCTTGATGCTCTTGGGAGATTTTGTCAGACAACTGAAATACAGTCCTTAAAAAGGAGAAGAGCCACTTATTAAATTTATGGATGCTATGTGAAATACTTAAAGTGTTATATTAGTTTGTAAATGAAGATCAAGTATTATTCAAAACCCTTAATAGTGATTGCTTTCACATTTGTTAGATGCATATACTGGGTAGGAGTTGTAATCTAAACTTGAAAGTGCAGGTACTTTAGTAAAAGAAATCCTCCTTTTCTAGAGTAATTTTTTTGCACTGATACAGCATAGAGAGTCAAGTATGGGACAATCCAGTCAGCCTGAATTCGCATCTTAGTCTAGATCTGAGGAGGGAGGAAAACCGAGTTTGCTTCACTGAGTCTCTTTACTTATCAGCACCGTGATCTTGGAAAAGCTACCTAGTTTTATTGACCCTTAGTTTGCTCATCTGATAAATGGGAATAATAGTCTGTATCTCATAAGGTTATTACATGGGGTCAATCATCCACATAAAGCAGAGAGCCTGGTATACAGTCAGACAGTCAATAAATGTAGCTATTATATTTCATCTATTTCTGAGTGTCAGCTTCCCAAATTTTACAATAAATTTGAGGCCTTTACAATGAAAGTCAAGTATATAAAGCCTAAATACAACCCTAGAAGATCGAGAAAATCAATAATAAGACCAAGTCTACGTGGCTAACTACTCACTGAAGAAAGCTATAGGAATTAGACTCCAAACCAAGCTCTGTACCAATTTCCAGAGAATCATGGCAAATACAATAGTTAATATCACTTTGTTAGCCTAGGGAAGCATTTTTTAAAAGGTATGTTCCATGGATAAATATCCTGAGAAATGATTTTAAATATATTCAATATTCTAATAGTTTTTAGAATATGCTACAAATTCAAGGCTTTGAGAACCCCTAGTATCAAGAAACCCTTTTAACTAGTATAGCAAAAACAATGATTAGCAATCCCTAAAAAATGTGTCCATGAAACCTCTTTTCACATACTTCCCATTATCCCAGATACTTAACCATTTGAACATGACTTAAGAAATACTGGTAGAAATTATATTAGTTTATCAGTATGACTAATTATCAATTGTTTTTTTTTTCTCTCTACTGGTCTTACTTATGTCTTTGCCAAAGTAGAGTAAAATGATAAAACCTATGGCAGTTTTATAATAAAAAAAAAATTGGATGTGCTATTAGGCAAGTAGACTTATAAGAACCTAACAAGTCCTTTGCAATGATCTGAATTATGAAGTATCCCTTAGATCAGAGTTTCTCAAAATTAGTTTGCACATGAAACACCTGAAGATGTTAACGAAGTGCAGACTCATTGATGTGAGGTCTAAGGTAGCACCTGAAAATCTGCATTTCTAACAAAACCTCAGCTGATGCTGGTAGATTTCAGACCACAAATTTGATTTGCAAGGCCGTAGTCTATTCCTCACTCACAGTAGCTGTCACAGCCAATTTTCACATTAATAACAATGAAAACCTTAACAGAAAGTGTCTTGTGACACTTTCACAAAAGAACGGATAAGCTTTTCATGTCTTTTCTTAAATCTTTGTTCACCCATTGTTGAGGGTAGAACACTGCAACAAGTTCATTTTTACAGAGAGCTGAAGTAAGATTCCCCAAGGAAGTTTCCTGATGTTCTCATTTGATACAAAGATTGAGCTTAGAAATGTACAAGAATGAATGGTCAGCATGAGCCTTGAACCCTGTCTACCATCAAATTGTTTCCTGCCAAGATACATCTCTTTTCTTTCCTAAAAACTGCAAGTTTTCTCTCTCACCTGGCTTGTTTGTGCCAGGATCTTCCTTCTTCTGCCTTTTGCAGCTAGAGTCACTGACACACTCTCCTCCTTTGAGATATAGATCACTTGATACCTGAGAGAACCACGATAGGAGGAGGAAATTATTTATAGCAGCTATGATGGACTAGAGATGGCCACAAAAGTCTGACACTTATTTCACCAAGAGGCAGCATCTAATTCTCCCCTTCAAGCAGGGCTTGTCTTAGCAACTTGTCTAACAAGTAGAATGCAACAAATATGATGTTATAGGTCTTCCAAGATTAGATCAGTATTAGTAACCTTTAGCCTCTTTATGGGTTTCTTACAATACTCACTCAGAGTCCTAAGATACCATGCATAAAAACTGACTACCCTAAAACCACCATGCTGTAGAAGCCACGCACAGTCCTCTGGTTGACAGTCCTTGCTGAACTCAGCCTTTTGGCCATTCCTACAATAGCATTAAACATGTTCATCTGTCTCGAACCCTCCAGACCACCATATCCACATGCCGAATTCCACCAAGTCATGTCAGTTGACACCACATAGAGTAGAATAATCAATAAGCTGAACACTGCTGAATTCCCGATTCACAAAATCAGGTAAGAGAAAGATAAAAGAAATGTTATTGTAAGCCACTGTATTTGGGGTGTTTTGTTACGTAGTAATAGAAAACCAGAAAATCCCGCCTAAGCTCCCCTCTGGAATGGAGGCTCTGCCTGGAATCACAGCCGTCTTGATTGAGACCTTGATACTTGTCTCTCTTCATTGACTCTTGAACTCTTTCTGCTTCCCTGATTTACTATGGCCTATGTTTCTATTTAACAGATTACACTGTCTCCCAGAACTCAATCTCCTCTTATTTACACCTGAATGTCCCAGGTCCTGTCCTGCCTAGTCTGTATTTTCTCCTTTTCCCTCCAGCCTACACTGCTATAACCTTAGGATACTTTCAACCTGCTGTGGGGAAACTCTCCCAAAAGTGTTTCCATGATAATTTTCTGCTCTTTTCCCTTCTCTAGGGAGATATGTTTTTGGCTATCTCTACCAGTTTACCTACTTCTTATCTCACTTTAATCCAGTGCCAGGCCCAGCCGTAAGCACTGAAGAATAACTGAATGACTATTGGATAAGTCACTCAGTGAATGAATGGATAATGGATCAATGCATTTATAAGTTATGGTCTACTAGTCCCCTGAAATTGTTACTTTAAAATTAGTCAAAGCAATCAGAAAACCAAATGGTGTTTTCTCAGACCCTAAGTAACTTTCTATTAAATCACTTCCTTCAGTCAATGTAGTCACCTACTTAAAAACTCTTTCCCCTTCTTGCTGCTTCTGGGACCACATACTCTTTACTGTTTCCTGAGACTTTTCCTAACACTTCTTTGCTGGCTTCTCTTTATCTGCATGTATTTTAAATGTGAATTCTTCAAGACTTGATTTTGAGTTCCTTTTTCTCTTAGCTGTGTATAATATCCTCTTGCCATATCATCTGCCCCCTTGGCTTAAACTCCATATTTATTACTCCCAAATCATTTTTAGTTGGGGTATCTTGCCTGTGATCCTCTCTCACTGCTAAACCTATCAAAGACACACTGATCTCCCTCTCAGACCTAGACATATTTTCCAGAGATCATTGGATATCCTATCAACACATCAAATACAGTATATATCACTACCACATCATAGTTTTGCTTATTTGTATTTCCAACCATATCCAGTGATACCAGCATCCTCTCAATTTTTCAGCCCTAAGACACAAGTTATTTTCAACTCATTCTTGTCACATCCTTTAATTACATCAATACTGATCCCTATTGACTCTAGATGCAAAATGTCAGTTATAATAAACTCTATAGGAATTCACCTATAATTGAAATCTTAACAATTATCCAATTTAGTCTATATAGTACAAGTAGTTATATTCCTAAACCGTTGTTATAATGATTCCAGCCACAGTTGCCCCCTAGTGCTTTCTTATTCTGTAGATTCCATTTTGTGCTTTATCTTTAATATCCTTCCTCTCCACCACCACCTTTCTTCAATGCTTGGTTTCAATCATTCTTCCTTGATTCCCATGTGCCTTGCCATTCCTTTATAAGCAACTCCAGAAAACGTCCCTCCTGATCTTGCAGTCTCTCAGTCATTTGTTCACATCTTCTATTTACATATTGCCATTATCTGACTTGAATTAAAGTTATTGTGCATTTCCTCCCTATTTTATGAGCTCCTAGCTGACAGATATTTTTTTAATCCCCTACTAAAACTAGCATTGTCTATTGCACATAGTGAATGTTCAATAAACATTTCTTAAATTTGGAGCTACTGACCAGTTTATCAATTTCCAGCTACATTTGTTTCTTGACTGAGTTGTACCATGGGGGACACTAATCTGTGTCAAATGGAGCACATTTAAACTACTTACACTATTACTTTAATGTTTTCATTGAACGCAGACATCTCTTTGTAGCCTGTAGGTACATTTAAACTTTAAGATAAAAGTTATATTCTGTCAAAATGATTTATAATCAATAACATTGCCAATTAAAATCAAATAATTAAGAGACACAGAAATGCCCCAAAGCTTCAACCAAGATAGATACAAGGGGATACCAGTGGATAACAGTGATATTTCATCATCACAGCCTCCTTTTTCCCTCTAGCAGTTGTTCTGATGCAGTATCAATCTTAAAAGGTTTCTGCAGCCAGATGTAAGCAAAGAAATATCATTACAAAACTCACATGACTATACTTCCGACACCCTGGTTGGGGAAATCTATACGGATTGTCAGTCAGTGTCTGACAAGAACTCAAAATTTAAACGATCCCTTGTCTGAGAGCCCCGTGGTTACCATTTAGAATTCTTCTGCACAAGTGATTAAGTATACTCTTTGGAAAACTACTTTGTCACATAAATATGTAAAGTTAAGAAGCAGGAACACTAACATTTGAAAAAAGAGCTTCTTTAATAACTATTCAGATAAGTGCTTAATTGGGTCAATGTAATCCTGAGAAAGTTAGCAGTTTAGAGATTATAGCAAAAAAAACTTGAGTGCTTTATCCAAATCCACTAAGATTCCATTAACACTTCTGCATGCCCATGTCCTTGGCTTTTGTGGTCTTTGCTTGTCAAGACATCTGTATCTGCATCTCTTTGGGCGACTGTCTGCAGGCTAGTAAAGCTGCTTTGCCCATAGGAACACAAATCTGGAAGTGCTTTTGTGTTTCTGTCAACTTAGGGTAGTCTTAAGATGATGACTGAGTACTATAGGAATACAAAAGCCCAGCTCCTCCATTTCAAGTTGCAACAAGCTAAAGCATAGTTTAGGCCCAGATTTTCCTGCAGAACCAGGCTGAGGCTGGGACTTGGCCTGCAATTGCTCCTTGCATGACTTCTTCCTCATTCCTATTTTACTTCTCTTGCTCACCTACCTCACATTCCTGAGAACATTTCCTTAATCAACTACTTTCACACAAATTCTACTCTCTACATGGGCTTTGCACAAACCCAACCCGAACATAAGCATTCCTCTACTTATAGTAGTAAGGGCATCGGATTTCTATTTGAAAATACTAGGAACGCTGTCATGGGATATAGCAGCATAACAGTGAGTAGTGATGGGAATTGCCAAACACAACCAGCTTTCCTTTTCTGCTCTCTCATTTACAGTCCATTCTTGTCAGAGACTTGTCCACTTCCCACTGTTCAACTCCCAGCTGCACTAATCTTTCTGCCCTACCTCCTCCTTGAATCCAATTCTCAACAGTAATTTACTCTTCTTGATCTTGGTTAACATCATGTATTGCCTGAGTATAGTGGTTAAATATCTACTGGGACACAGAAGACCTGAATTCTAAGTTTTATCTATTCTGCTTCCTCCCTTATTAGACTTAGAATTTTGCTATGGGTCACTGTTAGTATTTTAAATGTGACACTTAAGGACTGTCCTTTACACTGCAGGATAGTTATCCCACCTCCCTCTCCTCACTATATATACAGAGCAATTGCCCACAGCTAATTATTTTGACCACCAAAAAGATGCCTATGTGTATTTCCAAATACTGCCAGATAGAAAATATTGCCAACCATCCACCACCTTTGTGGAACAGTAAATAAGCAATAATTTTCTTACTATTGCCCATGGTTTGGAATCACTCTTCCCCTTCCTACTTCCTTCTCTGTCATTGCTTTCATGCACAATACTTAGAGATGGGGCTATTTTAATATAGAAAGAACATTTGACTAGAGGATAAACAGCTTCCAAAAGAAAATTTTTGTGTGTGATACATGTAGAGTTTGTTTTACATAATTGGCGGAAGTGTGTTAAAACTGTTACTGCCTGCCCATAATTTAAATGGCATATTTAATGTGAGATAAAGATTGGGTTCAATATAATTAGATACTTCAACATAATAGCACATTTAGTAGTCACACTAAAAATGATCGAGAAACCATTGTAATAGGTTTTAAATACTAGATTTATTGCATCGTGTTTTTAATAATGCCGTGTTAAACTGATTAATTGAATCTAACTTTGACAAAATCTTAGAGTTCAAACCTGTAGCTCTATGGAAGTTTTGATTACCGTTATAATCCATTCAGACAATACGTTACTAAGATAGTGTATTTCAGAGCACAATATGATTTTCTTGTAGCTGTACTGCAAAACAAGCCTGAGTATCTCTATTACTTTAGAAAATCTCTAATAAAGTCATGAATTATAATACGAATGGTTTGATTACACAGAATATTCCTGATTTTTCAATATCAAAATTTTCCATCTCTAATAATGAAGAAGAGTGGTGAGGTATGGCAGGATACATCTGTAGTATTTGGGCCAGGCACGGTGGCTCATAGCTGTAATCCCAGCACTTTGGGAGGCTGAGTCAGGTGCATCACGAGGTCAGAAGTTCAAGACCAGCCTGGCTAAGATAGTGAAACCCCATCTCTACTACAAATACAAAAATTAGCTGGACGCAGTGGCAGCTGCCTATAATCCCACCCAGCTATTCAGGAGGCTGAGGCGGGAGAATTGCTTGAACCTGGGAGGCGGAGGTTTCAGTGAGCCGAGACCACACCATTGAACTCCAGCCTGGGTGACAGAGCAAGACTCCGCCTCAAAAAAAGTGTAGTATTTGTATTAATATAAACTTCTGAATCCCTCATGATATAATATCCATGTGTATCAAGCCTCTTAATTCCTGCACATATTACAGTTATTCTCCCTATATCTCTTATAGCCAGAGGGAAAACTGAAAGTGCACTGTCTTCCTTCTGGTAAAACTTTTAAAAGGGCATTCAGGTAGAGATGTTATTCATTAATGCCAGTGACTGTGGCAGACTGTTCTTGGACCGCTGGGAAGCCTGTGGTGACAGAGAGCACTGGAGGAAGAAAGGGTCACCATTTACATATGGCACGTAACCCTCATCACAGCTTGTGTTGCTTATTCACTAGTTTGACTTTGAGCTTGCCAAAAGGTTAGACAACCTCTGCTATGCCCCTCCTCATCCTACCTACAGATTATGACTTTATTGGTTCCCATTTTATGAAATTCTTGAATAAAGATCACCATTAATATTTGTCTTTATTAATACCAGTTATTGACAAGTGATCATGGTTCATTCAACAAACATTTATTGAATGAATGGCCGTTATTTCAAAGAACCTCTACTACGTTTCAATTTCCTATAAATATGTATGTGTCACATATTTGAAAAAAATATGATTTGAGAAGTTCAGCGTTTTCATTTTGCTTTACTTTGGTAAGTTAACCCCTGATGTTCATATCCTTTTCCAGTTCAACAGGTCGGGGCAAGTTGTATAGTACCATTTAAAAAAAAAAAAAGTTCAGCTGGAAATCAAGACCTTTAGTCCCTACTTCCATTTTCTCTACCAAAATAGCCATGCCATCTTGTGATTTAATTCTGAGAGAGCTTCATTTACACATCTTCGGAAAGACAGTAATGCTAGATTTTCTTTTATGTATTCCAACAGTCATTGCCTTTGTTTAGTCATTCCTTTTCTCCCATGTGAATAAACATTAGCCTCATAGGTGACCTCCATACCTGTATTCTCCCCATATGCGATTCTGCATACTGCCACTGAATGTAGCTTTCCAGAATGCAAAGCATAAGTCTAAAAGTATCTTTGACTTTTTTGAACACATTCATCTCAACTGAACAACATATCCATCTACATTCTATCCCCAGTCTATCTTTCCGCATCCTTCTCAATTTTTCACCGATTGCCAATATCCCAAAACCTCTACTACAGTCATGCCAAACTACTTACTGGTTCCTGAACACAATTGCTTTGTGACTTCACACTTCCCAGCATTTTCTTATCAGCCAATAGGCTGAAAGCTACAACAGGGCAAAAACACGTCTTTTCAGCTTAGTATTCCTAGCAACTAACAGACTGTCTGCATATAAAAGGTGTTTGATAAATGTTTGAAATAAACAGACTTGAATGGCCTGTTATACTCTTGTTGGCATGAAATCCCTTTTATCTTCAAGGCCATAGTTGATATCAATTTCAACCCCAATACATCCCTAGCCAAGCAAAACTGGTCTCTTCCTCCGTCTGCTCCCATAGTGGATCACGCATACCCCCATGGTGGTACATACTATGTAGCCATGTAATTGCTTTTGAAATGCCTGTTTTTCCCATGTATATGCCACCTCTTAACTACAGTGCCAGGTATATGGCAGATTCCCAGTCAAAACTCACCGACTTAAAAAGACTAAGATTTCTTTCAACCCTATAGTCTGATGATTGTGTGCAATTATTTTTTAAAAGCTAGAAATCGTAGAGTGAATCACTTATGAATACAAATGGGTATCAAGCAGAAACCATGAAGGCAATTGGCAAAACATACTAGAATAGGTACAACTAGGAATGGTAAGATGCCAGTGTTTATGCATTTTTTATTTTTTTTAATTTTTATTTTTTGAGATGGAGTTCGCTTTTGTTACCCAGGCTGGATGCCAGGTGTTATTCTACATCTTTGAACTGTATGAAGAAGCCTATTGAACACTAAGCATTTATAAAATTATTTCTTCGAAGCTAGTTCTAAATAACACAATTGAAGCAAAAGGAATTTTAGCTAACTTGCTTTACCTTGGCTATAGAATATTTTATTTATTTATTTATTTTTTGTGTCTGATAATTTTTAATTTTTTTATATATATTTTTATTGCATTTTAGGTTTTGGGGTACATGTGAAGAACATGCAAGATTGTTGCATAGGTACACACATGGCAGTGTGATTTGCTGCCTTCCTCCCCATCACCTGTATCTGGCATCCCTCCCCATGCCATCCCTCCCCAACTCCCCCACCCGTTGTCCCTTCCCTTCCCCCCCCCCCCCCCCACACACCCCAGTGTGTGATGCTCCTAGAATATTTTAAATCTAACATTCCAAATAGCTCTGAAAGCACTTCTGAACTGGATTCTTTCTGTAAAGACAATTATGATTTCTGGGTCTATTTATAAATAGTATACTTAAGCAATGTTAGGACAATATTATATTTAAAATAATTTCATGTTCAGAATTTTACTATTACTCTTGGAAAAAATAATAAATATCCCTCTATCAGGAAATCTAACACTCTCAGGAATAAGTTAAATACGATACAATGTCAGTTCTACAACATCCAGATATTCAATACTAGGCAGCAATTATTACTCGTTAGGTCATAATTCACATCTTGAAAAATTCTTCAAGAGGGGAAAAGTAACTAATTTTGCCAACATGAAGGAGCTGTAAGAAAAAGTTATACTTTAATGGAAATAAAAGTTGTTTTCATTGCCTTACCTTAAATATTGCTCTCTCATTTTTAATCCTTGAAATTCAGTGCCAATACTTAACAAACACACTTCTAAACCCTACTCTTCAACACTGAAGCTGAGACACTGCAAACTACATTTCTTGCTCTGCTAACTGACTCTGTTAGAATCTAAAGGTAGGGAGCAATAGAGAGGAGACTGCAAGGCTGGAGGAGGAAAAGGATCGACTCATTCACACTCGCTTCCCATGCACTTACTGCCCCTATTAGCGACACCCTAGACGTGCTGCTTCATGCCAGCAGCAGCAGCGCTTCTTTTTAGTAACAGCTATTCAATTTAGCTTGAGTTTTGTTTTTCAACACTTAGAGAATCGGCTTCATTGCATCCCTGCCACAGAAATACCAGCACCACCTGACTGGCTCAGGTCTGGGCCTCAATCCCACTGGGCCCCTTCCTGCTATCTCAGAGAGCCTAACACTAGCCAAGTAGTGGCTCCCTACTCAGATCTGAGGTCCAACTCTGTGAAGTCCTTCCTCAAGGCTTCCAGGTGTTACTAAGTCTTATCTTTTCTCTGTGTGTTCCAGCCATAGGAGTGGTGACTACTTTGTATACTTATTACTACCTCTCTTCTTACTTTGTCAGTTTTTCCAATACCTAGATCACAATTCCTCATGTTAAATTATTTTCTGCTACAGTAACTAGAGTGGTTTCTGTCTGTTAACTGACCCACCATTCCAAACCCAAAACTTGTCAATATCAAAATGGAAACACAGTAAGTTTTGGGTCTGCATTCCATGGGTAAGAATGATTTCTCATTCTTCCAAAGACCACATATGATATCCTACTATTGTTTTCTACTAGTTTTATAATTAATGACTAGATTAAGTATAGATATACTTAAGCACAGGGATATTTAATCTCTGGACAGCCATATTTAAATGTGCATTCTTTCTGTAGATGGAACTCTGCTGTGTTAGAATGAAAGGTTTTAAGAAATTCTAACCATAAACAGTTGAATCTTGCTCTGTAGTTATTTTACAAAGTCAACATGAATAGTAAAATAAAATATTGTCAAAAATCAACCTTGAAAATTCCTGTACCATCCATATTATACACATAATATAGATTAGGTTTTAAACACTGCAGAGTCACCTCCTGCTTACAAAAGTTTAGAAAAATACTGAACTAAACTCAAAGAGCAAAAAGCCAGTGTGTATGCAGCTTTCTTAACATGCAATTATTCCTGCCTCTAAGGTAAGCCCCTACATTATTTTCTTTACTTGCAGGGTTTTCTGCATTATGTCTTAATAAAGATAAGAAGGCACAGCACTTTTAATATATTCGTGATAAAGAATGCATGGAAACAGGATGGTGTAGTCCTAACTTAAGCATGTAAATTAACTGTATCTCATAATGTGAGGCTATTCACACTCTCAGTCATACAGATTCAAGAAAACAAAAGGAACCCGAGGAAATCAGAAAGGGTAATTCTGCTTAGAAAGTTGCTCCTACATTTCATATACATGCTTGAAGTTTGATCTCAAAAAGAAAAGTCAATTTCGGTCACTGAATGACAACTGCATAACTTATTTATGAAATTTCTAATACATTAAAATCTGAGTTTTCTATTACTTTCGCTTCTTATTTGCACATTGGTAATTACCTCTTTCTCATGAATTTTTAAAGTAGAAATCCTGATACTAGCTGACACTATTCCAGTATTTTCCTTTAACTTTGGAACTTTTCTTTAAAAAAATTACCATTCTATAATTAACATGCTACCAGCTTTTCAAAAATTTGTTAGAAAATGGCTTCTGTTGTATCCAAAATTAAGACTCTTGAAAATGTATCTCTTTTCATGCTTCTAATATTACTTTTCTGTAGATGTTCTATAGAAGCACTTGAAATAACCTCAACATAACTAATAAAGAGGGAAATGGAAAAATAAGTACATAGGTTTTTTGGCTGTGATATACTGTGTTCCTTGCCTGTCTTTCCTTGACCAATACATACAATGTTATTTAAAACATGCCATCCTCAATATTCCCCAAGTCCCCTATACTAAGACTAGTCATGGCCCCCATATTGAAGGAACGTAAATTTCCCATTACTTTAGATGTATAAATTAAGGCCAGGGCAAAATTGCTACTGGTCCAGTATCCCTTTGCTAAAGGTAGCCTCTTACCCTAAACTTTGTGATTCAGCTTCACTCTTTATACTCTATGTGCTCTGACTTCTAAAACTGGTTCCTTGACTAAAGTCTTTGGAATTGACTTCCACAATGAGGGCAGAGACCTTATCTGTCTTGTTCACTGCTTTAACTCTAACACTTAGTGGTTCTTCTGTGTCTAGCCACCTTTCTCTAGAGGTGATCAGAAGTTGGTTGAATGACTGAATGGATAAATGAAACTCAGCTTAATACCTTAATTGTAATCATTGTGTTTCTGCTCTAAAGCTCTGTGTCTTCATCAATGTTTCTCAAAGTCTAAAGTAAACTTTGAATCCAATGCCCGTGGCTGATACTCTATTATCTGCTAATGGAATTCCTGATTAAGAATACTTAACTCTGATTCATTATTCCTTATTTTCAGCCCTTATTTTCTGATTTCTCACTTCCTAGAGGCTGCACGTATCTCTTGAGTTGCTGCCTCAGCAACTGTTCACCTGCCTGGATTTCCTCCTATTCTTGGAATCCTCCTAAATATGCATTTGTATCCTCTGGATCCTGACCATTCCTCTGCCATCGGCACTCTGACTAGATCAATTCTTATATGTAATAACTAGATAATTGGGAATCAAAGAAGGTATTGAATTCTTGGTAAGGCAGGCATGGGAAGAAAGACAGGACATGAGATTTTTGGTCCAGGAAATAGTAGGGGTGACACAGGAAAGTTATTCATCTGAAAAGACTTTTAGTGGTTCAATGTATACAAACATACCATCCAGGGAATACAGCAGGCCCAGTGATAATTCCAGACATATTCAACGTAATTATTTCCAATTAGGTAGACAGCAAATGAGAGAAAGATCCTGAATGACAGTTAAGTGGAAGGGAAATATATAATTAACCAAACAATTTAAAAACAATTAAAGTAGTACCAACAGCTACTTTTATTGAGCCCTTACTATGTGCCGGGCACTTTACATACATCATCTGACTTAATATTCACCAAAAAAAAAAAAATTGGGAAGTCAATTTTTATCAGTACTTTGCATTTTATTTTTTAAGCAATCAGTCTGAAGGTAAATTTGAACAAGTTGCACAAAGTCCTAAAACTGACAGATGTTACCAGAATTTGAACCAGGACCATGTGCTACCATCACTTGCTCAATTATCTAAGCTATGCTCCATTCTACACAACTCGAAGCTTCACCAATACATTGGAACTCATTTCATATACTCGTTCATCTCAGTCTGTTACCATGAAATAGTATTGCAAGGTTGAACCTAGTGTAAGTCATTGAGTGACTCATGTACTTAGAATTCCAAGTACAGGGAAATGTGGAATTGATCCTACCAAACAAGGGGAAATGAATCTATCACTATTGCCTTTACATCCCAGGAGGTTTACTAACTTTATCTCCAACTTAATGACAAGGACAAATTCTTTTAGTTCTTAAATTTCAGGCTGTTCTTTAGTTTGATAATACATATTTAACTGTATTTATACCCATGCCTAGAAACTGCTGTGTTTTAGAAACTCTTAATGTTGAAGGTCAAGGAATATGCTCTTGCTAGATTTGTAGGCATCCTAGCCTAGCACCACTCACACGTAGAAATTTATTAAAAATTATTTCTTGATAATGATGCTAATCTGTTCAGTCATAGGCCCATAAAGAGACTATTTTCTATGGGTTAAGATGTGCTATTCTCATTAGCTGAACAAACCACAGTGAATTTAGTCACAGCAGTCAAGGGAAGCTACTGCATCATTCCAAGACAAATTAGAGATATTGTACCCCTGTGGTGTAACCTTTGATTTCGATTAGGTTTCAGGCTGCTTCCTATGGCTAGATTCAAAATATTCAGCCTACTGAAGAGAATGAAAGCTAAGTTTATGACTTTGCATCGTCGGACTGCACCACTGGTAACTACAAAGCCTAAGGCTTTGACGAGAAATGACAAAAAGTAACAGTCAATCATTTTCAGAAATATCAAGCTTCCAAATTGTATATAAAGAACACATGCAAGTTACTTTTTAAGATGGTTCAGGAGATAAACTACTGGTACAACTGATCATGTTTTTACTAAATCTCATGAAAACTATATTAAGCTGGAACTATTAGCCTGCTTTAAAAATTTTATATGAAAGTCAGTTATTAAAAACTGGAAGATGTTGCTAAATAAAGGAACTTACAATGTGTTGAAATTTCTCTATTGGAGAATTATAAAACAAAAATAAAAGTGTTTTTCTGATGCATCACATAAAATGTAGAATCAAAATCTGAGGGTTTAGAAGATTCCAATATTTCTTAGAAAACACTAAATATCTGAAGCCTCCATAATTGTTTCCCTTGAGGAAAAAGGAAACCTTTCCTTTCAGGTAGTATGCACACATACAGTTTTCTTCACTCCTTCTCTTTCCAAATCTAGACTCCAAATATTTATTAGTCACAATAAAACTCACATGCTTATTCTGCATGACTAATTTGTAGTCAGACTGAATACGATTCAGTGCAAACTGAATATAAAATTAATCTAATAAAAATGTATCAATGATTGTACAGCAACGTATGTAGATAAAAGTATATTATATATAAAATATATTCAATCCCACATAGCAGCTTTCCTAGAATATAAAAACCTTTTATCATTATGGGTATTAGCTCTTGAAGTCAGTATTATTTTAACAACATGCTAAGATTGTTATCCTCAAATTTTATTATCTCAAAGGCAGGATTTTAATTATACAAAGTGGTTTATAAAATACAGATATTTATCCAGTTTCCTGTGACAATTTAGGTGTCCTTATAGCTTCTTGGATGGCAATGTAAGTCAGTAAAAAATAATTTTGCTAAGTAGTTTTGTGATACATATAAAGATCCTTTCTAAAAAATGTTAATATCCTTTGAGCTAATAATCTTATATCCTGGAAGCTGTCTAAAGGAAACCAAAAAAATATTCTACTGGGTTATTTAGAGTAACAAAAATAAATGCCTCACTTTAGCAGAATATTCCAGTAAATCATGGCACATCCATACAATAGGATGTTGTTATTATGTAAGCATTTAAAGTGAGTCTATAATAACCTAAAATTACTTATGTGATAATAAAAAATCAAGGATGAAAAGTCAGAGCACAATTACATCTAAATAGCAGAAAACCCTCATTTCAGGTAAAAAGAAACTCAATTAACTATGCCAAAATGGCAACAATGACTAAGTGAGAATACGGTTTATTTTCATTTCTTATTTTCTTTTACTTCCCCCATTCTATTTTGAATATTAATGATTAGACCCTTAACTCATATATAAGAATCAACTCAAAATGGATTAAAGACTTACAGGTAAAACCTGAAACTAAAACTACTAGCAGAAAACATTGACTCAAAACTTATGACATTGGTCTGGGCAAGGATTTTTTGAATTTGAACCCAAAAGCACAGGCAACAAAGATAAAAATAGACAAATGAGGTTTCATCAACCTAAACAGCTTCCCCCACAGCCAAGGAAATAATCAGTGAAGAGACAACACATGGAGTGGGAGAAAATACTTGCATACCATATACTTGAAAAGGGATTAACTTCTAAAAACATGTAAGAAACCTCAAAAAACTCAATAAACTCAGTAGCAATAAGACAACCCAATTAAACATGGGCAAAGGACCTGAATAGACATTTTTGTTTTTAATAAAAAAGAAAAAGGTTTTAATTATGACAAAGTAAATCAGTGGCAACTGATTAAGGAACTGAATTTTTATTTCATTTTAATTAAATTTATTATTTTTAAGATCTGGGATACGTGTGCAGAACGTGATTTGTTACATAGGTATACATGTGCCATGGTGGTTTGCTGCACCCAACAACCGGTCATCTAGGTTTTAAGCCCCACATGCATTAGGTATTTGTCCTAATGCTCTCCCTCTCATTGTTCCCTGCCCCCCCACATAGGCCTGAGTGTATAATGTTCCCCTTCCAGTGTCCATGTTTGAACAGACATCTCTTAAGAGAAGGCAAACAAATGGCCAACAGGTTTATGGAAAAATGCTTATCATTAATCATCAGGTAACTGAAAATTAAAACAAAAATATGCTATCACTTCACACCTGTCAGAATGGCTATTCTCAAAAAGACAAAGGATAACAAGTGTTGGTGAGAACATGGAAAAGAGGGAAACTTTGGACACTGTTAATGGGAATGTAAATAGGTACAGCCGTTATGGAAATCAGCATCCAAGTTCCTCAAAAACAAAAATAGAACTACCGTACAATCTAGCAATCTCACTGCCAGATATATAGCTAAGGAAATAAAAGCAGTATGTCAAGTTGATATCTGCACACCCATGTTTATTGTAGCAGTATTCACATTACACAAGACATGGAATCAACCTAAGTATCCATCAACAGATGAATGGATTCAAAAAATGTGGAATATATATACAATGGAACACTATTCAATTTTAAGAAAATAAGGAAATCCTGTTATTGGGGACAATGCGGTTCAACCTGTACGATTTTTGAGTTTTCAAATTCTCAAGCCCAGGCATGGAAAATTTTTTCGGGAAATGTGAAATATCGACACCATTTTCTCCATTTCTGAGCCTAGATACTATTTTCCTGGACTGGATGGAGAACATAAAGAAGAAACAAGAGAATAAGTGTGTTCCTGAGAGGAGGGGATGGTTTAAGAACCACCAGCAACAGGTAAGTTTGGGGGTATCAAGTGCAGAAGTACTTGGGTCCCATTCCAGAGTCCAGCCCGGGAATGCAACAGGACTCCAAATTTATGTTAGAGCCAGGCAATCATTGCTCGTAATTATGAGCAATGTGTCTTAGCAAATGAGCATGAGCTGGCCACCCTGTACCCAGGCACTTCAGCAGAATATAGAGTACAGAAGAATAATTTCCCACACTCCTACAGCAAACAGTGCTTAATGAGTTTTTGGAGGATGCAGAATGACAAGCCAGCAACCATGTTTCTTGACCCTACAGAGATATCAAAGACCCTAGGACTTCAGAACAAGGAACAAGTTCCCTGTGAAAAGGTTGTGCATGGGATCAGGTAAGCACCCCGTCTTCAAATCCTGGCACTATGTCATGTCCCCTCCAGAAATTTCAGACAAAACCCCAGAAAAAAGTGGGGCATATCAGTCCTAAATTGGCCGAGATAAAATATGCAAGATTCACCGGAAAGTAGGCTTTATATATAAAATTCAGATCCAGAAAAGGCAATTACCGAGATTCATTGCCATTACATGTAGATGGTTATGTGGAGGTTTCTAAGAATCCTAAACTGCAAAGCAAACCAGTAACAAATCAGACAAGAATTAAAGTCAAGTCATCTTTGAGACAAGAGCTCATGGCTCAGAGAAGCAGCCAGCAAATGTGAAATGGACACTCAGAAGTCACAGTGAGTTTCTGAATTAGCAGTGCCCTGTGATGAGTAGACTGTTATAAAGAGTCTTGCAGACTGCTTTAAATGTTCTGGGTAGTTCCATAGGTCCTGGCAGAGAAAGAAAATAGTAAACCTTTGTTGAACTTAACCTTAGACTGAGTTTCTTAAAGGACTCAAACTTTTCCTGAGACAGGAAAGGCCAGTCTATTGACACCAGCTGTAGATATAAAGGCCAGGCTGGTGGAGGAGTGGGGGTGGGGTGGCGGGGCTCATTATCTGGGAAAAACCACACCCTTAATCTGTCATAAATGGTGATGCCTGGGGCACAGTTGTGACTACACTTTAGTGGAAGAATCTAGTTTTTTTTTCTATCCAATTCCAAAAGAAACACATTTCAAAGGCAACTGCTGAAAACCAAAGTACCAGCACCTTTTTTCTTTCTTTGGCAAGAAGGCAGAACATCCCCAGACTGTTAAAAAAAAAAAAAAAAAAAAAAAAAAATCCAAGAAAACAGTGTTTTTCATAATCTGGGGTTATGCTGTCCAACAAGGTAGTCACTAGTTACATGTGGCCACTGAGCATTTGAAATGGTGCTAGCCTAACTGAGGAAGCAAGATTTTCATTTTGCTTTGTTTTTAATTTAAATAAAATTTAAGCAAACAGTGTATAATATTCTTCCATTAACCACAACTTTGTTGGTTTGGGAGAACAAATTTACTTTAACCCATGAAAATGAGGCATCTGAATTCAGATGTGTTTTAAGTGTAAAATAGCCTCCAGAATTTAATGATTTAATGCATTCTTATCACAAACGTAAAATGTCTCATTAACAGTCTTATGTTGATTGCATGTTAACATATTTTAGCTATGGCATTAAATAAGTCATTAATGTCACTTGTTTATTTTTACGTTGTTTTTTGAGACATCCAGACAGCTTTAATTGAAAATAGTATCCAGAAAGATGGAATCCAGGAGAGGGAAAGCAGCTTCCACACTGAGTGGAAGGGAACAGAGAGAGAGGGGAGTTTGGGAGGTGAAGAGAGGCTTCCACAAAGGGAGTGTTCGTGGAAGGGGACTCCAGAGAGGAAATCTAGGATAGAGAAAAACAGCTTCCACGAGCACAAGAGTGTTCCTGGAAGGGGATCCAAACATGGAGTCCCTTATTTTTACTTTTTAAAGTGGCTACTAGAAAAGCTTAAATTACGTATATAGCTTTTATCTCCATTGGACAGCATTGACCTGGAGTACAATTCGAAAACATGGCAAGAAATCAGTTACTTCTTCCACATGTGAGTTTTGAGAACATTTATTCCTGCTACATACACACCGGTCTGTATCTACACATAATGAAAAACTGACTTTTCTCAGTCCCCTTAGTTATAGAGGGCACGAGTGGGAGAAGTTTGAGAGCCTTAAGTGGATCATATAAATTAAGATAGTGTGACAACATTAGAATCATTAGGATTTAAACCTACATCTGCCAACAGTCCAAGATTCGAAGTGATTTTTAAAATTGATCTAAATTAAATTTGCTAGTTTTCCTTTTCTCTCCCTTTAATAGATTTCATGAAAGTCAAGAATTTTAAGTGGGGGGGAAGTAAGGCTGGAGAAGACAATCTAATAAAGCAATGTAGTACAGAAATGAGAAAATCAAGCTTCCATCTTCTACTCTAGCACCTTCTGACTGTCATGACCTTCATGGTCTGTCTGTACCTCAGTTCTCCCATCAGTAAAATTTGGATGAAACATACTGGACTCAGTGTTGAGACAAAGTGAAAATATAAGGAGAGTTTATAATCTGTATGTCAGTACATGATGTAACCATTGGTATTTTATTGTTAGTAAAGATTTATTAACAGAAAACTGACACTCCAGGACTGGTCAGCATGAAGCCCTGGTAGTTGCTGCCACAGTCTGATTTGAGGTTCCTCAAATTGTTCTTCCCCAGGGTAATAATTGTCTCTCTTCAGACCTGGAATCCTGCCATCCTCTCAAGTCTATAGTTTGGGGGGTATTGCCTGCATATGTCAATGAACAGTACAGCCACGTGGCATAGAAATGAAGGCCACGGAACCATGATTCGTCAGTTATTAACTGTGTTAGCTGACAACTTGAAAATCATAGAGCACTAAACTCCAAGTGATTTCTTGAAAAGCAGGGTAATGCTTCCACAATGAGGCCACAGAACTCACAGCTCTACATTTTACCTACAATTTGCACATGATCTGGCCTTGGCTTTCCCTCAATGCCTTACAATTCTGATACAGTTTCATAGCCTTCTGCCAGTCAGCAGATACACTCAGACACTTCCTTCCAGTACTGGCAACATTACTGCACATTCTTCTTTTAGGTCTGTTTCAGCCCGGGCTACACATTAGCATCACCCGAGGAGCTTTTAAAATCTATACCATTGTGAGCCTTACACCCAGAGGTTTCTATTCAATTGCTCTGGGGTATGATCTAGAAAAAGGTACCTAAAGCCCCCAGGTGATGTTAATATGCAGCCACGGTTGAAAATGATTAGGTCCTTGTGTATCATGGACATGTGTTTTAGCAGTTCAGTATCTAATGCCCCTTTCTTTCGTAACATACCAAGTACTATTTGAGAAACTTCTCACGCCGTACACTGTATATTTATTGGCACTATCTCCCCAGCTCAGGCCTAGACACTGGACATATTCTGTCTCTCTGGCCACAACGGCTGTGTAACCAAGGCTGAAAAACCACCTTAAAGGCACGGGTAGAATAATAAACTTGAGTCTCCCACACATGATGCATGATGATGACAATCAGATTTTTTTTTTTTTTTTAGATGGAATTTCACCAGTGAAATGGTGTCATCTCGGCTTAAGGCAACCACCACCTCCTGGGTTCAAGTGATTCTCCTGACTCACACTACCGAGTAGCTGGGATTACAGGCATGTGCCACCACACTTGGCTAATTTTTGTATTTTTTGTAGAGATGGGGTTTCTCCATGTTGGTCAGGCTGATCTCAAACTCCCGACCTCAGGTGATCCGCCCATCTCAGCCTCCCAAAGTGCTGGGATTACAGGCATGAGCCACCGCACCTGGCGGACTTCATCAGATATTTTTATGATTTTATCATATTTATCAGACATCTTCTCTTGGGAAGTTTATGTTACAGTGAAAAATCAGGTATCATTAGGGGAGTAGTTGTAAAACTAAAAAGCAAGGACTGAAAGCAGTTAATTCATAAGAATGAATGTTGGAATTCAAATAACGTGATAGATCAGCTGCAGCACTGTGGTCTCTTCAATAGTTCAATTATTCATAAAATTACTCTCTGTAGTTTTCTAACATGCCATTTTTGTTGATTAATCAGTTGGTCAGACAACTGAGTAACCAGATGGTTTCCTCTATTTGGTTATTCAGTTGTTCAGTTTCTTGACCTTTTTACCCCTGTGCATCTTTAAAATAAGCTATATTTAGCTCTCTTCAATGTAATGCAAATGACCTTATTTAGAGCCAGATTATACCATAATTCCCAGCTGTGGCCACTTACACATGTTACTTATTCCCTTTTGTCCTCCCTTTCTTTAAAAAAAAAAAAACCTAGAATATCACCCATCTCCTATATATGGTTATAAACATGTTTACAACATATGTTATCTTGTATGATATGCATCGCTCAGGATATCAAAGTGACCATCTTCCTCCTCAGTAATCTATGTCTTATTAAAGCCATTAAAAGCCCTCAGAGACGATTAAATTTGTTATGACAAACAGTGGATTTACTAAGCAAAGTAATGAACTGTGGACACACCTAAATTTTCTTGAATATTGTAGCAGAGCTGGAAAATTACTTTTTAGATACTGCTTTCACAACCACAAAAAAGCAGCAAGCCCACTGAAACCCACCTCTTTGTGCTAGTAAATAATCCCCTAATTTTCCTACTGCAATAGGTTGATTCACTAGTCCCAACTTTCTCATTCCTACCTAATAAGAATGGCATATCTAGCATATGGTGGGAAATGTGATATCCTTTGGCCAATGGGATGTTAAGAAAATATGACAGGAGCAGAGCCTCGAGATAGGCTGGCATGTTTGGGCTTGTTATATAATGACCACCTACGAAAACATGCACTAAGTGACCAGTGCCATTCCAGTGTGTGCCTCTGTATGTGACACATCGAAGAAATTCAAACCTAACTTGCTGCTTAAAGCCAAGCCTAGTAACTTGTAGCCTGATACAGAGCCACCAAGTCTAGTCCACCTTAAGTCAGCCAAACCCCACATAACCATGCGAATTAATGCTGTCTAAAACCACTAGTTTGGAAGTGCTGATTATTACTTGATATTATTGTTCTGAGAGCTGACCAATATATCTACCCAAATAAATCTGTTTGTTCACATCGGGTTGTTGTACTGAACACCTATTAACTTCAGTAGGGACGGCATCAGGTTCAAGAGACTGAGGAATAAACCCACAGCCCGAAAATGAGGCTTTGGGTTTTATTAAGGGTTTACATATAGGGGAAAGAGTTCATTACAAAACAGAACTGCCTTACCTAAAGAAACAGTCCAACAGTGGCAGACCCGACAAGAGATCCCACACAGCACAACGGTAGTGGCGACGGCAGCGGGCTGGCCAAGAAAACCACAACTGCTTGAACACAGCTTGCAGCTTATATAGCATTTTCATTTAACAGCCTGCCCTTAATCATGTTCACCTGGCAACCTTCATCCAACGCAAAACTCAGGGCTTCAATCTGCTCACTGTATGGCCTGAGTTCCACGGGATGTGCTTGGGGCTCAGGTGTTCCTCATAGACAAAGAAGGGCTCTCTGGGTTGGCTACTCCCAGAGTCCGTAAATCAGAACACACATTCAGGTGTGTCTGCAATGCAGGGTCATTCTAAGTTTACGCCTAAATTATTGCAATCAGGTGTGTCTGCAATAGGGTCATTCTAAGGGTATGCCTAAATTATTACAATCAGGTGTGTCTGCAATAAGGTTCCTTCTAAGGGTCTGCCTAAATTATTGCAATCAGGTGTGTCTGCAATAAGGGTCCTTCTAAGGGTATGCCTAAATTATTGCAATCAGGTGTGTCTGCAATAAGGCTCATTCTAAGGTTATACCTAAATTATTGCAATCAGGTGCAATAATTACCCCATACATGATCACCTATCTTACTGGTTATGTTGTTTTCTGTGTATGTTCGTTTATGTGTGGGTGTTTTAACAGAGTCAGATGTCAACTTTAGGAACAATTCAAGTGTCTTCCTCATTTCAGCCTGCTGTAACAAAATACCATAGACTGGGCAGCTTAAACAACAGAAATTTATCTTCTCCCAGTTCTGGAGGCTGCAAATCCAAGATCAGGGTTACAGCATGGTCAAGTTCTAGAGAGGGCTCTCCTCCTGACATGCCAACAACCACCTTCTCCTGTGTCCTCACATGACAAAGAAAGAGCAAGCTCTCTGGTGTCTTATAAGAGCCACGAGATCAGAGCCCCACCTGTATATGCTTATCTTACTCTACTTAGCTCCCAAAAGCTCGATCTTCAAATATCATCCCACTGGGGGTTAGGGCTTCAACATATGAATTTGGGGAAAACACAAATATTCAGTGCATAACAGCAAGTAAGGGACTGCAGAATCTATTTTATACAGTAATGTTTTATTTTATACGAACTACATGAAAATGACAAAGCAAGTGGTTTAGTAATGTAATACCATGACAAGCATTAAGAACTGAACTGAGCAAATACTTTATACTTCTGGTTCAGTTCATCAAAACTGAATTATCCAAAAATATAAAAGGAGAGCTATAGTTGTTCCACAAAACTAAAATCTTCCTTCACATAGGAGTGGGTTTGCGGGTTACTGTGCTAACCCACACCTGGAGTTTTGGGCATCAAGGTTGATCAGGGTCAAGGGTTTGGATTGTGGCTCTGGCTTGTGGAAGATCATTTTCTGAGAGCATTCCGGGGCACCAGCTGGTCAGAAACTCCCATTCCAATGGGACATAGTCCCCAACAATCAGAGAGGAATAATCCAGGTGTATATAAGGCAATGAAAGAAACCTTGAGGCTTTCAGGCCTTATGAGCATGAAGAATCCCAAAGTGGAAATTTAAAAGCAGAACTGGAACATTTTCTAATTGAGGGTGGTAAAGAGAATTCTCATATTTATATATTTGGCTGAGATTGGCAGCTTTTAAGGATGCTGAGCTGGCTGCTGGCTTGGAATGAATGTGTGTGTGTGTGTGTGTGTGTGTGTGTGTGTGTATTATAGTGCAAATAATCAACTGCTAGTCTTCCTGTAATCTTATAATTGTTCATGAAATAAAATACATTCTAGAGGAAGAGATCATCTAGTTTACTGGGAACTAGCAATGCTTATCTTGTCAAGGTTTAAATGAATGATAATAGCTGTAACGACTTACAAGAAAATTAAATCTAAGAGCACAGCCTCTGAACAGAAACTATATACAGAGGTTTATGTACACAGCTGTGCTATGAAAAGAATTAGATGTGCTATGCCCTGATGCTTTTGCAATAAAGAGTTCAAAAATCTGTGGAGAACACCCTACTCCTTAGTACAACCCAGAGCAGTCTGCTCTAGCCTCCTTAATTGGTATGCTATGATGAAACCCCTCTTGATTACACCCCTAGGGTATAATAGGAGGCAGGTTTTACTTTAATGCCTTTCATCATACAGGAAGTAAACTGCTTTATGGATAAAAATAGCCATGTACAGACTCACTCACTATTGACACCAGACAACCCTGGTGACTTCAGGGCTCATCAGCAATGCACAACTCTTTTAAAATAAAGCAAATAGTCACATATATAATTGGAATCACAGGAATAATGAGAGGTAAACAGCAAGAGACCAGGTTGCCTTGAGGGCTTATCTATAGATTAGAAAAAAAATCGAGGCCTAAAACGCACTATTGAGGGGGTTTAGGGATAGAGCTATTTTTAAAGTAGTGGTAACAAAACAACTGGTGTCACATAACACTCCAGTAACTAAGATAATTTGCTTGACTGCAAGACAAGCAAAATATAGGATGTTAAATGGACAACTATGTCTCAAGGTTATCCAAGTTAAAATTTGGAGCAACTGAACATGTCCCATTTTACAATGACAAAATGAACACTTGGTTTTCATTGTGTTTAAGAAAAGTGTCTTTGCCACATTAAATGCATTATCAGGAGATATATTATTATCACAACTGCAAGGAAAATATTTTTCAGATTCGACAATTCAAGAACATTGTGGTATACAGAACTTGAACTGCTGTATGATGAAAAGTTAAATGTCAGCAATCAAAACAACAAATATTCAGGATAAAATGTTTCTAGGCCTTTCTTTTTTTTTTCTCCACTTTTTAATTGCATTTTAGGTTTTGGGGTACATGTGAAGAACATGCAAGATTGTTGCATAGGTACACACATGGCAGTGTGATTTGCTGCCTTCCTCCCCATCACCTATATCTGGCATTTCTCTCCATGCTATTTCTCCCCAACTCCCCCATCACCCGCTGTCCCCTCCCCTATTTTCCCCCCCAACAGACCCCAGTGTGTGATGCTCCCCTCCCTGTGTCCACGTGTTCTTCGCATGTTCTCACTCATAGGCGGGTGTTGAACAATCTAGCCCCTTTCTTCTGAAAGTTCTCACATTGAGGAAGTATGCTTTTTATCTTCTCCAGTGATACTTTAACATGATCCTTCAAGTACCTAAATAACAGCTATTACAAAACTATATTGTTTTATCATTAACAACCGGCAGTTTAGACATTTAAAAAATTTTGCATATTAAATATGCCCTTAAAATAGTGCTTGTCCTTCAGTCTACTTATTAGAAGTTCAAAACAAGGCCTTGGTTCAACTCTAGTTTCTGAAATAGATTTCTTAAACCATTGTAAAAAATATTAATGGTGACTAAAATTTTAATGTTTCTAGAAAACATCACAGATATAATCAGAACAAACAGGAATAAAAAGAACAAAGAGTAAAGGAAGGAGAGGGAAGGAAGAAGGAAAAAGGAAATGTAAGGAGGAGTAGAGAACGAAGAGTAGAGAACAAAGAGGTGAGGAGAAAAACTGTGATTTTTATTTTCAGATAAATTAAAGCACAGGTAGAGAAAATCCATGACATTGAGAGTCCTTCATTTAAAAAAACACATCATTATAGATAGGAGCGTTCTAATTGGTGGAATCTTTAATATTTGTCCAATCTAAATTATCCATTAATTGTTCTGTCTGATTTACTAGCTTTCATCTAATAGCTATCAGTTTCTATGCTTTAGCAACTTGAAATCATTTGCCAACTGTTGTTGTATAATACAAGCTGAAAAAGTTGATATGCCCAAAGGCTTATCTGGATTTTGTATTCATTTTTCCTATTTTAAAGTTCAAAACAAGTCATTTCCTTTTCTTTATTCTCTGCAGTCAATATAAAATGTGTGTTCATAATATTAAGAAGAGCATGACTGTTTAGAAGGCTTAGTTCAAGGGATTAGTAGACAACCATTTTTCTAATTAGTCTTCCCCTCTGAACTTTTCTCCACTTGCCACAGCAAATGGAAACGTAACGAGAATCTCATAGTATTCTGCCAAAGTAAAGGGGCTGTCCGGCAATAAAGCATGTCCATGTTAAATATCATCACAAATCCCATATGTAGAATTATCATTTTATTTTGAAGAGTTTTTCCACCAAAAGCCAAAAATAAAATTGTTTTGAAGAATAATTGTTATATGGTTACGCTTTGGCGCTATATTTAAGCCTCCATGTAAGTCTTTAATTAATAATTTCTGTTACGGATCGTGTTCTGACAAGCTGTTTTGCTAAGGAGATATGCTCCTTTCCCTTACTGCCACTCACAAGAGTAAAGAAAGGCAAGACACTGGGGTTTTGGAAGTCAGATTGGGATTCTGAAGGAGTTCCTGGGCTCTGAGTATCATGCTACCCAGTAGAAAGTCACCTCCTGCGTCTCTAATATCCAAAACAAAAGATTTGAACTGGTAGCCATGTATCTAATTCAGGCCGCAGATACATTTGGCTAGATTTGATGCAGGATAGGTAAGCTTCCAAATTAGGGCTTAGCCTGGAGGATTCTTGGCTTTGCCTAGGTAAGAATTCAAGGGTGAGCCAGTGGGGTTAAACAGCTATTTTTTAGTGAACGTAACTGCGCTTTGTGGAGCAGGGGCAATTCATAGGCAGTGCCTCCAAAGTTGGCAGGGTATGCGCTGCTGGCTACTGTATTTATATCTATTTACACCCACTTTCAGTTACATGTAAATTAAGCGCGGATTAATGCAAATTGAGGGACAGAGTTATTTAGAACTTTCTAAGAAAGGGGTGGTAACTTCTGGGTTATTGCCATGTCCCTCGTAAACTGTCATGGTGCTGGTGGGAGTGGCTTATGCTAATACGCAATGAGGGCTGCTGGGGATCACTTTTGTCGCCATCTGCTGGTTTCTGCTGTTTTTCTCACTTGCATTGGTCACTGCCTGCTGCTTCCGGCCAGTTTCTTCACTTTATCCTCTGGGGACTGGGAAATAAAGTCCTGCCCATCTCCTACCTCAGGCTTGCACAGAATCTTTACCTGGAGAACCTTTTTCCAGTTAGTCATCAAATATGCATTGATCTCCTAGTATATATGAGGCACTGTTCCAGGTGCTAGGGATTCACCAGTGAACAACATACACTCATGAAAAGAATGCCCAACTTACGAGGCAAATATATAGTGCACTGGGATGTTTTGCATACAACTCCAGATTCTTAAGTTCCTCTTGAAAACATAAAATATCTGGCCAACAATAGCTCTACATTCTAATATGTACACTGCTAGATTGAATTGAATAGCTGTTGCCCATTTTAGACTGGGCACGAACATTCCATTTGCCAGTATTCTTTCCAATTCACACAACGTCCATATGCATTTAGATCTTTGCTTCACCTATTTCCATTACCTTTCAGGTCTTTGTAGGTATTTTAATAGTGGACTCCATTCACTGTATTATATTAGTTTATTTCATTTCAGTTTGTATCCTTTTGAGTTCCTGTTTTAATCTCGTATGATATCATAGAAAGTGTTTGTACTTAATTCTAATGCAGAATGTTATGGATTCTTATATTGGTTCTGGTATAAATAAGCTAAACATATTTAAACATGTTTTAAAAACTCTGTGTGGCCCAGTTATATCATCGATAAGTGTTTGACTTGCTAGTGCGTTTGAAACTGAGTTCAATTCAAATTCACACATCAATTAGGCTACTCTAATTTCAGTTTTTATGGTTCTGTCTTCCTTATGCTGTATATATTTTTAAATGAGGTTTTGTTGCTAAAGAAAGTTTGGGAAACCATTGGGCTCTCTGATCTCTATGTTCCCTTAAAGTTTAAACTTATGTAATTTAATACTAATCGAAAGCAATTTGGTGTTCCTGTTAAACTTTTTATAAACCAACGTCTTACTTCCTTAAAATTCCCTAACTTTGAACAATGTCCTAAAAGGTGCTCTGCCATAGTATTCAATTAGGTGCATAATAAACTAAAAATATTTGCTGAAAACACATACACATCTGGTAAAATTGTGTTGGTAAGAATAGGAATAATAAATACAAAAATGAAAATTGGGAGGAGAGAATTGTGGTGTATTTGGGAAGGGTGGCATCTTGGAGGAGGGCTTCTAGAGTATTAGTAATAATCTATTCTATTTTTTTTTTTTTTTTTTTTTTAAGAGAAGAGGCCTCACTCTGTTACCCAGGCTGAAGCTTAGGGGCACTGTCAGCTCCCAGTCTAACCTGGAATTCCTGGGCTCAAGCCATCCTCCTGCCTCAGCCTCCCGAGTAGCTAGGACTATAGGTGCACACCACTATGCTCAGATAATTTTTTAATTTTTTCATAGACTTAGTGTCTTGCTGTGTTGCTCAGGCTGGACTCAAACTCCTGAGCACAAGCAATCCTCCCACCTCATCCTCCCAAAGCTCTGGAATTACAAGCCCGAGTCACCACACCTAGCTCTCTATTTCTAAGTGAAGTGATCATGAGGAATAGTTGAATTCATTATTCTCTCTATATTCCTTACACATATCAATCTTATATGTACATATATTGCAAATGACAAAAAGAAAGGCAATTTTCTTTGATAATTCCTTTAAACGATGATCACATTGGAGGTCAAAATGTCACACCAAAAGGAAAGCAAAAATCTCAAAGTAAAGACATTTTGTTAAAATTATGAAGTGTTAAAATTGCAAGTGACATTTCATTTTTAAATATTGTATTATTTATTAAGAATTATTTGAATAAGCCAAAATGATAAAAATCCTTGTTACACAGAGCAATCTAAAATGTAAGGCAGTAAGCATCTGCTCCTCCAATAACTCCAAAGGATAAAAATACGTTTGTTATATTAAAAAAGTCTAATCTGTAATATAGTCGGTGTTATATTTTGAAAGAAAAGTAAAACTATGGTTTTCAATCTCATTCTATAAAAGAATGAATTATTTTATATTTAACATAATTAGGTCAGAGTTAAATAGTAGTAACATGTAATATTTAAAATTGATAGAAAATGCGTATTATATAAATGTGATAAACAGTATTTATACTGTTGAAAATTTGTATCAATAACAGAAGGTAATCTCCCTTCTTACTACAATTATTTTTAAAGGAAAAAGAATATAAAAGATGAATAAGTGTACAGTTTCAAAAGGTTAATTTTCTTCTTAAAAATGTTAACACTTCGAAAATACCTGCATTGAACTTCTCTTCAAAATTATTACTTCTTAAACCACAGTCTGCCAAGCAATTTGCTATTGAGAACTCTCAAAATACATTATTAAATACATTTTTAAACATAGCCAATTTTTTGAAATACAAATTTTAACTTTGCTTTTGAAATCGACTGATGAGAAATTCCCTAATTTTGAAAATACATTCATTACAAAATCCATCCTCCATCTAGTCACATGCTAAATATCAGCATTATAAGGAGCTGTTTCAAAAATTTAGTTTTATGTTCCATGTGCTCTTTTTAAACATTTCCATAAAATGTAATATCTATTGGTAGCACTACTGAAAATATTATAGGAAAATACTGAATTACTATCATATAGAATATTATAAAATAGAAAAATATACTTAGAGTTTAGAGTGTCTGAATATGTGTGCAGCAAAGGGATGAGTTGGAGAGGGATGACTTATTGAGATATTTGTAATATCCTTTCATCTACTTTTATCTGTTTTATAGTTTCCTAGTAAATCATAAGCAGTGATTATACCCTTAATCTTTGGCTTTATGGAAAAGTATAAAATAGCTCTTCAGTTTTATTATGACTGTATGTGGATATTTTGCTTATAAAGACATATGCTATTGTATTTGGCCAATATTTGTATTAATTTTTGTAAGAATATATTATGTAACCATTTATAGGGTAATAATACATATCATACAAATATTAAGAATGCAATAGCAAAATAAAGAACCATAGCTAAAATAAATTCCTCATAAGCAAGCATCACACACGCGCACACACACACACACACACACACACACACACACACACACACGTGCACGTGCAGAAACAGGAATATTTTCTTTGCTGACATAGAAAAAATTTTCAGGTAAAATGTCCTGTAAATGTTCAAGTGGTCACAGGTAAAAATTTACAAATGTGTTTCTATAGTTCCAGCAGGAAGTGAGGTGCATTAGAAGAAAAATATTCATGATATACTTAGAAGAGACCAAATTTTGATATACCAAGTGGTAATTCAGCTTAACTCAACAAATATATACCACATACAAAATATGTTATAGACACTGATCATTCACAATAAGTAGTCTCTAATTTGGAAACCAGCAACATACATTTTCCTGTATATACATGGGCAGATACATTAATCCATCCCTGGCATAGGAGTATCCCAGTGTACTAATCTGAACTCTTATAAAACATGCAGTTCAGTATAACTCATTAAATGGCCCTACAGCCCAAATAATAAGCCATCTTTAGTATGCATGAGAAAAGCTCTCATTTCTATAAAAAGAAATGGCAAAAGATTAGATTTGCAAAACAAGATAACAAGACACTTGTCAGATCCTAGACCTTCCAGGAAGCAGCATATATAATAAGAGAAAGAGAAAAAAAGGTAAAGCATGACTGATGTAGGAAAACAGCTTTACATTATAAATTGTATGGTGTCTATATACATGGGAAATTCTCTAAATTAAAAACAGGTCAATAAACTATAAAGTTTCGGCCAGGTACGGTGGCTCATGCCTGTAATCCCAGCACTTTAGGAGACCAAGGCAGGTGGATCACCGGAGGTCAGGAGTTCAAGACCAGCCTGGTCAACATGCTGAAACCCCATTTCTACTAAAAATACAAAAGTTAGCCAGACATGGTGGCTCACACCTGTAGTACTAGCTACTCGGGAGGCTGAGGTATGAGAATCGCTTGAACCCAGGAGGCAGAGGTTGTAGTAAACCAAGATCACCCCACTGCACTCCAGCCTGGGCGACAGAGTGAGACTTGGTCTCAAAAAAAAAAAAAAAAAACCTATAAAGAAACTTTCATTTATTATCAGCAATTAAAAGGATTAAGTGCAAAGATAATATAACTAGGCATTGAGAGAGAAACACAGGTATGTACAAGCCTATGGTATAAAAATCATAACTCTTCACAAGAAACAAAGTCTTTTGAATAATTCCAATAAAATGTATGTAGGTGGGGGTGAGGAAAAAAGTGGAAGAAGAAGGGAATTATAGTAGAGGAGGCAGGGTAGAAGGAGGCAGGAACCAGATTACAAAGGGCATTTTGTGCAATGCTGAGGAGTTTATTTTTATCATAAAAGCTATAGGGAAACATTAAAGCATTGGTTTCCAAGGCTGGGTGCACATTAGAGTTACCCAGGGAGCTTTCTAAAATGCTCACTCCCAGTCCTCCAATCCCAGAGATTCTGACTTAATTTATCTTGGGTGGAGCCTGGTGATTCTCACATGTGGCTAAGGTTGCTAACGGCTGTGTTAATGGATTTTAAGTAAACTACACGATCAGATTTATATTATGGAATAAACCCTAATCCTGGCAGTATTTAGACTGGTCTTGGAATAGACTAAACTGCACTGGACTTCTTATGATATTATCATTATAATATAGGAAAGAACATCTGAAGACCTTAACTAAAGCCAGGTAGTAAGGATGAATAAGGAGTAGGAGTAGTATTCATCGTTTTTATGGAACTAGAACACATGAGAGGCCAGATGTTATAGTGATTATAAATACTGACTCAAATTCCAATTCTACTTCTGCCACTTTGTTGTTGTGTGAGCTTAGACAAGTTACTTAACCTCTCTAAGTCTCTTTTTGCTCGTATGTAAAATGAAAATTATAATACCTGCACCACAGAAATTTTCAAGTGTCAGACCAGGTAAGGAAGTTAATAACTGATC
Source organism: Ateles fusciceps (assembly GCA_036589455.1). NCBI lineage: Eukaryota > Metazoa > Chordata > Mammalia > Primates > Atelidae > Ateles > Ateles fusciceps. The sequence continues at coordinate 59,892 of JAZHEH010003176.1, read as the reverse complement.
ACAATATCAAAGATATAGCAAATATTCAACAATGGGGGACAGTCATCATGAAAATCTAGCTGTCTCAGTAGATGTGCTGGATGAGTGAGACGGAAAGGTGTAGCTTGGCTTCTAGAATTTATATGTAATCTTTTTAAATTAAAATATAAAATATATAGAGACAGTTTGTAAGTCAAAAGAGACTTAATGAGTTTTCATAAACGTAATGCTCCCATTTAACCAGTATCAGATCAAGAAGCTGAACATTATCAAAACTTCATACCCCTTTCAAGTCATGTCTCCTAGGGTATTTATTAGGCCCACTAAATGTTTAGAAATAACAAGAGAAAGATTGGAAGAAGAGTTGTAGTAGAGAGGATGATAGGTTTGATTTTGGACAAGCGGGGTAAAGGGCCTGTGGGATATTCAAATGGAAAATTCCAGGAGGTTTTGAGCAGTATAAAGGGTAAGACATAGATACCGAACTGACTGACAGACTTTAGCACAAAGCAATAGTTGACATTAAAAATGGTCCTTTCCATAATTTTCTTTTTTTTTGGAGATGGAATCTCACTCTGTTGCCTTGGCTAGAGCGCAATGGCTCAATCTCTGCTTACTGCAACCTCTGCTTCCCAAGCTCAAGTGATTCTCCTGCCTCAGCCTCCCGAGTAGCTGGGATTACAGGCGTCCGCTACCATGCCCGGCTGTTTTGTATTTTTAATAGAAACGGGGTTTCACCATGTTGGTCAGGCCGGTCTTGAACTCTTGACCCCACCTCAGCCTCCCAAAATGCCAGAATTACAGGTATGAGCCACTGTGCCCAGGCCATAATATTTTAATTGTGTATGATTCAAGTGATTAGCCGTAATGTGTTGCTTGTCTCATTGCTCTAAAAGTAAGAAAAATGAAAGAAGAGACTCTACTCTTCTGCTAGGTTTAACATTGTATTGCATTTCTGTTATTATGTAACTATACAGTTTTTTCTGTACACATCCCTATACTGGGACCATATGTCCTTCCACAAAGAAACAATCTGATTTAAAATTGTTTTAAATAAGTAAAAAGTATTGTAAAATTTTACATTATTTTGCTACAGAAATACAAATTTTGTTACTGATTAGGGATGCAGCAACATTTTGCTTTTCAACTATATTAGGAACCCTATGCGCATTTTTAAGGTAATTTCATAGAAAAGTAGGAAGTACATAAGACATGTGATTCACTAACTTGGTGAGAACTTAATTGCTCACAAGAGAAAAATACTGGGCTAGTCCCCTTAGCAAAGAATCTAGAATTAAAAGATTCTCAAAAATATTTTGAAGCATTTTCAGTTACCATAAAAAGGCATAGTTGAGAAAAATGCAACTTTTTGCTACTGATATTCGATAAATGTTTACTATGTATATAAGTTGTTGCTGAGTCTTTCTTTCATTCTTTGGGTCTTAGCATAAACACCACCTCCTCCAACACCACCTGCTCTAAATTCGGTTTCACTGGCCACTCTCTTGTCCCCTTGTCCATGAGAGCACTCAACATAATTTGAAAGTATACATTTAATTATTTTTTAGCCAGCTTATTTACTATCTTCTCCTTAATGTATAGGTTTGTGACAGTTTGGACCATATTCATTTGGTTCACTGTCATATTCCTGGCACCTAGGAGGGTTGTTGAATTATTGCAGAGATTCTCAATCTTGATGCTACTGACATTTTGTACAAGATGATTCCTTGTTATGGTGGGTTGACCTGAACATTATTACATGTTTAGCAACATCCCTGGTCTCTACCTACTAGACATCAGTAGCAAACATCTCTTCTTTTATGCCACTAGGAATATCTTCAGACATTCCCAAATATCCACTGGATGACAAAACCACCCAGCATTGAGAATCACTGAACAATTAAATACATAAATGAACAAATGAGTGAGTGAATGAATGAATGAGTTCATGAATAACTGTCTGATTGCTCAGAAAACAGAAGTAGAAGCAGGAGAAAAGTACATTTCAGTCAGATGGTGATATGGTTTAAATTCATGTCCCCACTAAATCTCATGCTGAATTGTAATCCCTAATGTCGGGGGTGGGGCCTGGTGGCAGGTGATTGGATCACGGAGATGTTTCTCATGAATGGTTTAGCACCATCCCCTTGATGCTGTTCTTGTGATACTGAGTGAGTTCTCACAAGATCTGGTTGTTTAAGAGTGTGTAGCACCACCCGACTTGCTGTCTCTCTTGCCCTTGCTCCCACCATGTGAGACACCTCATTCCCCTTCTGCCTTCTGCCTTCTGCCATGATTGGGAGCTTCCTGAGGCCTCCCCAGAAGCAGAAGCTACTATGCTTCCCGAACAGCCTGCAGAACTGCGAACCAACTAAAGCTGTTTTCTTTATAAATTATCCAGTGTCAGGTATTTCTTTACAGCAATGCAAGCATGGACTAATACAGAGGGAACAGTAAATAAGTAGACATTGAGGGACTTGAAAGCTTATTACATTCAAGAACTAAGACAGAGCTGGCTTGCCTGGAGCTACAACAGCACAGCTGAATTGAAATGGAAGAGGGAGGCATGGTCCAATTACGTAGGTCAAGGTAAAAGGTTTGGAATTTACTCTTGGTAGAATGAGAGGAGTTTTAATGAAGAGGTGAGATGATTTAATTGACCTTTCTAAAAGGTTGCTCCAAGTGCTGCAATTAGGATTTATAGAAGGGGTCATGAGTATATGAGAGAAAGCAGTTAGGATGCTATTTCAGTACTCCAGAAAGGAGCTGATGGTACACAGAAATGTCGAGGTTGAGGGGGGACTGCACTAATTTGCATGCTAGGCCAAATCAATCTGCCAAGCAAAATGGATTCTATATAAATATTATGATCATGAACAATGTATTGGAAGGATATTATATGCATAAGACATAGGTTTGGTTATTTTACACACTTGTAGATGAAACTAAAGAACTAATTTTCTGAAAGATTTTAAAAATCACTTACTGTATGTATTTGTTGAATGAGTATGATATCCTCCAAATTCCAGAAGAAAAACATTCGATAGTGTAAATTCATGAGAAAATACGCTATTGAATATTATTGATCTTATAATGCAAGCTTCACTTAACTTTATCATTTTGGAATAATTTTCTCACTGTGATGTTCATTTCATTGTGTGAAACAAGTTGAGTAAATTATTCATGAAACTACTTCAAAACGCTTTGTTTCAGATTTTAAAAAAGAATTGGTATTCACATAACTGCTTTGCCAATGCAAGGTTTCATATGAAATTTATTGTTTGTTTTTATGACAATATTTTATTGCTCTTGTGTCAAATTTTTATTAACAAGCATTTTGATAATTAAGTTTTATTCTTTTCTCATAATCTCCTTCTATTCCTGTCCCACTATAGATTGTAGTAAATATGGTGTGTATCTTTCATGTACATACAGTTCTACAAGGAAATAAAAAATTCAAGTGGTTCATTGAATTAATCACTAATTGGAGAGAATTGATCAAAATTTGCTATAACTTTCTTCCTTCAAAATCATCAGAATTCCGGTGAAGCTTTTATTTAATAATTTGGACTACACATATTGGTGACAATTCAGACATTCACAGCAGAACACAAAGGAATCGGGTAACGAGGAGGCCTCGTGGCGCAAAGGTAGCGCGTCTGACTGCAGGAATTGGGTAACGAGATCACTAAGGGAATGTTTAGCCTAGTAAAGACAAGTTTCTCAACATTCAAGAATAATTCAATTACATAAAAATTCACATCATAATATTTAAATGACAACATACTTTTGAATACTTATTAATGCATACCCCTCAGAGATCTGAAATTTGCAAGACAATATAGCTTAATTTGAATTTAAATTTTCTTACTAATATTAGCAAAATACACTTAAGGTTGATAAGAACATAGAACCTAAAGAAATGAATAGCTCTTCATTCATTTATTTTGGTTGTAAATACTGCTAAACACAAAATCAGATGCCCACAGCTCGCAAGTCCATACATTACACATCTCGTCACATTTCTCCTGACCTCCCTCTCCCCAAATTCCTCTCTACCTCATAGAATGTGATAGATAACCTGCTGCTAACTTTTTGAAAGGAGAATAGTTCTGTTGTTATGAATCACCCTTGACTCTTTGCAAGACCAAACATGACAATAATTTAAAATGTTATGTAGGCTTTAATCAATAATAAAGCTTTCTATTAACTTATGATATATCACATACTTTATTTTACTTAGCGACATTAATATCATCATCAAACACTATTATAATTTCTCCTATTTTAATGTCCTGTTCTACCATGCAGGAGAGGACAGCTGCAAACTATCTTTTCCACGGGAAACATCAGCCAACATATAGCTTGTAGCCTTCCAAATTTCTTCCCCCTTTTCAAAATCTAATGTCTACAATTTCAAAAAAACAAAAAACAAAATATTTTTAATATACGTTTTTCACCAAACATTTAACTTGTCAGTAATCAAATTTTACAACGTTTGAACATAAAATAGGGGCATTTTATGTTCAAAGTCTGGGGGCAAAACAACCTTTCAGCATTTTACAAGAGATCCTGTATCTTCATGTTGGTGAATTTAAAGTCACTTTAAATTATTTCTTTCTTCTCATGAGACTGTAGATCTGAGCAGTCTGTTCCTAGCACTGACTAGGATCATTTCAATGCGACATTTTCATGGAAGACAGCATTTACTGTCAATCAGTAAGATTATAATTACAAAATAATGATGCTTTATGGACCCATTCTAAAAATACTTTGACATCTGAATCTATGAAACCTAGGAATCAAACATCAAAAAGAATCTCCCAGATTCACATGAATAAAGTCCCTGAGATAGTTGATAATTTTAAAAATTCTGTGTCATGCCAATTACGTGAACCTATGCTAGTTAGATCACATCTGCAAATTTAGTATGTATTGTCATGGTATGTGAATTAACTACAAAAGGTATCAGGAGGTTGATATTCGCTACATGAGAGAAAGATGTGTTCAAGAAATCCTCACACCTTTGCATCTCACTAGGTTAACAGGTTAATTATATCTGAAATCTTATTTTGGTTGATAGTCTGATAATTTAAGGTGACCCAGGTACTGTCTAACTGTTCTGTTTTTATTTCAAATAGGGAATTGACCCTTTCTAAAAAGGATTATGTAGTCTTGTCTATATGAGCAAAAAATAAAATAAAATAAAATAAAAACTAGACTGAGTATAACTATGGGTACTAAAAAAGAATATCAGTATTAGGCAGAATTTATTTGCCATAAAGAATAGTTCACTGCTATAAGAATTTCTTACAAGAAACTCTATTGGATAATCAACCTTTTAGTCGAGGTCCAGGGAATGCAATCTAGTTTGAATTCAATATGTATTAGGGAAATCACAAAATGTAGTCATTCTATGGATGAGTTCACAATCCAGATAGTATTTTCAAGGGGGTAATGAGGAGTATCTCACCATGTCAGAGGAGTATCCTTCCGCCTTCTAAGTATAACACATATAGTTAATATAATATTTTCTTGAAGTAACAGTAGAGAGTCAAGCTTTGTAGGATAACAGATATTTTCTACCAAGTTTCAGCTTAGTCTCTTACTCAAGTTTTTTGCCGCAGTACTCTGCAACATGCTGAATACATAGTTTTTGTAGAAATGCGGTCACAAAATTTATGCTATGAATGCAACAGAAAAAGCAGTACATGCCTCCAATAAGAAATTGAATTCAATAAGTAGATAAGCTTGGCTAAATATTTGTAACAAAAACTCATTCATTGTGCAATAGCAAAGAAAAAGTGAGAAATTGGAAATTAATGTAAAATATTCCAATATAGTTTTACTATTTTAACTAACAAAGCATAATATTTTACTGATGTCTGCAAGCCTTTTCTTCTTCTTCCCTCTTTCACTTCTCTCATCCTGCCATCCACCCCATACGTTTCTTTCATTTGGAATTTTGGTTTACAACACTCAGTTGTAGACTCATGCATATTACTTGTATTTTAGTCTTATTCGTTGCACAAAGACCAAATACATAGGATAAATTGATAAGAAAACCAGAAATAATCTGTTTCTAAAATTTCTAATACCTGACGTTGATGTATCAAAATTATACAATAATTTAATAGACTGAGAATTGCACGCGCACACACACACACACACACACACACACACACACAAGCAGTACAGTAAAACCCAACCTAACCCAAATTACAACAAATGTTTTTCTGAGTAAAGTTTTCCAGACAGCTGAGAGCTAGTCCTTTGGGTGACAGAACACCTCAACTTCTGGATGAAAGGTTTATGTGAAAATGATTAGGTAGGACAGCTCCCTTCCCCTCCCTGCCCTTTTTTTTTTTTTTTTTTTTTTTTTTTTTTTTTGAGAACTGTCTCGCTCTGTCCTCAGACAGGCTGGAGTGCTGTGGTGCGATCTCGTTTCACTGCAACTTGTGCCTCCCAGGTTCGAGCGATTCCCCTGCCTCAGCTTCCCAGTAGCTGGGACTACAGGCACACACCACCACGCCCGGCTAATTTTTTTTTTTTTTTTTTTTTGTATTTTACTAGAGATGGGGTTTCACCTTGTTGGCCAGGACGGTCTCAATCTCCTGAGCTCGTGATCCGTCTCGGCCTCCCAAAGTGCTGGGATTACAGGCATGAGTCACCGCACCCAGCCCCCTTCTTATGTATGGTATGTTTTAAATAATATTTTCTTGATGATTTAGGGTTAGAATTATGATGTGATGATGTGACTGCGGGAAGCATCAATCTCAGGAATATGTGGATGTACAGCCCTAGAATGCAATTTCTTAGAAAGGTTCAAAATATCTTTTTACTGTTATAGTTTTTTAGGAATCTGAACACTTACTAGTAAAAGGAAACATGAAGTTGCCTTCTCTCCAGTAGTTTCTTTCTTTCTCCACAAAACCATGTCTAAGCGTTCTTTTAATTATGGGTCTTAACAGTAACCAGTATGACCAGAATGTCAGACAACAGACACTATTATGTCCACATAGAATTAATGTTTATTCCTGTCTGCACTCTTCATCAACAGATTGGAAAGGAAAAGCCACCCTCACCATTTCAATATTTTCAGCTGACACATTTTACGAATTCCTTTACAATCTAAATGTGGTCTATATTTTACTTAGATGGGACTTCTCAAGGCATGATATAGCCTAAAATTTTCTAGAAACTCTGAATCCTTTATTGACACTGAAGGTCCTTGATAGTGCCCGAAAATGATTGAACAATACTATCTTGTAAACAATTTCACATTATATTTGTAATGTACCACAGTGATTGATCTTATGGATGATGATGCAACTGGGGATGGGAAAGAGAGGTAAACACAAAAATGCATATCCTAACACAAACTCACTTTCAAAAGGTTGTGCTCCCAAGTTATCCTAGCCATAACATGTTCTGATTTGTTACTTTCACATTAAGCCCTGTGTAGTATATTGTAGAACTTAATTCATATCTGCTAAAGTAAATTAGTGAATACACAAAATGGAACACTGAGGTAAACTGTGTACTACCTATACTAAATCAAATTACAGATTTAAAGTTACATAAATTTAATGAGTTTTAGTAAAAACAAATATTTTATTCCAAACAATTATCTGCATTTAAAACTTGCCAATGGAATTATGAAAAAATGCTCAAACTCATTTTTCATTCATAAAATTCAAAATAAATCCACAGCTAGAAACAATTTTATACTCAACAGAGTAGCCAAAAGTTAAAAGTTTGACATTATCACGTGTTAGAATTTGGGGCAAGCAGAATTTTTAAGTTCATGGAAATTTAAATCGGTGCAATCAATTTTAAAAATAACTTGGCATAATCTTGTAAGCTGAGAAATACATCATGTCAGTTAGAATTTAAGCAGACATGGAAAGTCATTTGATATTTAAATCAGAAACCTTCAATTACAGAATTTAAACAAATGAGAAAAGAACTGAGTTGACAAACTGTGGAGGACAAAGCGATCCAGAGTTTAGCAACCACAGGAAGCCACTCTTACCCTTAAAGTGCAGAGAGAGAAAGGGAGAGGAGAGAAGGGAGGGAGAGAGGGGGGATGGAGAGGTAGGGAGAGAGAAGGAGGAGGATGGGGAGGACAAGGGGGGAGAAAGAGAGTGAGAAGGAGGAGGAGGAGGAAGGGGAGGAGGAAAAGGAGAAGGAATGGGGAGGAGGAGGAAAGAAGAAGGCAGGGTGCCTGAATTCAGTGAATGAGGGTATGAGATTATTCATCGGAAGCTGGAGCTACAATGGGCCTATCTGGTTGGAGGTGGAATGTCTAAGCATTTGCAGCTGTTGCCAAAGATACGGTCTGAAACGCAAAGAGAGGAAGAGAGGCGCTTTTCCATCTTCCCTGACTCTCCAATCCTTCACTATTAGACAAACAGAGCTGGAAGTCAGCTGGAAATGGAAGCCTGGCACACACAGTCTGCAGAGGTCAGTCTCCCAGTGGTACACAGTGGAGCAGTGTAAAGGAGCCAAAGAGTGTATCTCAGGGCACACACATGAGCCCTGTGACCCAGAAATCCCACTCCTACATGTATACAAGGAACCTTGTTTGTAATAGGAAAAGAACTAAAACTGGAAACAACCCAAGTATCCATCAACAGTAGTGTGTATAAATAAATCGTGGTTTATTTCTGTGATGGAATATGACAGTGAAAATGAATGAACTACTGCTGCAGTCACAGACATGGATGAATCTTAGCAACATAATACTGATTGAAAGAAAGTCAGAGAAAAACAAATGCAATATGATTCCAACTATGTGAAGTTCAAAAGCATGCAGAGCAAGACTATTTATCTTTTAGGTAATACATACATATGTGGCAAGACTATTAAACAAAGCAAATTTCAGGACCATGGTTTTCCCTGGTGGTAGCGGGGGCAAGTGATGGAATTGGGGGATGGGTGCATAGATGGCTTGAAGTTACTGTGGAAAATTCGAGGTAATAAACACATTTGCTTATCGTTATGATCGAAACTATATATCTTAAAATCTTTTATTCTTATGTAATAAGATATTTTTAAAAGACAAATACATGTTGAAGTGATTGGCAAGTTAGTATCACAACATCAACCTAAAAGAAATAAGCATTTTTTTTTTAAATCTGAAAAGAGTTTCCCTTTCAGCTTGCTGGGTTTCTTGCTCTGAAAGATGAGGGTTTAATAATCATAGCAGATCAGAGGCTTCAGTAGGGAGGGGGTGGGGTAGCTTATTATGAAAAATGATTTTACCCCTCGTTTAACAGTGGCCTCTGGTAACATTTTTCTTGAAGTTTCTGATTATATATATCACTGTCAGTCACTTGGCAACTTTGAAGAAACAGTTTTCCTGCTGAAGGGCTCTATTACAGTTAATATGTGTCTACATAATACGAAAAGTCATTTAAAAATTATTGCTTTAAGAAGTACTTATTGAGTGCCTGCTATGTACATAACATCAAACTGTGAACTTAAAGTGGACTTGCATAATTTATATTAAGGAAAACAGGCTATATAGGGCTTTTTGATACTAAAATACTTGAAATTGGAAATAGCACAGCTGTCATCCACATGAGACCAGGCATGAAGCATTCAGTAGCAGTGGGCTGGAGCTACAGGTTATCTTCTTGAGACACGTTGTCAAAGAAAATCATAGCACTAGATAATTGGAAAATCCAGTTGGAACTCTATAGCAGACACTGCCCACTCTGTTGATTTACCTCTGGCTTCATCAGCCCTGTGATGGACAGCTTCAGGTATGCTAAAGGCCCACCAGGTCAAGCACCCACTGCATCTCTGTGTTTCTGCCTCAAGACTTTCTCCAAAGTTATAGAAACTCACTCATCCTACACACAACGGGGGGACATGATGTCTCTGAGCAATACTCAATTAATGAGGCACTGGAACCAGAGACATATTCCCCAGACTCTTATCCTTCAGAGGAACAATTATGAGTACATTCCACAGCACTCCTCAGAGGGTCTTCACAGGGTTGAACAACAGTTTTCCACTGCAGTAGCCAGCTCTATAATATACTATTTTTTTCCTTATTTCCCCTGCCTCCCACTTATGCTCCCTATGATCAGCTACCAAACGAGCTAGTTGCTCTCTAGTCCTTGCCTCAGGCTTGGCTTTTAAAGAAATCCAAACTAAGACAAACTATGACAAATTGGAATCCAAACGAGATTCTTTCCTCTCAGGGGGATGCTTAGTCTCCCCATCAAGCATCATTATCAAAATGAACACAGACTACAGAGGAAGAAAATATTTGTCTTTACTGAGGAAAGTCAGACTCATGACCCTCAGGTTAGAGACACAGAGTAATGCAGCTAACTCTGGGGTGAATAGGTACAGATTCAGAGTGGAAAGACTTTAAAACAGCAATAAAGTCCTAGAAATAAAGCTGTCAGCTAGGTACAGATCAGATCCTGAGAGCAAGAGCACTAAGAGACTCATAGAAAAGGATTCAGGAGGGGCCGGGCGTGGTGGCTCACTCCTGTAATCCCAGCACTCTGGGAGGCCGAGGCTGGTGGATCATGAGGTCAGGAGTTCAAGACCAGCCTGACTAATATGGTGAAACACAGTCTCTATTAAAAAAACAAAAATATTAGCAAGGCGTGGTGGTGTGAGCCTGTAGTCCCAGCTACTTGGGCAGCTGAGGCAGGAGAATCACTTGAGTCTGGTGAGCGAGATCACACCACTGTACTCAGCCTGGGTGACAGAGCGAGACCCCGTCTCAAAAAAAAAAAAAAAAAAAAAAGAAAGAAAGAAAAGAAAAGAATTTAAGAAGGACCAGCACAGTGACTCAAGGATCACAGTAACCAGCAACAGTATTTTGGCTAAAGTTTATTACTGGGCGGTGGAGAATCAAGAGATGGATATCGGAATCTATTGGTATATGCTTTGGATCTCATGCCATGGCAAAGTAAAATCTTGAGGTATCCACCTGCAACATGAAAAACGGAGAGGTATTTGCAAAAGGAAACATGAGAAGAATGTTTCTAGTGGCACTGCCCAAAATAACACAATAAACAAAAAATCTTCAAGCAGCCCAAATGCCCTCTGGCAGGCAAATGGACAGTTAACCTGCTTATACAGTAGTCAAAAGAAAGAAATGACTGCTCTGTGAAACAATCGAGAAAATTCTAGGAATAGGATGATGCATGAGAAAATATGAGTCCCAAATATCCTTTTAATAACATTTAAACATAAAAACAAACTCAAAACATTTTGCGTTATAAACTAAAGAAAATATTTTTAATATTCTCACTTATTTTCACAATAGCCCTATAGCATATTTACTATTATTGTCCCATTTATTTATTTAAGACAGAGTCTCACTCTGTTGCCAGGCTGGAGTGCAGTGGCGCGATCCCAGCTCACTGCAACCTCTGCCTCCCAGGTTTTAGGGATTCTCGTCAATCAGCATCCCAAGTAGCTGGGATTACAGGTGCATGCCACAACGCCCAGCTAATTTTTGAATTTTTAGTAGAAATGGGGCTTCTCCACGTTGGTCAGGCTGCTCTTGAACTCCCAACCGCAGGTGATCTGCCCGCTTTGGCCTACCAAAGTGTTGGGATTACAGGCGTGAGCCGCTGTGCGTGGCCTATTGCCCCCTGGCCTTGATTTTTTTTTTTGGATGAGAAAAACTGAGGCTCAGAGAACCTAAGTAACATTCCGATGGTCAGATATCCAGCAATCAGTGCAGACAGAACTCAAATCAGGTGGTAATGCTCTGAAACCCACACTCTTAACTGCTACACTAAACTGGAACAAATGTTGAAACATATATATGTCTGATACAACATTTAAAAATGTGACACGATTATAAATTCAGGCAATGTTTACTATCCCAAAGTTGGGGACACTGAAGGTTGGGATACGGAAGGTGTGCTTTATGTGATTCCCAATGTTCTAGTCTGTTAAGTGGAGATAAGGATGAGACCAGAGAACATGAGTGGCATGAGTGCAAGATTAGATCTTGTATTCCCTTAAAATTTTAATGTTTTGCTCATTTGAATTATTTGGAATTTATTTTGATTTATAAAATGAGGTAAAATATAACGTATCCTGATTTCTTAATTTTTAGGCAGCCACTTACATTTCATGATTCAGACATAGCCATCTTTTCTGAGAAAGGAATGGGAGTAGGTACACACAGAATTTATTCTAAATGCTTTTCGTAGATGTCACTTCATAGGTTGTATATGTGCTTCATGTGGCTTGGTGTGAGGGCTGATGAATGTTAAGCGAAGGCTAAATCACCGCATCTCTCCTTAGTACCACCACTGAAGTCACTTCTTTCTGGCTATAAGTTTAAAAGGAGAAACTGAATGATGATTATTGAGCATCTACACTGTGCCATGACATTGGTAATTGTTCCTCACTTAATTCCTTCATTAGGTACATAAAGTAAGTCTTCTTATTCTCGTTTTATGGAGTAAGTGTTCTACTCCTCATTTTATGGAAGAATAATACTTACTTAAAGTATTCTTATTTGTGTATTAAAAACTGGGGCTCAGAAATATTAAGAATATTGTCTAAGGGCAAATATTTCAAGTGCCATAAATTCTTAAATTTCACGCATATTTTGCATGATTTTTTTTCAACCTCTTTTGCCTGGCCTATTCTGGGAGGTGGTCATAGCTATTAGGGCCAAATGAATTAAAATATATGAAAATGATTCATAAACTGTAAGGCATCATATCAACATTAATATAGTATAATTAATAATGTTAATAATAAAATCATTTACTTCTGTTCATAATAGAGATAAAGATAAATTTTACCTATTTTAGAGTACCATATGAAATGAAATAAAATATTATTAAGGAGAAAAGTTTATTCTTTTTACATTGCAAAAATATCCATCAGAGTCAACAATCACTGTCCTCATTCTCTCCAAAATAGAACATGCTGAGATTTATGCTATATTTTTGAACTATTTCTATTAACACAATTAAAATGCTGAAATGCATCTGAGCAGATGTTTATATTCTGAAGAAGGGTAACTGGAAATATATTCTACTATAAATTGAGTCAGGTGTAATATTGCAAACAGGATGATGAGCAAAAATATAATATTTCAAAATTTACTACTTGATTCCAATGTCCAGAAATGAATGAAAATATAAATCATATAAAACTCTAGCCAATTTAAGCAACTGTAATCCCTTTAGACCTCATTAAATTTACTTTATCTCTGACAGTAGGTGATACCATAAATGAGTAAAAATATATTTTTTAAATGTCAATATTTTGTCTCTCTGGTTAATATATTTTATTGTTGTATATTCCTTTCTAACCCCCATAAAAACTTCTTAGAGATATGATATTAGTGTTGATATCTATTGAAGATATTACTGGCTAAAATTTAAAAAAGCGTAAAATATTTTTTTCCAAGCACAGCCCATTAGTATTGTACGTGTAATCTTTGTTTTTTATTTTTGTCATAAGCATATAGAAAGACAGTTTAGCAAGTGTTCTGATGAGGTTTAAAACGCATATTTTTCCAGTATTTGGTAGTATAGTAAGAAAACTATAGTTAACAATAATTATTGTATATTTCAAAATAGCTAGAAGAGAAGAATTATAATGTTCCCATCACAAAGAAATGAAAGTTTGAGATGATAGAGATCCCAATTACTCTGATTTGATCATTTATACATTGTATACATGTATTAAAACATCACATGTGATATGCTTTGGGTCTGTGTCCCCACCTAAATCTATTGTCAAATAGTAATTGGATCATGGGAGCAGATTTCCCCATGCTATTCCTGTGATAATGAGTGAGTTCTCATGAGATCTGAAAGTGTGGTACTTCCTATCCCCTCATCCCCCAGCTCCTGCCACCATGTAGGATATGCCTTGGTTCCCCTTTGCCTTCTGTCGAGATTGTCGGTTTCCTGAGGCCTCCCCAGCCATGCGGAACTGTGAGTCAATTAAACCTCTTTTCTTTATAAATCCCCCAGTCTCTGATAGTTTTTTATAGCTGTGTAAAAATGAACAAATACAACATGTAACACGAAAATATGCACAACTCTAATATATCAAAAACTACAAAGTATTTTTGTTTGCCTGTTTACTATATATCTTAGATATTTTGGAACCACCACTACCACACATCACACACAAATTCGCAAATATAATATGTTATAAAACATACAAAATCAAAAAAGAACATTTCCTAAAGCTATGCTTTTTCAACTGGTAGTCAGGGAGTAAACTGGATTTCAAAATCTCCCCTCTATAATTTCTAACTCTATGTTGTCACTTCTGGGGGAAAAGAGATAAAGGTAAATTATATCTTCTGGCTATATTCAGAAGAATAAAAAATGGTTGATGATCTTTGTTGTATGGATTTTATCTGATGGGTTTTCTGGTTTACACTTATATTTGCTGAATAAATCCTCCTTATTTACAGAAAGACAATATGGCTTTGTGGGAGTGCTGAAGGCAAAGTCTTTGTCAGTTCCCAGTATGAGAGACTTCCCAGTACATCCTGTCATGCCAGGATTTGCTCTGCCTGCCAAGAAGGAAGAAGCTTATGATAGCTTTCTGAATGACTTCGAAAAATGAAGCTGCTCTACAATTATCATCGCCAGACCACAGATAATGACTCAGTAACGTTCATCTGATAGTTAAAAAAAAAAAAAGTGTTCACTTCCAGATCAGCCTTTGGTAGAGATAGGCAGTAGGGACTAGACAGTACCTAGTCATATTAAAATGAAGTTTTGACCTATTGTGCTGAAGTCTAAGACAAAAGTGCTTATTTAGGTTTCCTATTTTATGGCTAAAATATATGTGACTGTAGGACTCCTCTGTTGACATACACATACACACGAACTTATCTATTGTAAGGGTCTATATTATTAGTATGACTATATATTAAATAATTTTATTATCTGAAAAATTTGAGTGCATTAAAGATAAAATTGACTCCTGAAATCTAAGTCCTATTTAATCGAAACTTGCTTCAAAACGCCCCCAAAATTTCACCATGTATTCTTTATTCGAGTGTGTGACATGATCTCACTCTGTCACCCAGAAGAAGTGCAGTGGTGTGATCTCGGTTCACTGCAACCTCTGCCTCCCTGCTCAAGTGAATCCCCCCATCTCAGCCTCCCAAGTAGCTGGAACTACAGGTGCCCACCACTACACATCACTAATTTTTGTGTTTTTCGCAGAGATGAGGTTTCACCATGTTATCCAGGCTGGTCTCGAACTCCTAGGCTCAAGCAATCTGCCTGCCTTGGCCTCGTAAAGCGCTGGGATTATAAGCATGAGCCACAGCACCTGGTCAACATGTATTCCTAAAGAGGTTTAAAATGCTTTTTTCATAGCATTAAAAATGTTTCACAATAATTTACTTGAGAACTCTATGGAAGCTTAATATATTTCCTGCATAGGAAACTCACAATAATGCAATGTCCTGGCCCTTGAAGTACACATAATTGGATTGAAGAGAAGGACATTTGAGAATAATTACCATGCAATATGATACCTGTCATAGTACAGGTTCTTACAAGTGCTACACAAGAATCAAAGGAAAGGGAGACTAATTTCACCTCAGAGAATTAATGAAATGTATTACAACAAAGATCAGATTTTGTCTGAGTCCCAAAGGAGGATCAAAAGCTTCGTGAGTTGAGAAAGTGGGAAATAGCATTCAAGGTCTAAGGAGACTGCCTTAAAGTATAAGTAGGACAGTCAAAGAGTGGAGGAAATAAGTAAAAATAGGAAAATGACAAAAAACAGAGAATCTTGTAGGCCAGGCTTAGATTTCTAACTTAAGACAATGGGGATCATCAAAGACCTTTTAGATGACTAAGTCTGAGAGCAGTTTGTAAAAGGATTGACTTAGAAATATCAACATCAGGAAGTCCAGATAGAACTGAGAAGACTATGGCAAATAGTGTTGGTTGATGAAAAGGCATTGTTGGTATTAATGGGAGATTCCAGAGGTAGTATCTAACTTGTTTTACACTTTTTTGATCAGTTTCCTTGTCTAAGAATATCCCTAGGAAGTATTATTTTTCCTGCATTATTTTTAGTATTCAACTATAAAGTAAATGGATGCATATAACTGTTGAGTCTTTCCTTGCACTCATGCCATAAATGTAAGAACATAAAACTACACCTTAAAGTTACCTTTTAACTCTTATATTTTTATATTTTATTAGTATTCAGTCTATCCTACTGAATTCAGTCTCAATTTCTTGCATTTTATTTAATTTATAAAGAAAAGTATCCAAATGACAATTGAAATAAAAGAAGATACCATTATTCTTGTAGATCATCTACATTTCAATTCCTATTTCCCGGGTTCACTATACTAATAATCTACTTTTCTATATTTTCTTCATCACCAAATACAGGCAATCCCAGGCAAGTGCAGGAGTTCACAATCACTGATAAATTACATTTTATATAGACTTTGATATTCAATTTATCTGGAGATATATAACCATATGTACCCTTCTTTTCATCAGAGGGCTTTAAGGAAACAAAATCTCCAAAACTAAAAGCACCAACTCATGGTTTAAAGGGTAAGTTAAATCTCTCTGTAAGGGAAAGCCTAAATGTGTTCCTTGCAAACAGGACTGGTGATCAATAGTTGAAAAATTAAAGCAGTACATATGCAAAAAGGAAGGTTGAAAGTTAATATTTTATTTATCAAAGTCCTTCTTAGATCTCAATGAATTTAATTTGATACATCAACCTCCATCTTCACACACTAGAAGGATAAAGATAATCACTATTATGTAATAGTCAATACACACCCAGGTGGCTTCTGGCATATATGATCTATTGAAATACATATATTATTGAATTTTAACTAAGGAACACCATATCTAACCCAAGTGTTATGTACATTTTTAAAATTCACTTTCTTGAAAGATATGAGTTATTAATCATTTTTAATAATTTTCTCCCAGATTTACATTTATCTATCAATTATATCTGAACTTCAAAAACACTCTGGATGCATTTGTCTCAGAGCAACGGTGGTGTCTAATCTTGCAGTTTCTGTGTCTGTGAAATTCATTTGCAGTAAATTGTGAATAAGTAAGTGCGGGACTAAAAAGCCTAGGCTCCTTGAAGAGTCTACATTCTCCTCCCTCCACCTCTTTCTCTCTTCTTCTCTCCTACCCTCCAACCCTCCATCTGTCCCTTTCCTTATCCCTCTATCCTTCTTAACATGCATGGGAAAAACTCAATTGAATTAAATGGACTCTGCTGGAAGTATATACATTTGATGTAATTCTAAAGTAGCAATTGAATTTTTTATAAACACACCAGAAATTAGATATATATGTTTATTTATTCCTTCCACATGTATTTGTTGAATGTTTACTTTAAGCCACACTATGGATTAAGCAGTGAAGATAAAAGAGTAAACAAGACATGCAAGGAAGCTACTCTCATGGAACTTCCAATCTATTGTAGGGAATACCAAATAAATGACAAAATAACATAATCATCCAATGTAGTAAGCGTTATTGAAGAAATAAATAAGATGTTAAGACAGAAACTACCTAAAATAGAGAGTCCAGGGAAGGAGAGCGAACTAGTCTGGATTTTGTAATCAGAGAAGGTGTTTTTTTTAGGATGTACAATTAAACAGATTTGAAGGATGAAAATTATTCCATCATGCACAATAATAGCACAAGTTTGTCCGGAGAACAACCTTTGCAAAGTCCTTGGGATGGAATAGAGGCCTTCAACACTGTTTAGAACTTCTCTCTTCAAACTGCTTTTGTAGCCTAAAAGGCACTTTTTAATATTATCAAGAATGTTGAAACTATTTTTTTGATAGTGTAAATAAACATATGAACTACTCAAACAATTAGCTACAGTGATAAATCAAATGAGTTGGCAGGTTTGAATACGCTGGATAACACTGTTTCTGATAACAAATAGAGACTGGTTCCCATCTATCAACTGGTTATAAAACAATTTTAGAAGGAATATTATAACTTGCAAATAAAATGAACAAAATTCAGAGAAAAAGTAACAAAAAATGCTCTTAAACATTTGAAAATATGTTCATCCTTATTCATAAATAGATAAGTGCAAACTAAAACACATAGTTTTATAGTTTTTCACCAATCATGTTGGCAAAGATCAAAAGTTTGATAGTATATTGCATTTTTAATGGTATGAGGAAATTGATACTCTCATATCTTGCTGACAGATTTAAATTGATATATGTGGTCATGTGTATGAGCATGTGCATGTGTGTATAGCATATCTCTGAAAAGATACACAGAAAACCACTAATGCCAGCACTCCATGTAAGAGGGAAGGATAAATAGGAGGCTAACTAACATAATAAGAGAAACAATTTTCTTTATACATTCTTTTTGTTTACCTCTATGAATTTTGTACTGTGTGCAATTAACTAGATAATTGGAGCTTTAAGAGCACTTTGGAGATCATTAGCCCTAATAAATATTTTACGTAGAAATAATTATAAACATATTCATCCAACCATTTTGTTATTTTTCCATGCACCCATCCATCCATTCATCATCCATCCATTTATCTATCCATCTATTTCATGTTTAATTCATATAAATTTATTTATCCCATAGACTCTATGTATGTATGGTACATATAAAGGTATATAAGAGAACCAATGTTAAATAAGGCAATTTCTACTATCCTTAAATTTATAATGAAGGAGAGATCTACCCCATGATTACAGATATGAAGGGTTTGGTAGATGTATTGCCAAGGCTTACATGTGAGCAGAAGGAGAGGGTGCAGAGAGCTAAAAGCTTCCCAAAAGTATTGGAACTTGAAAGGGATTCTGCAGGATAAGTTTGAAAGCCCTGACATAATTTTTTTTTACTGTTTCCTACTTCATATTCTTTCATCTCTTTTAAGTGTGAAAGTTCTTATAATTTCCTTCAATGTATATTCTCTAAGTAATAACAACAATTGTATTCTCAAAAGCTAACAAGCAAGCAAGCAAGCAAAAGTTCAGGTATTACATTTGCAGTAATATACAAGTGATTTCATTAAAACTGTGCTTTTAAGTATTTATTTAGAATAGTCTTGAGAAAATATTTAGACCTATCCCTGAGCTTTAGGAAAGTGGTCCCCAATCTTTTTAGCACCAGGAACTGGTTTCATGGAAGACAAATTTTTCACAGACTAGGGCTGGGGAAATAGTTTCAGGATGATTCAAACACATTACATTTATCATAAGATTCTCATAAGGAGCACACAACCTAGATACCTCGCATGCGCAGGTCACAATAGGGTTCCGCCTCCTATGAGAATCTAATGCTACTGCTGATCTGACAGGAGCAGAGATCAAGCTTGCCCGGGACTCACTTCCTGCTGCTCCTCCCGGTTCCTAACAGGCCATGGACTGATACTGGTCTGGGGCCCAGGGGTTGGGGACTACTACTTTGGGGAGAACAGCATAAAAAAGCAGCATTTCTGAAGTTGTTCTGGATTTTCATTTTTCTGTCAGCAAAATGGTTATAATATTGGCATCTAAATCTTACACTGTATTGTAGAGTCTCAATAAAGTTACTCACTGAATGAGTATTTAAAAAGTTTTCCCTAATTAAATACAAAAGCAAAATAAGATTACTATAATGTAATCTACATAAATACTAAATATGCATTTATATCATTTTTCCATATATTTTAACAGAAATTCTTCTTGAGAGATACATAGAACTCTATGCCTCTTATTTCTAGATATTAATGACTACATTTTGCATAACCAATTTTATCATTAGAAACAGAACTCTGATGGCTACATAGTTTCTTTTCCTCACGTACAAAATACTAATGCTACTAACAAAAATAATTTTAAGTGATCAAAATATGAAATATAATTATCAAATCCCATTACGGGGGATGAGGTTAAGATAAAGTAAAATCAACTTTGTCGAGGTTGGGCACAGTGACTCATGCCTGTGATCTTAACACTTTGGGAGGCCAAGGCAGGGGGATCACTCGAGGCCAGGTGTTCGAGACCAGCCTGGCCAGTATAGCAAAACCCTATCTCTACTAAAAATATAAAAATTAGCCAGGCATGGTGGCACATGCCTGTAATCCCAGCTACTCAGGAGGCTGAGGTGGGACGATCATTTAACCTGGGAGCCAGAGGTGCAGTCAACCAAGATCACACCACT
Organism: Ateles fusciceps; assembly: GCA_036589455.1. NCBI lineage: Eukaryota > Metazoa > Chordata > Mammalia > Primates > Atelidae > Ateles > Ateles fusciceps. The sequence goes on along the minus strand of JAZHEH010003176.1, from coordinate 39,736 downwards.
TCACTCCAGCCTGGGCAACAAGTGAGATCTCAAAAAAAAAAAAAAAAAAAATCAACGTTGTCTATGCTTTGCTATAGGTGTTAACAGTAATTGCCTTTGGTCCTACATGGATGAATTTATTAATAGTGATTACATAAAAAGGGAAAACAAACTTTCCGTGTAGTGGTGATGTAAAAAAGGTAATTTTCATCACATCAATTTGTTACACTTTTTAAAAAATAGTTCTTCAGGCTGGGCACAGTGGCTCACACCTGTAATCCCAGCACTTTGGGAAGCGGAGGCTGGTGGATCACGAGATCAGGAGGTCAAGATCAGTCTGACTAATATGGTGAAACTCCATCTCTACTAAAAATACAAAAATTAGCCAGGTGTGATGGCACACGCCTGTAGTCCCAGCTACTGGGAGGCTGAGGCAGGAGAATCACTTGAGCCCAGGAGGCAGAGGTTGCAGTGAGCCAAGATCGAGCCACTGCACTGGAGCCTAGGTGACAGAGCGAGGCTTTATGTCAAAAAAAAAAAAAAAAAAAAAAATTCTTCATAGGTTTTTCAGGGATTGTCTGGTTTTATCTGCTTAATTAAAAATAAATAAAGCAACATCTCATTATGAAATAAGAGTTTAAATTTTAATTGGGAAAGATATCTAAGACAGTAATACATTTAAAATAAGATTATCACTTTTAATTATAGAAAATGAAGATTTCCAAAATTATGTTCAAGTTTATAGATGCATTAAAAGCCAACAAGTTAAACATTTGAGTACCTGAATAATCTTAAGCAAATATCAACTTTGGACTATGCTGGCATGAGGAGAGTGAGGAAATGTCAAGACAACAATACAGAAATGATCAAAGAAGGCCTTGCTTTCTTTTGCTTACAGAAGATTCCATTGATATTGAAAAACAAACCAAAGCAAAACAAAAAAATTGCTCTGACATCTGGATTCAAAATGTTTCCATAAGTCTGTGGTTCCAAAGTGAGTCTCAACTTTATGAAATAAAAAAAGAAAAAAGAAAAAATGTTAGCTAGACCAGGCATGATTGCTCACACTTGTAATCCCAGCACTTTGGGAGGCTGAGGTGGGAGGATTGCTTGAGGCCAGGAGTTCTAGACTAGCCTGGGAAACATAGCAAGACTCTGTCTTTATGAAAAATAAAAAAGAAAATTAGCAGGGCGTGGTGTGCACTTGTCCTATCTTACTCAGGAGGCTCAGGCAGGAGAATCACCAGAGCCCAGTAATTCAAGGTTAGAGTGAGCTATGATCATGCCACTGCACTTCAGCCTGGGTGTCAGAGAGAGATCTTATCTTTTAAAACTAAAAGTAAAAAATAAATGTGAGCTAACCTGCTAGTTGTACCTGAGTTCCTTCAGTGGGTTACAACATATTTCAAACCACAGCCCTATTAAAGTTAATTTCTATGTGATGGAATTTATTAGCTTTATGTGTTTTAAAAGAAAATATTAAGATGGAATATTAAGCATAACCTGAATGTTAAGAACAGATACACTCTGAATTAATTTGGAGGGTTGAGAAAAAAGTAGAAGGCAGCTCTGAAACCAATGGTTTTGGTAATAATGTTTAGGGATTCCAGGAATACTATTTTCAATGTCATAGTCAACATTTTTCCAAAAGACTAAGTAAGCTTTTTAAAAACTCTGGGTGTTTTTTTTTTTTTTTGAAAAAAAAAAATTAATCGACTCAATCTGAAAGTTATTTTGGCATAGTATACACAGCCTATGCAGTTCTCAAAATGTGACTGCTGGAATTAGGGTGACCACATCAGCAGATAGTAACATTATATTGACAACACGTTTCAGTTTAAAACCACAACATTGTATTCTGGAAGACTTTTATTTTGAGTCTTTTCATTCTGATAGTATCCTCCAAGGAACTTTAACTGATAGAACCCCTGATTTAGCAAACAAGATCTAAATGTTTGGGACGCATCAGTGAGTAGAAGCAATTCATGCAGTTTCAGAAGTCATTAACTTTTAGGATCCTCAAGTAACTGAACTGTATCTTGAATCCAGTAAATGAACTACATGAACCTGTCACTAAACTAAATCAATTGATGAAAGAGTAATGTGAATAAATATAATAGGCACTGCTAAAATGGCTTTAAGAAAAGCACTTTAATATTTTTGAGGGAAATAGTATGTAAAAGTATAGTACATGGTAACAACTAAAGTTAGTTAAACTAATTGTGGGAGTTACTTTAATCACCACATGTCTACATAACAATCTAAACTACTAAACATTATAATCTTCAAGAAATGGCTACAACTATGAAAAGCGTATTGGAGAATGTATTAAGTTTGACAGTAAAAACAAAACATAAGCAAATTAAGCTGATTTGGCCACTGATTAGCTTTTGGATATTGGTGGGCATAAATATTTAAGGCTTGTTTTTTATATCTTTAAATTGAGTGTGGATCCAGCAATCCCATTACTGGGGACATATCTCAAAGAAATGAAATCCTTATATTGAAGAGATATCTCACCTCCCATGTTCATTGCAGCATTGTTCACAATAGCCAAGAGATGTAATCAACCTAAATGTCTGTCAACAAATGAATGGATAATGAAAATGTGGTCACACACCCACACAATGGAATATAATTCAGCCAAAAAGAAGAAAATCTATCATTCGTGACAACATGGATAATCCTGAAGGCAGTTTTGCTAAGTGCAATAAGCCAGGCACAGAAAGCCAAATACCATATGATCTCACTTATTATAGGTTGTATTTAAAAAGTTGGGCTCATAGAAGTAGAGAGTAGAATGGAATGGTGGTTACCAGAGACTGGGAGGAGGGTGTGGGGTTGCAGAGACGTTGATCAAAGAACACAAAATTTCCTTTAGACAGGAGAAATAAGTCCGAGAGATCTATTGCACATGTTGACTATACAGGTAGTTCATAACAATGTATTGTCCTCTTGAAAATTGCTAAGAGAGTAGATTTTAAGTGTTCTTCCCACAAAAAAGTATATGAGCTAGTAAATGTGTTAATTAGCTTGTCTGAGCCATTTCATGATGTATATATATTCAAAACAACATGTTGAATAAAATAAATATAAACAATTTTATCTGTCTATTAAAATTAACCAATTTAAATAAAATAAAATAAAATGGATTTGATCGCCCTAACACATTTACTAGGTTGTTATAAGATCTAAACATGGTATCATCTGCAAAGGTCTTGGCTTAATGTCTGGCATATACTAATTGTTTAGCAAGTCCTCGCTATAATCACTAAATAAATAAATTTATTGGCTTTTTTATTCCATAGTACCCATCATTAAACTATTTGGATCTCTACTTCTCCTACTGGGAAGTTTGCTGGAGGGAGAAAAGTTACCATCTTATCCAGCCTTTCTCACATTCCCTTTTTGCCAAATCATTCCAGCCCACTCTGAATCTAACTTGTTTTGACAGAGTAATTATTTACTTGGTCCAAGATAGGTTCTTAATAAAGATTTGTTTTTTGCCTTATAGGAAGAAAGTTATGAAGGAATACAGCTTGTTTACTGAGGGGTACCAAGTCTTTCTTTTATCTTACTAAACACAAACAAATTATGGAGAAAAGTCTGTCAAGCAAATGCATACTGCCTTGGATTATTTATGTTTTCAGGTATTTAGGTTGATTTACTAAATATAAACTAGGATATAAATTCCCAGAAGCAGATTTAAGGTTAATCATCTGATCTCTTCAATCTTTAGCTTCTATAATAATCTTTCTAAAAAGTTGCTCTTATGTTCTTCTAAACATCTAGATCCCTAATAGGGATGATAAATCCGATAATCCGATGTTCATGGTAGCATGGTGCACACACAGTGATTTGATTTAGAAAAAAATCGACATGTGTTTTCCTAACTCCTTGTAAAATGCAGCATGGGTACTGAAATATAAAATCATGTATTAGGCAATCTCCATTTTCCCAAAGAAAATATGCCTGTCAATCCTCAAAAATGTTTTAGGCCAACATGTATACACAACATTTTAGGACTTTAGCAGATGTATATAACCAAGTATATGCATGACTCTGATAATAAATTGATGCTATTGATTTCATATGATAAAATATTACATATTTTGTATTAGGTATTTATATAATATGAAACAGAAATATTAGAAATGCTGGCATGTTTTTTACTCTCGCATTTCATGAAACGACTTTATTCAATCTCTTTGCAAGCTACTTTGAGGTAATTTTTTTCCTTGTCATAAGAACCCTGTTTTTTAATGTCATCTAGAAGGTTTTTTCAGAACACATCAACTCCATTTCCAGCTACACAAGTTGAGATAAATTATTTGTGAATATGTATGCTATTCATCATAAAAATTTGACCTCATGCCACACTCTGCTTGCTAGTAAGAAAACTGTTGTTTTTATTTTTCTCCTTGTCTTTTAGAGTATATTTGCGAATTCAATAGCATGACTGCTTACTGTTTTGTATCTGTGGATATGTAGGTATGTGTGATTTTTTAAATTATCATTAACAATGACACCTAGCAAGTAAAAAGATGAAGTCATATACCTGGAAATAATCTAACATTCAATACTTGCCTTCAGTTTTTCAATCCATTTCAGCAGAAACCTACTTATGGATGTAAAAGTTGCAACTGATTTCTTTCTAAACAGTATTATCTTATCCAAAGTACATACAGCAATTGAGACTGCTTTGTAAAATAAGAGATTTTAAAAATATAATTAAGAAACTTTGAACAAATCCACATATAAGGAGACATACCTGTTATAACACAGTTAACTTACAAAGAGTTGGGGCAATTGCTTACAATCATATATCTCAGACATTACAAACTTTAGGTTGCAGTACTACAGATAAATGTAATGAAAACAGTGAATAAACGTTTGTTTATACATCACTTTATCCTTTTGTTCACCTATTCCTTGTTCTGTTGAAACACATTCCAAAACATTTGTCCATAACATAAAGGAAGGTATGTACAGATATAATTTCAAACATTAGTCAACAGCATTCAGTGACTGAATGGATTTCAGGATGGAGAAAGGAAGAACAAATAAGTGACTCTAGGGATTTCAGATTTAGGAGCCCGGAAGCAGTGATGCTTATAATAGAAAGGGGAAACAGTCATGAAGAGCTGGTTTATGGGGGAGTAGATAATGAGTTCCATTTGGGATATTTAATTTTGAGACTGATGGGGAATACTTAATTGGAGATGTTCTGTAGGTGTAATTATATTAAGAAGGGGAAAAAATTCAATTAGAGCTCCACCAAATTATATCAGCTGTGTCCAAACCATATTGATTTCCTGTGTGTATAGCTGGTGTGCAGTGTAGCAGAGTTGAATGCTACTAAGCTCCCTTCAGTTCTATGTTCTTTGATTTGAAGAAGAATATAGAGGGTGACACGCTGGAAAGAAGACATGACCAGCAGCTTTTTCTCTCTCTCTCTCTCCACTGTTCCTCTGGTTTCTCCTTTGTTTCCTCTACTGCAAAGCAGTAATACTGTGCCATGTTCAACTAATTGGCCATAGTTACTGAGGATATCAAAACCCATCACACACAGATACTTTTCAACTTACGATGAAGTTATATCCGGATATACCCATCACAGGTTGAAAGTTTTGTAAATTGAAAATGCAGTTGATACACCTAACACACTGAACATCATAGGTTAGCCTAGCCTACCTAAAACATGCTCAGAATGCTTATGTTACCCTAGAGTTGGGAAAAATCATCTAACACAAAGCCTATTTTATAATAAAATGTTGAATAGTTCATGTAATTTATTGAATACTGTACTGAAATTGAAGAACAGAATAGTTGTATAGGTCGTCAAAGTACGGTTTCCACTGCATGAGTATCACTTTCGCACCATCCTAAAGTTGAAAATTGTTAAGTTGAACCACTGTAAATCAGGGACCGTCTCTGTACTTGAAAGTAGCTGGAAAACTAACAAAGTTACAAAAATATATGATACTGTATTATTATTATTATGTCTGTTATTCTACTTAGAGAAATAGGAACTTCCACTAAGTACCTGGATTAAAAGAAGCTTTTGTTATTTATACAACTAAAACTTTCTAGAAATTGTTTCCCAACTAATCAAGATGCTTTTAAGGCCTTCACGATCTAATCATAACCTGCTTTTCTTAGCCCCATTTTTGGTATTTCACCCAAGCATTCAAGATTTCAGAAACATATAGCTACCTATTATCCTTCTCAGAAACTATGAAATTATATTCCATTAAGCTTTCGTACATGGTGGTCTCTCTTCTTGGAATGCAAGCCCACTCCCCCAATTTTTCATCGATAAATCTTTACATGCTTTGAGATTTATCTAAAATATTACCCATTTTCCCCTAACCCCCTGATTTTACCCTAAGTAAAACCATTCATTTCTTTTGCAATACACATCTTTACTATTGCATACGCAAAATGCTACATTATATTATCTATGACACAGTATACTAGATTGTGAACTCAAGTGCACTATTTTTTCATGTTTCCTTTCTTTACACTTAATTCAAGTCTATACATATATTTGTATATGATTCATATACTACATATTATATATTTTTATATTGTTTATATATATTAATTACTCTATTATTTCATATATTATATATTAAATTATGTATTTTACATTTTTACATATCATGTATATACTCATATGATTCATATATTGTGTAGATTCATATAGGTTTGTTGATGAAATCATCAGTTTTGAGGAAATTGTATTTAATGCCTACCTTGGCAGTCAACTTTACTAATAAGCTGCTATAAAATAAATATGAATCATTAAGAGTGAAAATGGAATCCTAACAAGGAGATAACCCTAAATTTACCATAGTCAGGCATACAGAGAAACTGTATTCTGTAATTGCTAGGGGGAGAGTGTATGCTTTATTGTCAGTTGTTACATTATTTAGATCGTTACATTGCATAAGTAATATATAATGATATTGATGTAAACATTATGTAGGTCATGCATATTTATTACAAATAAATTGGAAAATAGAGTATGCTATTCTGATTGGCTGAATCTTTGGTTCACATGTAGGCTGAGGTATAAATCAACAGAATAAAAGTGCTTTTATGGCTAAGGTCAGTGAGAGATTCAAACAAACGTATAAGCATGTAAGTATGCATATATATGTATGTATTCATAGTTACACACATACACTTGCATGCTAACATATCAATTGATTTAAAGTTAATTTTATAGGGAGTTCATTTGTCACATTTTCAAACACTAAGGAATGTACGAGTATTGAAAATGTGCGTGAGTGAAGACCAAATGCCAGCTAACTGAATGTAACATAGAATATAGGTATATTTAAAGTATTTATATCAACCTATACTCCATCATAAAGCTTTATTTCATTTTAAGATTTGAAACTCAGATGCCTACTGTATCAAAACAGATTAAGTATATAGAGGAAATGGGTTTAGTGGTAGCTATAACAAATTAAATTTTGCCTACTTCTGTAAAGTGGAAAGTCCCTATTCAGAAATAGTCAATTGTTACTAGAACTAGAATGAGGATCTAGAAAATGTATTCAAATATTCACACATGCATTATGCTAAGGACAAACATATCTGCCCTTACCAAGTAAAAATAATAAGCAAACATCTGTGCCTGAATGTAAGATCAACCTACTTTACCAGGGCTATTTCCTATTTTGGCTGATAGATCAGTTTCTTTATGGATATGGCTACAATAGAATCCATTTCAATGAGATTTTGTAATCATAAGGAACTGTATTTTCTAAGTTGGGATGACAAATCCATGCTTATTTCGAACTGATTAACACTGATACTGCCCTTTTGTGAAAATTGTGTATGTGCAGAACTATACTTGAAAATTTGAACAATAAACAATAAGCCTATGTAATAGAAGTAATAACAATGTGTGTCATGTTATATATAGTTTCCTGTACTTCCCTAGTGGGGTGGGTGGATTTTAATTTCAGGGGCGCTTCCAACCTTATAAACAATTCACCAATAAATTTTCCATCTATGGGGTAAAAATGCAATAAGGAATAGCAATATAGTTTGTGCCAGACCTCTAAGGCGTTTGGAATAAAGGTAGAAAAAAGGCAACATATAATATTTGAATAAATATCATAAGGGTGAAGAAATGAGAGTCATGGGTACATATTGAGAGAAAGTAATTATAAATTGGTATGTCTAGGAGAGAATGGCAATGAGCTTTGGCAAATGATCCCCACTGTAGTGTAATTTAAACGATTGATGTAGTAGCCCCAGAATGCTGGGGGATATCAGATCTGCTGGTTAGAAGGTGTATCTGGCTCCCAGTTTTCAGGTTACAGCTGAAGTAAATCAGTGATCCCAGAAAAGAAGTTTCTTTTTACATGCAAAACTTCTGAGCAAAGTGATCTCTGCCAGCTGGAGCTGGGGATTCACACCCTCTATTTTTCCATCAAAAGAATTAAGTTGTCTCCCAGATAGAGAACAACTATATTTTTTTTCTCATGTAGCCTCCTGAGTACTCAAAACTGTCTTCAGGATATGGAAAATACACCTTATCCAAATACATATGGCTAAAATTTCTTTGTAAGGCAGTACCTATTTTATTTTTATTTATTTATTTTTTAGACGTAGTTTCACTTTTGTTGCCCAGTCTGGAGTGCAATGGCACAATCTCGGCTCACCACAACCTCTGCCTCCCAGGTTCAAGCAATTCTTCTGCCTCAGCCTCCCCAGTAACTGGGATTACAGGCATGTGCCACCACGCCCTGATAATTTTGTATTTTTAGTAGAGACAGGGTTTCTCCATGTTGGTCAGGCTGGTCTTGAACTCCCGACCTCAGGTGATCCACCCACCTAGGCCTCCCAACGTGTTGGGATTACAGGCGTGAGTGACCGTGCCCAGCCCTATTTCCCTATTTCTTGTATTTGATTAGAGATAACTGCACTGAGAAAATGTCGTTTATGAAAGAAATGACTGACCACAGATATTTTCCCATTTTGATAAGAATGTATTTTTTTTTTAAGAAATGAAAACACAAAGATACCAAAAAAGGTTGTAAAGGGGATAATTCCCTGAGGAAAGGGAGCCAGATGTAGAGACTAGAGATATTAAGAAAAACTTCATTGAATTTATATTTTGGCTGAGAGCTAACCCACTAAGGGAGTAAACAGGCAAAGTCACAAAGGTTTATAATCATCACACCTACCATCGGTGGGGGTAGGTGATTAGATGTGAAAAAATGATGCTCTATTTATTCTGGGCATATTAAACTGAACTGGGTGACCTAAATGAACTGCACAAAATTCAATGCAACAGCTAAAATGAATGACTAAGGAGCTAGAAGATCTTAATCTGTATAAAGCTGAAAGAACAAAATATACACAGTTTAGCTCTGTGCTAATGAAAGGAAAGAGATAACACTAAAAATAACTGAATGGTGGAAGCTTCAAGGCAGCAGAAGAGTTCTGGCACAAATGGATCTATCCAGAAAAAAATGAGACTTAATTACACAAAAGAAAAACTGTTGACTGTGAGGAAAAGTATCCTAAGATGAAATGACTGCTGTTGAATGGGAAACCATCAGAGAGGCAGTGACGAGAGTGTTATCTCGATGACTGAAAGCAGCTAAAATGAGACACGTTGCCGGAAAAGCCATTACAGACTAAATACCCCCCTGGTCCTAAAGAGATAGATGCACATCAACTTAAGGAGAATTGCAGAGCAGGCACACCACTAGAACACGGGGTGGTGAGTCAGGAGTTGGGTCTTTATCTCAATGATATTAGATGGAGTCTTGCTCAACGTAACTTATTTCTGTGACTTGGCTTCCTTTCTGACTATTCTCCTTCAGTGGATTGTTGTTGTGACTAATTTTGTTGCCATTAAAATACTTAAATAAATACCAAAATCCACTTCATGATAAAGATTTAGTGTCATCTAATCCCTAAGAATTTAAGAACATTACAAAGATTATCAGTGAATCAATGAATATTGGTTGCCATCATTAAAAAAAAAATTACGTTGAGAGTTTTAGTAAAACTAATGAAAACCATTTATAAGAACATTATAAATATGATTACAATTGATGCATCTCTTTGGAAACAAGTAATAAACACTGTGCTTCCAATATGTTTTAAGAATGTTGAAGAAACTGGGGCACAATGACTGGTGCCTATAATCTGCTTGGGAATCTGAGGTGAAAGGATTACTTGAGGCCAGGAGTTACAGACCAGCCTAGGCAACAAAGGGAGATCTCATCTTTAAAAGAATTTTGTTTCAATAAGCCAGGTGAAGTGGCACCACCTGTAATCCCAGCTATTCAGGAGGATTGCTTGAACCTAGGAGTTCAAGCCTGGGTGACAGAGAAATGCCACATCTCTAAAAACAACTTTAAATTTTAAAATAGAAAAAAACAAAATCTATGCTTGTCTCCAATTTTTTCCCAAATTTCATTATTTCCCTTTGTGTAATGTGATATTTCATGCATAAAAGAATATATGTAATGGATATGTAAGTTACAAAGCTTAATAATAAAACAAACATATGTCCATCCCAATAACTAAAATATTAGCAATAACTGACATCCTATCCTATGTGTTCCTACACTAGTTCTTCACTCTTTTGTACTCTTCCATTTACCCAGGATTAACCACCTTCCAAAATCTGAGGATTGTTATATTATTGTCTTTGATTTCCTTTGTTTGCTCATTTGTTTTGTGTTGCCTTTTTTGATTTATCGCCTATGTATGTATGCCAAAACAATATTTTCATTAGGTCTTCCTATGCTTGAGCTTCCTGGAGTGTTATCTAATACAAGGGTCAGCATACTACAGCCCATGGGCTCCCTACAGTTTTCAAAAATAAACATTCATTAGACTCACACCTATTCACTCATATAATACCTATGGCTGCTTTGATGCCACAACAACATAGCTAAGTATCTGCAATATGACCTAGAAGTATGAAATATTTACTATCTGTCCCTTTAAGAAAATGTTTGTGGACCTCGACATTATGTTTTATGATTTTTTCATATTCTTATACATGACCATAGCTAATTATTTGTACTGCTATATAATATCCGTGGTATGGCCATAATATAATTATTTGCTCTTGTGAACACTGCAGCTATGAATATCCTTCACTCCCTCTCTGGCAATGAAGACACTCAGTGTAAATTGATTTCCTAAATTAATTTTTTAATCCTTTTTGCACTGAACATAGAAGTCACATGGTCACATATACACATAAAAGAATGTTTGGAAATAAGAGTAGAGTACAGAAAATTTAAGAAAAAAAAATTGTAGCCCTCCCCCTTAGACTACCAGTAATACTAGTGTTATGCCTTCTTCCTCTTGCTATGAAACTTCTTATCCATGAACAGCTAGAAAGGATCACTATTGCCTCAACTTCCTTTTTCGTCCTGCCTATTATGAATAATCCATAAAACCCATTTTAATGATTTTACTAGAAAGTATTAAATGTAACTAATCAGTGGGGGTTGACCTAGGAGACGTAACAGACAAGCAAGATTTAAGAAACCTTATTAAGCTTTTAAAATGTTTTAACACATATATTCTGTTCTTGGTATGTCACATAAAAAAATAACTGTCTAGATACCACAGGTGATTTCATACCTTTACTTGTATCTCTAATCCTATCATAAAGGGGCACAGCCTATTACTTTAGTAATTTTACTTTAGTCAACATTTTCCTCTCAGTTTCATTCAGCATGAACTACTACTGCTCCTGAAACCTTTGCTAAGCTTTCCAGAAACAGGACAGCCCGCTACAGTCTATGAGCCTCTCCTCTTCCTCATTTCTTACAGTTTTTTTCCCTCCCTGCTTTTTATCTTGAATTGAAATTTTTCAAAAGCTAGTCTGCCACTGCAGGCACATCCTCAGATAACTTGGATAAAGGAAGATAATCTGGCACGAAGGGTAGGCACGGAGAAGTCTGGGATACTCTAGCCAAATAGTCGTTGTGCCATAATAATGTTTATGACAGTAGAATCCTAAAATGTTACCTAAGATGCTTGTATCTAGTGCAAGTTTCTGGTGGGATAAAACTGTACATAATGGAATCATTGCAGGTGCTTGTGTCTGAGACACTTCTGCCTATGATTATTTGGGTCTCCTACTTCTCCATAATGTAGCTATTCAAGGGTTGGCAAAAATGAGTTCTACACCAATTAGGTGTTTAGACATTACACAACAAAGATTTACATTGTCAAAAAACGTGTAATGCTTCACATCCTTTGTTAGTTGTATTGCTAGGTATTTTATTCTCTTTGTAGCAATTGTGAATGGGAGTTCACTCATGATTTGGCTCTCTGTTTGTCTGTTATTGGTGCATAGGAATGCTTGTGATTTCTACACGTTGCTTTTGTATCCTGAGACTTTGTTGAAGTTGCTTATCAGCTTAAGGAGATTTGGGGCTGAGAGGATGGGGTCTTCTAAATATACAATCATGTTGTCTGCAAATAGAGACAATTTGACTTCCTCTTTTCCTAATTGAATACCGTTTATTTGTTTTTCTTGCCCGATTGCTCTGTGAAGGACCTCTTCAGGAGATCTACAAACCACTGCTCCAGGAAATAAGAGACAACACAAACATATGGAAAAACATTCCATGCTCATGGTTAGGAAGAATCAATATCGTGAAAATGGCCATACTGCCTAAAGTAATTTATAGACTCAACATATCCCTATCAAGCTTCCATTGACCTTCTTCACAGAACTGGAAAAATCCACTTTAAACTTCTTATGGAACAAAAGAGAGCCCGCATACCCAAGACAATCCTAAGCAAAAAGAACCTGAGAAAAACAAGCAATGGGGGAAAGGACTCCATGTTTAATAAATGGTGTTGGGAAAACTGGCTAGCAACATGCAGAAAGCAGAAACTGGACCCCTTCCTTACACCTTACACTAAAATTAACTCCAGATGGATTAAAGACTTAAACATAAGATCTAACACCATAAAAACCCTAAAGAAAACCTAGGCAATACCATTCAGGACATAGGCATAGGCAAGGACTTCATGATTAAACACCAAAAGCAATGGCAAGAAAAGCCAAAATAGACAAATGGGACCTAATTAATCTTAAGAGCTTCTGTACAGCAAAAGAAACAATCATCAGAGTGAACCAGCAACCAACAGAATGGGAAAAAAAATTTTGCAATCTACCCATCTGACTAAGGGCTAATATCCAGAATCTACAAAGAACTAAAGCAGATTTACAAGAAAAAAACAAACAAACCCATTCAAAAGTGGGCAGAAGATATGAACAGACACTTTCCAAAAGAGGACATCTATGAGGCCAGCAAACATATGAAAAAATGCTCATCACTGGTCATTAGAGAAATGCAAATTAAAATCACATTGAGATACCATCTCACACCAGTTAGAATGGCGATCATTAAAAAATCTGGGGACAACAGATGCTGGAGAGGATGTGGACAAATGTACATTTTTGCACTGCTGGTGGGAGTGTAAATTAGTTCAATTTTTGTGGAAGACAGTGTGGAGATTCCTCAAGGATCTACATATAGAAATTTCATTTGACCAGCAATCTCATTACTGGGTATATACCCAAAGGATTACAAACCATTCTATTATAAAAACACATGCACAGGTATGTTCATTGCAGCGCTGTTTACAATAGCAAAGACCTGGAACCCACCCAAATGCCCATCAATGATAGATTGGACAAAGAAAATATGGCACATATACACCATGGAATACTATTGCAGCCGTCAAAAAAACCATGAGTTCATGTCCTTTGCAGAGACATGGATGAATCTGAAAACCATCATTCTCAGCAAATTGACACAAGAACAGAAAACCAAACACCGCATGTTCTCACTCATGGGGCGGGTGTTGAACAATGAGAAGACACTGGCACAGTAAGGGGAAGGTCACACACTGGGGTCTGTTGGGGGGGTGGGGGGGGCTAGGGGAGGGACAGTGGGGGGGTGGGGGAGGTTGGGGGAGGGATAATATTGGGAGAAATGCCTGATGTAGGTGATGGGGGGGATGGAGACAGCAAACCACCATGGCCTGTGTGTAACCTTTGCAAGAATCCTTTAAGAGCTGCACATGTACCCCAGAACTTAAAGTACAATAAAAAAAAATGTGTAATGCTGTAATAACAAAAATAAATGAAAATTCCCAAAGGAGTTAGTATGCTAATGCACATACTCACTTTATAAGAGGGTAGATAGTGTAAGCAAATTCTCCCAATTAACTTAATCAGAGTCCTGGCAGAAACTGGAGGATTGGCTTCGCAGTTTGGGGGTATGTGAGGCCAGTTTGCTACAGGGTTTATCAACAGAGATATGCTCAGTGTTAGGAAATTCAAGAAGGGATGATGGAGAATTAACTGTAGATCTCAAGGGTTAAGAGGAAGGAGGTTTCCTGAACTAGAGAGCCAGACCCAATAGAAATGCAAGAGAGAACTTGTGGAACAGAAGCTGTGGTCTAACATTAGCCCTTCAGAGCTAATCTGTGTAAATCCCATGGAACCACGAAAATAAATACTCTACCCTTCTCTTATCCACTGCACTCCTGCCGCAGCCTCTCTCAACTGGAAACCATAAGGCAAAGGAACTCTGATGCTGTTCCTAAAGGGCAGGCCCCAGGACACAAAGCACAGTGGTAAAGAATGAGAAATGGATTTGAAAGGACAAGAGGGAAAGAATTTACGCATTAGGCGTAACTCTTCCCTTTCAAGTTAATCCAGTTATGTTGAGTTGGTTGCTCTTTAGCTAAATCCCCTGCTTCCAAAGCCTAAGGATAACATACTACCTACCGAGTTGGTAAACACACCTAAAGCAGCAGTTCTGGGGCCTAGACAGAGACATCGGATGAGTAGATAAAAATGAAGGTATACATAGATGGATGCATGGATGGACAGGTGAATGAATGGATGAAGTCAATCACATTAGTGGTTTCCAGACGCACATTACACAACCCATATCTGAACACAAAGAGTCTCTCCTCCTCCTTTGATTATGGTAGTTAAGGCAAACACTGAGGTAACCAATATTATTTTGACTCTCTGGAGTAAAACAGGTACTCATCATGCCTATCAATGATTTGAATTTTGGGATGATGTCAATTACTCAAAAACCTGAAAAAGTAGTGAAGTTGCTATCTGAAAACTCACAGACTCCTTCATTTTATCTGGCTTTCAACCTTGGATACACATTAAAATTATCAAGGAAAATTTTCAAATTGAGGATCCGGGGATTACAGACCACTTAAGTCAAGCTCTGGAAATAGAACCCAGATATCACTATTTTGAAACACTCCACCAGTGTGCAGCAAAGTTTGAAAACTACTGATTTTTCCACTCACTTTAAGATCTACTGTTATGAGCACCACAATAACTCTGGTTCTGTTGATAATTTACATGTTTAAAGGAAACTATAAGATACCTTGCTGATAATATTATATATAAAAAGGATTGTAGAATTTATTAGATTTGGGGTTGGGGAATAATATATTATAAATGGAGTAAAAATATGAGCAGTTCATAAAATAACCTGTGATAGTCCAGTATTACTTGCCATATATTTACCTTTAAGAGTCCTTATCAATATTCAAAAGGACTGTAGAGACTTTTAGAAATGGTTTCAGTGAGGAACACTTTATACTCTGTCCCTGACAAATGAAAGTGTTCATTTCCTCCTCAGATAAGTGAGTAACAAACATTTTCTAGTAACTGGACTATATCCACTTATTCATCTCCCAAGGCTCATTGGGCATTACTAGAAATGTAACAGGTTTTAGTTACTACCAACCCCAGTTACTGTAGAATTAGGCAATTATGTAAGAGTTTAAAAAATCAGTAAGGATGCTTTATTTTAAAGCATGCTTAGAGATAATTGAAAAGTAAAATAGACAACTGTTTTTTGTCTTTATTTGCCAAACCAATCTATTATATTTAAAACCAGAAACAAGTCCATATGTAGAATATAGATTCTAACCAATTCATAGATCAAGTAATAAGACCTTCCTAGAGTGTTTAGTTTTTTCGATACTAAGAGCAATACATTATAGGAAAATAACTTGTAATAAATTTTATTAAGTAATTAACCACAATTAAGAAAAGATGATGGATCCCTAGGATATCCCACGGCACCTAACATTAGAAACTTAAAGAAAAAAACCAAATAGTTGTTGCAAAGCAAGGAAAGTCATCATGTGCCTAGACAAATAGAGGTTGTAATTATAGGGGATTTTATGTTTTATAATGTCTACAATGAACATATACTACATCTATAATCACAAATGGTCCATTAGCAGATATCATACATCTGAGATTGGGAAATATCCTGTCACTTCACTTAACACTTTTTCTTTTGTTCTAATGGTGTAGTCACCAAATAATCTTCTAATTTTATATATATATATATATATATATATATATATATATATATTTCAGATGGAGTCTCCCTCTGTTGCCCAGGCTGGAGTGCAGAGGTGTGATCTTGGCTCACTGTAACCTCCACCTCCCGGTTCAAGCAATTCTCCTGCCTTAGCCTCCCAAGTAGCTGGGAGTACAGGTGCATGCCACCAAGCCTGGCTAATTTTTTTTTCTGTATTTTTAGTAGAGACCAAGGTTTCTCCATGTTAGCCATGCTGGTCTCAAACTCATGACCTGAAGTCATCCTCCTGCTTTGGTCACCCAAAGCGCTGAGATTACAGATGTGAGCCACTGCACCTGGCCTTCTACTTATAATTTAGTTGCCCATTTGGATGGTTCAATATGTGTGTATGATGGGGGTAATCTGCTAATCTGCAGTATAAAAACTTGAACTAGTAGGTAGTTATACAAAGTCTGTGCTCATAGTTGCAGTGCACATTGGCAAAGTAAAGAAATTACCGGGAAATAAGATAACCTAGCTGAGGTTTAGTCTCAGAAATTCTGCCCATCTTTCTTACTACTGAAGATTATGAGGGTTAAGTAATCTATCACTTTTGGAGATTCTAAGTGCATATGGGTATAATAAGGGTTCTGAGATGGTCTGAAAAACTTACTTCCTTTTTACTGATCATATTTCACACAAAAATGTTAACATGTCATGAAAGCCAGCTTCATGGACACATGATGTGTGCTATTGCTCAGGGCCTTGCATTCAGAAGAGCCTCACTCTTGGTTCAGTCCTCTGCTGTTGCAACCCTGACATTTTTAATAATCTTACCTTTGCAGTTGTGTTTTATATGTGAAGTCACATGGGGCAATGAAATATGAACATGAACACAGTAGGTACATGCAGTATGTGTGACAATCATTCCTTGCTGCTCCATTCAAACTGGCATTTGCAATGCCCCATGAGCACAGAATTCTTGCAGAACCATGATGTGTGGAAATTTAATAGAGATTCCAACAAATACAAGGAAAGCGTGCAATTTCTAAAACTGAGTAAGCAGGGATGTTAATAGCCAAGGAAGGCCATGTTTTCCACGTGAACAAAAATTTACTCCAAATTCAGGAAGAATTGTACAACACTCTAAGAAACACTGATGACCAAAAAAACCATATAATGTCCTTTCTTACTTGTGTTCCTTCCTTGTATTGGCCAACCACCTTACAATGAAAATAATGATGTAGACAGAAAGGGAAAGTTAGGGTTACTACTCTTTTTCCTTTCCTTTAGTCCTTCCTTACACATCAGTAAGCCAAAGGGTATCTTCTTGATAAACTGTACATTTATGAAGAAAGGAAATAAAAACCATTAAGTTTATTTTATGCAGCATTTCCATTATTCTAGTAAGAAAAGAATGCATGTGCATGGATGGTGTATGAAATACAAAGTGTGTAATATCTGTGATTCTCCATATAATTAAACATTCTCATATATCCATCTAAAAATAGCACTTACTTCGAGTAAAGTTTCAGGACACAAAATCAATGTACAAGAACCAGTAGCATTTCTACATACAATAATTTTAAAGCTGAGCATCAAATCAAGAATGCAATCCCATTTATAATAGCCATAAAAAATAAAATACCTAGAAATACTTGAAACCAAGGAGGTGAATTATCTCTATGAGAAGACCTCTAAAACACTGCTAACATATAACACAAACAAATAGAAAAACTTTCCACACTCATCGGTTAGAAGAATCAATATCATTAAAATGGCCATACTGCCCAAAGCAATCTACAAATTAAATGTTATTCCTATCAAACCACTAACATCATTTTTCACAGAACTAGAAAAAAGCTATTCTAAAATTCATGTGGAACCAAAAGGAGCCTGAAAGTAATCCTAAGCAAAAAGAACAAAGCCAGAGGCATCCCATTATCCAACTTCAAACTATACTATAAGCCTACAGCAACCAAACCAGCTTGGTATAACATTTCAATTACATGTAATGAATAAGTTCTGGAGATCTAATGTACAGCATAGGGACTATAGTTAGTAATACTGTATTGTATACTTGAAATTTGATGAGAGTAAATTGTAAGTTTTCTTACCACAGACACAAAATACCTATGTGAAGAGATGGCTATGTTAATTAGCTTAACTGTAGTAATCAGTTCACTGCATATATGCACATCAAAACATCCCATTATACATCTTAAATACATGCAATTTTTATAACATTTAAATAAGAGTAAAAACAAAAACAAAAACAACATGGTACTTGCACAAAAATAGACACATAAACCAATGGAACAAAATAGATAACCCAGAAATGAAGCCACACACCTACAGCCATCTGATTTTCAACAAAGTTGACAAAAATAAGCAATGGGGAAGGACTCCCTGTTCAATAAATGGACTGGCTAGCCATATGTGGAAGGATAAAACTGTACCCCTAACTTTCACCATATTTAAAAATTAACCCAAGATGATTAAACATTTAAATGTAAGACCTCAAACTAGAAGAATTCTAGAAGAAAACCTAAGAAACATCATTCTGGACTTTGGCCTTGGGAAAGCATTTATGACTAAATTCTCAAAAGCAATTGGAGCAAAACCCAAAAATTGACAAAGTGAGACCTAATTAAACTAAAAAGCTTCTGCACAGCAAAAGAAACCATCAACAAACAGACAAGTTACATAAAGGGAGAAAACAATTACAAACTTCGTGTCACACAAAGGTCCGATATCTAGAATTTATAAGGAACTTTAAAAACTGAACAAGCGAAAAACACCATCAAAAAATAGGCAAAAAGCATGAACAGACACCTCTCAAAAGAAGACATACAAGTAGCCAACAAGCATATGAAAAAAATGCAGAATGTCAGTAATTATCAGAGAAATACAAATCAAAACCACAATGAGATACCATGGCACGCCAGTCAGAATGGCCACTATTAAAAACAGAAAACAACAGATGCTGGTGAAGCTACAGAGAAAGGGAATGCTTTTACACTGTTGGAGGGAATGTAAATTAGTTCAGCCACTGTAGAAAGCAGTTCGGAGTTTTCTCAAAGAATTTAAAAACAGACTACCATTCAATCCAGCCATCCCATTACTGGATATATATCCAAAATAAATCAAATTGTTTTAACAGAAAGACACATGCATTCGCATGTTCATCACAGCGCTATTCACAATAGTAAATATGTGAAATCAACCTAGATGCCCATCATTCGTGGATAAATAAACTGTGGTAAATATACACCATGAAATACTATACAGTCATAAAAAAGAATGAAATCATGTCCTTTGCAGCAACATGGATGCAGCTGGAGGCCATTATCCTAGGAGAATTTATGCAGCAACAGAAAGCCAAATACCACATGTTCTCACTTATAAGTGGGAGCTATATATTGGGTACTTATGGACACAAAGGTGATAACAATAGACACTGGGGATTAGTAGAAGGGGAAGTAGGGAGGAGGATAAGGGTTGAATAACTATTGAGTCCTATGCTCAGTACCTGGGTGACAGGATCATTCATACCCCAAACCTCAGGATCACACAATATAACCAGATAACAAATCTGCACATGTACTCCCTGAATCTAAAATAAAAGTTAAAAAACTAATTAAAATAATAAAAATAAAAAATAAAATGACACTGAAAACCATAAAGATGAACAGTAAAATTCATGCTAAAAGTTTAAGATTTTTTAACCTCAGAATGGCATTAAATAGCAAATAAAACACACCATGACCGGTCCACAAAGAAAATGAGGAAGAATGGAAAAAAACTTTTATTTTAAAGAATGGACTCAGTAATAACACTTGACCATATGTAGATTCTATTTTAAATTTATAAATAAGGCATAATTTTGAGCCACTTGCCAGTTTATCTTTCAACTTGAAAAACAGAAAAACCTCAGTTAGTCTTGCTCACTATTGACTTTCTATGAGGGTGTTTTGGTCAAGGAGCCCATGAATTACACTGATTAGATCATTTCCTAAGCTGTGTGGGAAGCCAGATAGCAGTGATGACAGAGAAAACCAGCCCAGAGAAAATATCTGACTTTTTAAATGTTCTATTCACATTGATTTTCTCTTCTCCAAATAAAAGTTCTTTGCTATTATCTTTGTGTTTCTTGATCAAATTTCTACCATTTTTGTTATAAATTGACTCATTTGATGGAAGCCACAGATACACATGATTTGCCCAAGATCACTTAGCTAGTAACCAAAAGACCCAAGGCTAGAACCCATAGCTTCCAAGTTTCCCTTTGACTTAAAAAAGAGTTGCACTGAATTTTTATTGACTATTACACCATTTACATAAAGATCACTGAGGCAACATATGTGTGTTATTTTGTACATTTTTTACATTACTGAGATATAAACATCCTTGTAGCTAAACAAGTTTAATCTGCACAGAAAATGATCATGGATAGTTTTCCAGACTGGAAAAGTTCATTGGCAATTCTACTGATCATTAGACAAGAAATTCAAGAGACAAACCCACAGTTTGTTTAATTCAGTTTTTTAAAAGAGTGTCACTTAGGAATACATGTCTCCATCTCAGAAATGATTAGTGGATGCCTATATTACAACAGGAGGAGAATTTATATTTTGAATGAAAAAGTATATAATGAGATCATTGAAGTGAAAGAAAATTGCTCCCAAATAGAATAATATTTTGAAGAAAGAAAAAACTGGTCCACCTATTTGTGTATACTATCAGTTTTAATCATTACACTTTGGGCTCCTTTTCAGTTCTGGCCAGTCTTTCTTAACTTGCTAAATACTTAAGCCTTGCTGTTCAGAATTCTGCTGGAGTGATTCTGCTAAAAATAAAGGGACATTGTCCATATGGAGCTCTGTGAAGATGTGAAGCCTGCTTGATGGCATAAGAACGGGATAAAGTTAGTCTGTCTTCCTTTTCCCTTCTACTCTCCTCGCTACTGAGCCAAGAGTGGTTTTGGTCTGTTAAGAAATACACTTGCTGAGAACCTTCACCAACAAGAACAGAAAGGGGTTTTAGGCTCTGTGGTCTAGAAGACAAGAGTCAAGACTCTAACTTAGCTTCCATCTTCAGAGCTTGTGACACAGGAGATAAATCCTTTAGAGTACTGCCAGGGATACCCCCTCATTTCCCTATAGGCCTATTTATCTTTGATACCATTATTTAGCTATTAAATATGTCTAATCATAAAAGAAAAAGCTATTATGCTTGGAACTTATTCTGAAGAATGTGAGAGGCATCTAGGGAAAGCCAGGCAAATCATGTCAGGTCTAAGGTTTCTCACTACATCAATATGAGACAACCTTTATGAGACTTAGTCCTACTGAGGGAGTTGTCATGTCATTAAAAACTCCCAGAGCCAAAATACTGGAGTGTTTTTTTCACATGTATTCTTTAATCCCTTGCATACTGGTGAAACATTTCACATCTGCCAGGCAGGAGACATGTATGGTGGTTACTTAACCATTCTGGCAAATCCACACTCCTGGACATAGGGGATTACACTCCAGTCAACTCTGGGCCTTGGGGCATGGGCCAGTGGATAAGGACCCCCATTTTCCGGGTTCTGGGTAAACCACTATGATGCCGATCTTGTATAAGTCATCATTTTGGCCCTTGTGCATTTGAGCCATCCTTGCTAAAAGGAATAACTACCCTCAGGGAACCAACTCTATGCAAGCTGTTGGCTCCAGATGTGCATTTGAAGGGAACTTCATCTAAGAGCCAACATTTGCCTGTATTGAGAAGAACTGGATGAGAGAAAAGGCATAACACAAATACAAGTGCTATCAAAGGAGACTAGCAGACTCAAAGTGGAAACAGCCTGTCCAAACACATTAGGGTAAACTTTCCTGGTACATGCATCCATCAACAATCAAAAGTATTCCCTTGATGAGGGGTTTAAGAGCAGAATACTGTGACTTTTTTGGACCCGGACCTCAAAGATCAATGTCTTCAGGCTGATGTTGTTTGTCCCTAGCTAATAGGGGGACCAAGAAAGTAAAACAAAACAAAACCAAAAAACAGTCCAGCTGGTAGCTAGGTCATGATGTTCCCAACTAAAGATAAATAGCACTCATGGAAAACAATGTCCAGAGAAGACCACTCCATGATCATGTTTGAAATTAGACAGAGACAATGCCACTCCTCAGCCAGGAAAATGATGAAACGGTTCACCTCACACCACTTTGACTAACAAAAGTCACTGCAGCTCCTTTGCCAGTGACATTTCTAACCCATTCTTAATATCCCCACTTTTCAAAAAAAAAATTAATACATGCAATTACTGTATGGCTTCTGCCCCTTGACAACATGAAATTCGGAATATCCTTCTGTTTCCATAAATCCTCCTTAGAATTCTTCAACACTGGCCCAAGTTCTTCTATAGTAAGTCATCTACTCCATTCCCTAATAGTAAAATGTCCTATAGTTCCCCTGGGTAAGTTATGACCAGCTGCAGTAAGCTAAATGAAGCTATGAGATGTGTGTGTGTGTGTGTGTGTGTGTGTGTGTGTGTGTGTGTGTATGTCTGTGTTTCGGTGAACATGTGCATTCCTGGTAGTCTTGGTGAATAGACATTGGCATTGGTCTCTTTGCTGTTGCCAACTGATAATTTCGTCAAGGAGAAGAAAATGATCTTTGCCATTTTCCAGTTATGTTTTTCCTTCTGTCCTGTATCCTCTTTCTCCTACATAAATACTGCCTTTACCTTTGTTTGATTGATCTAATATTGGTTGATCTATTATTGGGTGATCTATATTAGTTTGATCTATTATTGGCTTCTCTTGTTCACATGTAAAGGAGTGTGCTAATAAATAAGTATATGTCTCTAAGTCAGTCTTTTACAGACTTTTACTGAAGATGTGGCAGTCACAGCAAGGAGCCTACATTGTAGCTCCAGATAGTTGCTACCTGAAATTCAGTATTGATAGGAACAAGGGGCAGAGAAATTCTAGGCAGAAAAAGGCAGGTCCCCAATAAAACCTCATCCTCAAGCCTGAAACTACAGCCCAAATTAAGAACTTATAAACCTGTTTTCCCGCTCAAATGTTGCCTTTTCCTAAACTACCCATGGCCCTCCCTGCCCTCCATGCTGCGCCTATAAAAACCCAAGACTTAGCTGACAGAGAGGAGAAGCAGCTGTACATCAGGGACTATGACTGGGTGTTGGAGAGAGAGCAGCTTGATGGTGCAACTTTGGAGTAGAAGTCAGTTGGAGACAGCAGACTTCAGAAGAAGATTACCTTCCCACCCCATCCCCTTTTCAGCTCCCTTTCCCACTGAAAGACACTTTTATCAACAATAAAATCCCCTGATTTACCATCCTGCAATTCATTTGTGCAAACTCATTTTTCCTGGACACCATACAAGAGCTTGGGAGCCACAAGTGCAGTTGCAAAAGGCTGCCACACTGACCCTTTGCCCTTGCTGGTGGAAGGCAGCCACCTCTAGTAAAAGGTCAAGGGCTCAATGAGCTGTTAACACTTAAGCCTTCCACAGATGGCAGAGCTAAAAGAGTACTGTAACACTCCCTCTGGGGCCACAGGGGTCATGGGCACCCCCCACAGATGATGCCATGGGGCCCACACAGAGTTTCCTCATAGCTGCATCCAAAAATGCTTGCCCCGACTCCTGCACTCACTCACCTACATGATCCCTCCTATAAGGAGTTGAAAACTGTTGTCTAGGTACATGAGGCACCCCTGTCGTGAGTCCTATTAAGGGGTCAGGGAAATATCCTGCTTCAATATCATATAACTCTCTTTTCAAAAGGTCCTTACAATATTTATTCCGACTTAAACTCCAGCATTACAGCAAGTTTCTTGACTCTCTTTCTTCCTACTCTGCAGGTCATTAGAAAATAAAACAAACAAAACCACAAACTGCAAAATAACAAAAACGCTCCAAAGGAATATGATTAATTAAGACTGTATTGAAGTATGGGTGTTTCCAAAGATGTTTCCCATCATTATCATGGTTACAAACTATCATCTGCTCTTACCTTTTGAAAAGAGTGTGTGTGTATGTGTGTGTGTGTACACAAGAGAGAGAGAAAGTGAGAGAGAGGGAGATCTAGTAGATAAAGACTCACTAGACGTGGGAACTTTGTATATTGTTATTCGAATTTGAGAGATTATTGAGCATAAGAAAAGCTAACCCATTTTGTCTGGCGCAGTGGTCATCCCTGTAATCCCAGCACTTTGGTAGGTCAAGGTGGGTGGATCACCTGAGATCAGGAGTTCAAGACCAGCCTGGTCAATATGGCAAAACTCTGTCTCTACTAAACATACAAAAATTAGCCAGGTGTGGCAGTGTGTGCCTGTAATCCCAGCTACTTCAGAGGCTGTAGCAGAAGAATTGCTTGAACCCAGGAGGCGGAGGCTGCAGTGAGGTGAGATGGCACCACTGCACTCCAACCTGGGTGACAGAGTGAGACTCCATCAAAAAAAAAAAAAAAAAAGAGAGAGAATCCATTTTATTTTGAATCTTTAGATTTTCTTTAAAGTAGCAGAGGTAACTTGCCATTGAAATCATAGGAAAGGAAATGTAAGCCATAGTTGACTATGCAGTGAAATATATTTATGGTACTATAGTAACAATATACATGCTGTTTATGTTTTCAATTTTTAGAATGAATCTTTGACAAAACACAAGACCTAATCATAGCTAGAGAACACAGAAGAAATACAACTCAACATAAAATTAAAAGTAGAGTTTACAGAATTTGGGAGAAGAAAGTCAGTAGGATAAGTGAAGAAGCATGGAGGACCACTAAAATCCACATGTAATCATGTTTAGGGTTAACAGATACTTTTGACACTGTTTAAAAGAACAAAATTAACTTTTATCATCTGAATGTAAAAGAAAAAAGTCGTTAATAAAATAAATATGTGCAGTAGATGTAAATGAGATAATTTTTCATCTGTCATAAGAGAGACTATAGACCATGAAAAAATGAGAAAATCAAGAATAAGAGATGTAAACATATTATTACAGATTTGTCAAACATTAGAAAAAGAGAATGAAATATCTGCCTCTGAGTGAGAAATGAGAGAGAAATGCAGCATATTTAAATAAAAGAACTTATGACATAAAAATTGCTTGAATCATGTATAGGTAATTTGATTAAAAATTAAAAACAATGATTCAAACAATTTCATATTCATTAATACTTATTGTACACTTTTTTAATTCCAATAAGAAAAAGGAGAGATCTTAAACACAGGTATGAATGCATTTCTCAGAGATTAAAAATTTACATTTTAATATATATGCATATATGTGTGATCATAATATAGCATTATATGTATACATACTGTGTATTATAGTCTGTTTTATTTTTCATTTATGTATTTGAACTACCTTTAATATCAATGCAATTACTTGTAAAATTTTATTTTAAAGTTCCCTTCTTTAGGGATATATCATTTTTTTTAGTAGCCACCTACTGATGAATAATTGTGTTGTTTCCATTTTTCACTGTAATAACAATTAAAAAATAAATCCAGGTACAACTCAAACTTTGCTCATAGACTTAAGCATTTCTTCAATAATTCTCTGGAACTGCAATTTCTTAGTCAAGTGTAAGTACACTGTTCTTGGTTGGTACTGCAAACTTCTCTCATGAAATATATTATTCAGTCTTCTGTCAGAAGTGTATAAAGTATACAAGGAAAAGTTATTTTTATTTTCATTACTTGGTTACGAGTGTGATTGAACATATACCTTTGAATTTATTTTATTTTTGTCCAAATGCATGGGGTACATGGATAATTTTGTTATATGCATAGGTTGTGTAGTGGTCAAGTCAGCGCTTTTAGGGTCTCCCTCACCCAAATATATTGTACACATTGATTAGTTTCCCATTATCCACTCCTCTCCAACCCCCTCACCCTACTGAGTTTCCCATTGTCTATCATTCCACTATCTGTGTGCATGTGTACACAGTTTTAGCACACAATTATGAGTGAAAACATGTGATATTTGACTTTCTGAGTTTGGTTCATTTCACTTAAAATAATGACTTCCATTTCTAACACATTCTCCTGCATGCTTACAATTAGGCAATGCATTTCTTTTCTTAATTGACTTGTAAGATTCAATTTCAGTTTATTGGTTTTTAATGTACATATTTTTAAACATATCTATGTGTGTTTTCCATTTTAAATTTTGTGTTTTTTAAAATCACTTCTACATAGGTCTCTACCATCACCTCATGGTAGAAATACTCACCTATTGTTCTGCCTGTTCTTTGGGCTTCTTAAGCTTAATTATAATTGAACATTTGTTCATGATGAAATTTAATTTGCTGCATTGTATAATGCAGGATTTTGGCTTTTAACATGATTACCAAAACGATTTCTTACATATTCCATCTCTACCTAATGATTTGAAATTTCATTCTTATTATACACACTTGAACATATTTTAGGACTTTCTCTTTCGTTTCACTAATCTGTTTGTATATTCTTTTAGTAGAAGTTTTATTACACATTGCAATAGCTACATGGGCAAATGACTTTCACTTAAGTTCTTCAACATTTTCTATTTAAGCCTCATCTATATTTCTGCAAGATGAACTTTAGAGTAATTCTTATCACATCCAATGTCTTCCTGCCACCCCCAATTTAAATTTTATATGTTATCATTACATTTTAGGTTAATTTGTAGTAAATTTTATGTCTAACATATTAATATTCCCACCAAGAAATACTGTATCTGTCCATGGATGCAAATATTCTGTTGTTTTTCAGTAAAGCATTGTATATCACCAAATTTCATGCTAAATAAATTCATAGTAATTTCACATTTTGAATTTTGGTGGAAACTGATAGCTTTGATTTTCAATAGGTTGTTAACAAAACTAGCAGTAAGGAAAACTTGCATTTAATTAATATCTAATTATTTCTAGTTTTTTTTTCTCTAATGAGTTTTGGAACTGATTTTTCCCATTAGTTCTAATAGTTGTCATTGTTGATTTACTTAGTACCACGTTGACAATACCATCTATTAATATGAATAACTTGACTTTTTCCCCAATACTTATACTTCCAATTTCTTTTACTTGGCTTCTTTCACTGACTAGAATATACAAAATAACATTTCAGAAGAGCAGTTTTGGTGTTCATTCTAGTTATGTTTCTAATTTTAATGAGGATTCCTTCAATATGTCAACGTTGATTATACAGTTGGCTCTTGTTTTGAAATAGACAATATTTTTCATGCTTATAAAATATCATCTAGTCTTACATTGCTGAAAGTTTTGTTTCTACTCTTAAATTGGGGACACATTCTTTTCATTTATCAGTACTTTCTCATAACTTAAAGAAAATTTTGCATATTTTTTCGTTCTGACCTTTACCTACAATGGAAGATGTAAACAGATACTCTTATAATAAGCAAATCTGTTTTCCTGAAATAAATCCAATTTGGCATGATGACTTATTCTCTTTTTGGCTAAATTTGCTATATTTTATAAGACTTGAACATCTATATTCCTGAGATTGGTTGATAGTTTTCAATGTGTATGCTCTTTTTTTGAAGTCTCATAATCAAGATTATATGGGCTTTAGAACATGAACATAGAGGTTTAAAAAACCATTTTTGTGGTTTGGAATTTTGTAAATAGATACTTCATACTTAGTTGTTTTGAAAGCATTAGTCAAGACAGCATTTTTGAAGATATTTCCTGTACTGCTTTTTAAAATTTCCTTATGGAATCAAATGTTTAGTTCTCTTATTTTCCCTTTATCCCAAATATAAAAAAAATTAAGGCTATGAATTTTCTTTGATTACAGCTTTGTTCTTATTCCAGAAGTTTTAATGTGCATTTTCCTTGTTGATTAATTTCTAAATGGTCTACAATTTTTTGGTTTAAGGAAAGAGCACTACTCTTTTCTCCTGTTACAAAAACAATGTAAGTTTACTATAAAAAGATACAACAATAACTATTAAGAAAAGTAGAAATAACTCATTTTTTCATTAAGCAATACCACTGCTAACATACTGTTGTCTGTTCTGAGTGTTTTTCCATATACCTGTTTATAGAAATCTAATGTAAATTGAATGCCTGATTCTTATATTATCTAAAACTTATATCATACGATCTAGTAATCATCTTTTCCTATTTGTTTTAAATTGCTTGCTGGTTTTGTTATGTTACATTTTTTTCTAGACATTTATATAACAAAATAGATATACCAAATTACTCAATCACATTCAATGTCGTGCTGTTGCAAATATATGTTTATGAAGTCCCTGCTTCGTTGACATTTTTTTTTTCTTATTCATATGGTTGAATTTTCTTTAAATTTACTGTCTTTTGTATAGGAGCTGCTATGTTGTTTACAAGTTCAATGGCTTGCAACCTTTCCTGTGCATTATAGTCACCTGGGGAGCTTTTCAACATCCCAGTGACTCAGGTTGCCTGCCTTAGCCAATTAAATTAGAAACTTCCCAGGTGGGACCTAGGCATCTGTAAGTTTTCAAAGACTCTCATGATGTTCTAAATATCAGCAAAGGCAGAGGACCACTGGGCTTGTTAGAATATGCGGGGAAGGGAGTTTCTAAGATTAAAACTCAAGGCTTATGTATTTTGCAATGCAGCTGCTTTAACAAATTAGTAAACAAGCTAATCCTAGTATCTCTGAAAAGCACTAGTTTAATTTTGCCTGTAGCTGCAGTTCTCAATATATTGTCCAGCATATCCTCCATTCAGGGAAACTACTATACACACCAAAACTTATGAGGGAGGATAATTTTTCAACTGCAAACCTTTAATTGCCTTTTAGAAAATCCACCCAGTTTTCCTTAAGCAAGTTTTAGAAAGCACATACATGAGCAATTACGAATCTGGCCTTCAGCCTAACTCAAGAATTTAAAAAAATAAAATCTCAAAATGAACTTGTATTAATTCATTTTTTTCTCCTTACTTTTATTTCATAAAAATAGACATCTTTATCATAAAACTGGCTTCGTGACAACATCTGAAGCCACCTACCTTCTGACTGACAATAAATCAAATTGCATTTACTTGTTCATGGAATCATACATTTTTTTTTTTAAATGAAAATAGTTTGTACACAAGTTGCCAAAGAATGGTCTAATTCGGTGTCAGGACAAAGATGGTCTAACTCTGCATTATTTAGTCCTCTAATTAAAAACAAAACTAGTAATAATTTAGTCATAAAGCTGTTCATCAAAGAACAAAAGCAATTGTTAATTAACTTTTTATTGAAGAAAGTCGTACATTTTTCATGTTATCATTAACATTTCAAAATGCCTGGGAAATTACAAAATTAAGATAATGTAAACTATTGATATAACTCTAACAATGAAACATTTTTCCCAGGCCTCTAATGAGGATTCTCAGTTAAGGGGAGGAGCAGAGGAATGCATAAACACAGGGGAGGCAGGGTGGAGAGGAAACCCAGCTTCCAGGAAGATGTTTTAGGAGAAAACTGAGATTCCTAACCTATTTCAGGTATAACAGACCTAAGACAATGTGCAATGCAATTTATTTCTCTAAACTTATTTGTTATAAAACTGAATCCTAAGCTGGTTGTACAAAGCCACACAGCTAGTCAGTTAATGTTCTACAAATAGCTCTTTCAGAGATTTTTCTACTAGTCACCTTATTTAAACCTGGAAACCCCAGCCAATATTGACAGTGAAAGAAACAGACAGACAGACAGACACACACGCACACACACATTCACATATACACACACATACGGGGAACAGAGGGAGAGAAATTGTATTGATAGCTAAAATCCCTCTTGGCCTTGGGAATAGCCTTGGGAAAAGCCTTGGGAAAGAAACTCTCTACCCTCTGTTAATAAGAAGGGGGAGAGTTGCCTCCTCTTTGAATAAATCAGGTTCCTTAGACAATGTTGAGTTAAGGGCTATAGGCATCATCCTGTTATCCAGATGCCATGTAAGTTTACCAGATTCTTGTGAAACTCCAGAGAATGGATTAGACAGTCCAAAACATAACACTCTGTACTTGTGTTTGCTCTGGTAAGTGGAAATTTAGTTTGATTTAGAGAAATAAAAGGAACTGACATTTATTTCACCTGGATGTTATGAAAGAGATGTATCTGAATCATCCAATTAAGTGAGAATGAAATTTGGAATATTGTAGGTTATTTCTACATGTTCATTCATTCTTTTCTTACCTGCTTAATTATATCTGTGCTATCTCTATTAAATGCAACTTCGGTGAACTTTGCAGTTGCTAAGGAGAGTATTTGCCAATTCTGTATGCCTAGTCTAAGGTAGGCTGAAGAGAATCTGTTATTATGGAGAAGCAGAGAGGCCAATGTATTTATAATATTTTGCTGATATGGGATGACAACTTTAGGTGCATGTTATCTCTTACTTTGCTATTTTTCCAAAAATTTATTTGAAACACTGTTAAGCAGAACAACAATATATATGCAGCATTTTACATTTTTGAAGTCCTTTAAATATTACATCAT
Organism: Ateles fusciceps; assembly: GCA_036589455.1. NCBI lineage: Eukaryota > Metazoa > Chordata > Mammalia > Primates > Atelidae > Ateles > Ateles fusciceps. The sequence continues at coordinate 8,874 of JAZHEH010003176.1, read as the reverse complement.
GTATCAAAATAATGTTGATATCAATATATGATTGTCTTAATTTTAGAGGTGACAAAATTAAAACTAAAGTCATTATTTTGTAATAATATTTGTAATAATCTCAAAATGTCATTATTTTGTAATAACTGAGCAAAAAGTTTACCTCAACATTTAGCATCAAAAATGTTTTCATTTTTATTAAATCAGGATGTTCTGTTTACTCATCAAATAAAAGATTTCAAAGAGATGTTTGGGGTTTAAATAGATTAAATATTTCTATGGTACCTTGTATTAACAGATAAAAGTGAATGAAACTGAAACTACACCCATCTATTTTCTTGCGATGAAACCTAGAGGTAAAGTGCATGTGAAGTAAAACAATATTTGTGAAGTTACAATGTCCTACCATTGTTTCAGTTAAATCCTTATACACACACACACACACGCACACACACATAATATATTAGATAATGATAGATCAGATAGGTAGGTAGGTAGGTAGGTAGATAGATAGATAGATAGACAGACATTTATGATCCCCCACTGAAAAAAATGGCAAGCTTGCCTAAAAGTGAGGAAGACAATTACTAAGAAATCATCAACTACCCAAGGCCATTCTGTTCTTTTCTTTACACATAAATATGAACGATGGTGCTCCCCTTTGCTTCCAAGGTTCTGACAGTGTTTCACCTGCTATCATGCCACCATTGTGTTAGTGTTTCCCATTTCTCCTTTATATTCAAAATGTTGCCTGTTTCATTTAATATTTTAATCTGAAGAAATCCTTGGGATGGGAAACACAATGGTAAAGAGTGAAGAATCACTTTTTAAAAACACTGATGAATACAGTGTATTCTTAACTACTTTGGATGAATTTGTATCAGTCTCCTAAACAGTTTTAAAAAAAATCAGCATAATGGCAAATTGGACAGCAATCAAAACTCATCCTTTTTGAATATGCCCGTGAAAAGAAAAGCTCAGCACTGTATGCATCCTCATCATATGGAGCCCAGAACATCTCTTTGTGGATACATGACTAAAGGCAGATACAGTGGCACTGTGGTATGGCTCACAGAACATCACGCAGAAATCATCCCTAGTGCTTAAAAAACAAGTCTTGCTTTTTCCTAAGTGGCAGAAGGTGAAGACTGTGTCCATATCATTTGTTAGTCTTAGAAGACAGACAGAAGTTTGTCGGGGAAAAAAAGGGCATTCTGGGCAGAATAAGCAGCCTGTAAAGGTGCAGAGGCAAAAATATAGGGTGGTCTATTGGAGCAATTACAGATGGACTGGTATTGCTAGTGTAACACGTGCAGTCAGGAGCGGTAGGAAGGAAGCTAGAACTATAGCCATTAGCTAGATTTTAAGAAACCAGTATCCTATACTTGGGAGTTAGATTTCATTATGTAGACAGTAGTTGTGGCAACCTATGGGGTTAAGTAGGGTCCAGAATCATATAGTAGTAGTAGCAGCAGCCACAGCAGTAATGGTAATGGCAATGACAACAGCTAGGATTTATTGAGCATTTACAACAAGGTAAATACTGTCCTCAGCACTTTACTTGTATCAGCTATTGAATTTTCATAGAAATAAGTATCACTTTATCATTATTTTATAAATGAGTGATGAAGTAGACTTGCTACACATTATGGTTAGTAAGTAGCAAAGCTGGAATTCAAACAGAAACCAGTGTACTTTTACACTGCACCACCCAGTATGCTTAGGGAGATCACTCTATTTGCATGTTGCAGGGGGAGGAGAAAGACATTGGAGACTGTATTCAGCATGGCCATATATTGTGTGGTGGTATATGTCTTGGAAAGCACAATTCAAGAACATCATAGCAGACAAGGCAAATATTCTCAGCCTTCTTTACAGGTTGGAACAAAGACTCAGAGTGTTTAAACTAATTGGCCTTAGTCTTCTGTATCTTCATTCACTGCACTTTCTCATCAGAATTACTTATTCCAGTTTTCTAAGTTATTCCAGAAAATAAATTAACTTTCTTTTTTTATGCATTCAGAAAGACAGGAGACAGGTATGCAAAACACATGAACACAAGAGTGTCTTAAAATCTCAGTGATGCATTCATTTGTGCACTTTCACGTATTCATTCATTCAGTAATAATTTCTAGAGTCTTTTATGAACCATGTGCTGTAAGCTAGGTCCTGGGAGTACAAGGCAGGCGTAAGCTGAAAATTGAGTTTGCTTTTGTCCACTGAATTTTGTCCAATTTGCAGGTGATACTTGGTTGGTTGAACTTCCTAAAGCTACCTTCTAGGTTTATCAAGCCCATGCCCCCACTATTTGCTACTTTACTAAAACATCACACACACCATAAACTAGAAAGTCTTCAGTCCAGGGAGGCTCATTCCTCCTGCGATGAAGAATTCCTATATAGTCAGCAATATTCAGCTGACAAGCCATGGGGTAAAAACTACTGTGAGCATTTCAACACCTGCAGCTTCAGATTGTAACTCACCTTTTTTCTGATGGAATACAGAGAGTGGCAAAACCAGCAGCCTTCAGGCCCATTTCCCCAGCCTAGAATTTCCTAAAATCTTGGGGAGGTGATGCAACTTTATATTTGACAGTTATTTATGCTTCTGGCCCTACAGACTCTTCCTAAGCATAAGCTTTTCTAGACATACAATTTTAAGGGAAAAATATCAATATTCAAAGAAAACAAGTGTGCTTGAATGTCCCTCTACCTTATGATTCATTTGTTATTCCCAGGGTGTTCTCCAGCAGGTTAAGTGGGCTATTGAACAAAGTAAACCCCTGGAATTCTGACATATTCTATTACCTTAAACTGATTGAAAATCAGCTTTTCTTCTGTTGAGATGAATTACTTGACAGTCAGTAGAAAAATTCTTCCCACGGGCTTCCCTTTTCTGAAACCTTTTCCACCCCTAGTCCTCAGAAATATACTTTAGTGAGTTTACTCTATCCCAAGGCATTATTCATATAATCCAAGAAAAACTGAAAGAGACTTGATGACTAATTTGCAATGATCTAAGGTACCTGAAATATTTTATTCATTTTATTTTTATATTTCTTTGAAATAATTACACTTACTGTCCTAAGGGTAACTCTGATATTAAAAAGACTCACATTTATTACATATATACCAGAGCCTAGATCCTGAAATAAAATTATTTATGAGGAACCTTAATGCAAACAAAGATACTAAGCCCTCGGGGCCTCTTGTGCTTTTATATTTGACATCACCTCTTTTTAAATATTCATGAAGAATAGCCTTAAGTGGAAACTTGAAGATGTGCTAGTATAAAACGTTTTCCTGAGCCACTTTATTATCGATGCGGTGTTTCTCAATCTGGATCTCTATAAGTCTTTCCCCTAAATGAAGAAGGGCTACTTCTCAAACCATGTATGAATGCCAGCATTTGTTCAGCTTCTTTAGCTTACTTTAGAACAGTCACAGGTTGCCACTTTTCTAGCATCAGGGACAAAGTTCAGATCAATTTTATAACACACTGATTCTAAAAGTCACAGTCTCATGGGAAGCTGGAATCTGTCACAACCCATAACATATTTCCCACTGCTTCATGTTCGATATATTAGAAACCCATTCACCACTAATTTCCCCAAATTTAGAAGTGACAGTTTAAAAATGTAGTTTTGTAAGTGAATTCATCTACTTTATTTTTCAGGTCATGGATTCTAGCTCTCATAGGAAGTAAGGTCTTTATGCTTTTTATTTCTTTACCCTATGCTAAATTTCAGATTGATGAGCTTTCTAATAATATTGACAGTTCACATTACTAGCTTAGTAGAGCTTCCAAATTCAAATTGAAATTTAACTGGGCTGGGTGTGGTGGGTCACGCCTCTAATCACAGCACTTTGGGAGGCCGAGACAGGTGGATCACTTGAGGTCAGGAGTTGGAGACCAGCCTGGCCAACATGGTGAAATCCTGTGTCTACTAAAAATACAAAAAAATAGCCGAGTGTCTTGGTGCATGCCTGTAACCCTAGCTACTCAGGAGGCTGAGGCAGGAGAATCACTTGAACCCAGGAGGTGGAGCTTGCAGCAACCAGAGATCACACCACTGCACTCCAACCTGGGCAACAGAGCAAGACTCTGTCTCAAAAAAAAAAAAAAAAAGATATTTAAGTGAAGATGTGAGTAACTGTTTCAGATCAGAATCATTTTTATATGTAAAAGATGAAATGGTGTTTTCTACTCTTAAAAAAGGCAAAGATAAACTAATACAGCAAAATGAGCATTAGAAGAGATAAAGAAGATGTGTAAGAGGCAAAACTATCGATTTTTATAGTTTTCATTCATTTAGCAAATAATTACTAAGCAAGTTATACATGCCGAGCATAATGCTTATATTTTATGTCCCATCTCTATGATAGCGATGAAAGTAAATGTTACTTTAAAAAAATATCATAAATATCAAATATAAGTTAGATAAAAAATATTATCATTGGTGTATATAACCAGAATTTAACTTGAATCATTGGTGTCAATGATTTTAAATAGTTTAAGAAAATTAAAAATACACTGCTAGTCCTCGCTTACAAGGAGCTTGAAAAGAGAAAATAAAAATACAAACAAATCCAATATAGAAATATTCACTGTAGATCATGAAACTCAATGACCTGTAATAAAGTTTAAGGAAAACAATTGTTTATTGCCTTGATGGCATATCCCAAATCATCAAATCAGATGGAATTTTCAAAGACAATATGCTATTATGAGAAAGACATGTGCAGGAACTAGGAAGAAGCTTGCACCCTGAATGTGTTACCAAGAAGTTACAATGAATGTAATAAAACATCTTTTTGTGGTAAGAAATATGGAATGACAGTAGTTGTTCTACTATGTTAATCTTCTTCCAGGTTAACAGGTGCAGCACCAGTTGGCTTCAGAAACTCTTGTCAGTGCGTTCCTCAGACTGACCCATCTGCTTCTTACTGTTAGCTCCATAGAAGGGCATGTTAATACGTCTACTTACATATCATCACTGTTTCATTTTATTATTTGCTAACTGAACTGTGCCAAAATGATAGAAAATAATCAAGCTTACTATAATTTTAATATACTAAGACTCATTAATAAGTAAAATATTTATGGAATTCAAGACCTTTGTGGACTCGTAACAGAGAACCAGTTCTGTGCAACAGGTTCCTTTCACCTCAATCCATTTAATCAACATTTTAAAAATTCCAATAAAATTGCTCCAAGGACCTATAAGAAGTACTACGGATTCAAGGATCTCAGAGTTGAATGGAAACTCTTTAAATAGAATGTGACCTAGGAGCCCAATATGAAACAGATGGAGAGTAAGCCATTCAGCTAAAGTAATGCTAATGGTGGTAGTGGTGGTGGTGGGCATCCACTGTCTTCTCACTATAGATATGGCCCTTGAAACACTACTAAAACCCCCTAAGGCTCCAGTAAGACTTATTGTAAAATTCCCATATATTCTCCAATTCCTAGTTTGTCCACCAAACCTATCCACAGCATTTCTTTGCTCTTAACTTTTAAGTTCAGGGGTACATGTGCATGTGTGTTATATAGGTAAACATATGTCATGGGGGTTTGTTGTAAAGATTATTTTGTCATCCAGATATTAAGCTGAGTACCCATCAGTTATTTTTTTTGTTTTTGTTTTTTTTTTTTAGTCAGAACTTAGTTTTCACACCATCAGTTATTTTTTTTTTAATCCTCTTCCTCCTCCTACCCTCTACCCTCCAATAGGCCCCAGTGTATGTTATTCCCCCTCCATGTGTTCTCATCACCTAGCTCCCACCTATAAGTAGAACATGCAGTATGTGATTTTCTGTTCCTGCATTAGTTTGTTAAGGATAATGGCCTCCAGATCCACCTCTGTCCCTGCAAACGACATGGTCTCCATTCTTTCCTATGGCTACACAGTATTCCATGGTGTATATGTACCACAGTTTATCATGTGCCTGTTACTGGTTCAGTAGTATTGCTAAAGGTTAGGGAGATTCACTACAGGTAACTACATTTGCATCACAATTTTAAAGAAATTTTGAGGCAAGAAGGCCTGTGTTAACCCAAAAAGCCTTTTCTAAATATTGGAAAAAAGGGTTAACTTTGAGGGCCTAGATACAAGAAACCTGTTTTTAATAAGATGCTTCAGAAGTTTAAGATCAGCCTCTCTGGTAGGAAACAGGAAAAAATTACATGGTAGAAATTTCAACACCTTGACAATCAATGTAGGAGTGTCATGGAAGACATGAAATATCAATAATTTTGGTGCTTTCTAAGCTTACCTACAAAGCAGATTAAAACACATTACAAGGAAAAAGATGAAAATTAACACTGCATAACACAATACTTAAACATAGAATCATTGGTGTGAGAAAATGTTAAAAATTCTTGAAGTTTTAAAACTTAAATTCTTAAATGGAAATAAAATACTATGATTATCTTTAATCTGGAAAATATACGGGGTAAGGGAGGGAGCACTGAAGAGATAGCAAATAACCAAACATAGTAAAAGTTATCTGAGTAAAAGTTAAATGCATTAATATATTATACATAACATATATTAGTATGAAGATAATGAATTAAGGCAGAACATTTAAAAGTATTTACAAGTTCTGGTGCATATTGTTTTAACTGTCACAGATTTCAAGGTGATTGAGAAGCAGTGACAAGTACTGCAAACTGCTCCAAATGAAAACTTGTTTAGGTATTTTGAAATTCATTCATTTTTCTAGTAACTTTTTAGTAATATCTTTGAAGCAGATGATAACAACAAATTAATTTGTTTATTTTTTAGTTCCCTCCTATCATTATAATGTTTTATGAATTGTTGACACAGCTGTGAAAACACAGATTATTATGAAAAGAAAAATGCTTAAATACGGACTGGATGCAAGTGATCCTAACTATTACTATGAAAAATAAAACGTAAATGAGTTTCAGAAAGCAACTTACAAAGACATGGAGCCGGGGTGATCTCCTGCTTTCCTTGTTCACTGTTGCAGACACAGCAAACACTGTTCTCACTGAGGGTGGGCTGTTCCACTGGGAGGAGTTCATTCCAGATCTTTTGAGGCGCTTCCATGACAATTAAAAGTCTGGAGCCTGCTGCAGCTGAGTTCTTACATGAAAGATGGGGCTCCAATCCTGCTTCCTATACAGAGCATCCCAGCAACAGAGGCAAACAAGCCACAGAGTAATGAGTTATGGACTCGGGGAAAATGCTCTGCCCTGAGCCATTGGGTGATAGCCTCTAGAGGGCATACTTGTAGTGTATGGCCACGCTGTTGCTTGGAGCCAAAGGACAAAGTCTGTATAGGCTGAAAGTCCTGAGCCCTGAGAGCAGGATGTTTAAAGGAAGTGGACCACATTTTATCTTCCCACAATAAGGAGGTGTTGCACTCCCCAAGTCCAGTCCAGAATACCTAGAGCACCCCAACAAAATCTCCTATACCACCACTGGTCCCACAGAGGAGCAGGTGAGTCTACCCATCATTTCCTACCTGAGGGCAGACAAGCTCTTACTATTAATTGCCACCTACTGAACTGAACCTTGAACTGCACAACCAAATAAAAAACATATTTCCCAGAAGGGCATAGTGCTAGTGTGCAGTGCATAGCAACCTGATACCTGCACATGCTGAGCCCTGCAGGGAGATAAGTCCTGGTTAATGCATCAACATATTTTGTGAAAACAAGTAGTATAGATGAAAACATCAAACAACAACAAAAAAACAACCACAACTTAGGAGCCCATACAAATTCTTGGCCTTCTAAAACAACCTAGAAATAAAGGTCAAACATTCATAACAAACATACACTACAGTCATACCCTCATGGAAAATAAGAATTTAAAAATCTTGAAAGTCCCATTCAAACAATAGCAGATTCAAAAATACGAAGCAACAGCTCCTTCAGACAGAGATGAAATTAGTGCAAGAACTCCAGCAGTACAAAGAACAGAGTATAGTGATACCTCCGAAGGATTACACTAGCTCTCTAACAATGACTCTTAATTAAAATGAAAACTCTGAAATGACAAATGAATCAATCAAATTATGGTTTGCAAGGAAACGCATTGAGATGCAAGAGAAAGTTGAAAACCAGCACACACAAAAACATAAAAACAATTTTTTAGGATATGAAAGATGGATTAGCTATATTTTAAAAATAGAGCTGAGAATTGACAGAATTCACTAAGTGATTTGGAAGTCTAGTTCGAGAAACTTTAACGATCAAGCTAGAACCAAGCAGAAGAAAGAGTTTAGAGATTGAAGAGTGGTCTTTTGAATAAGACCAGTACGAATAAAATAAATGAAAAAAGAATTTTAAAAAATAAATATTGACTTCAAAAGATATGGGATTATGTAAAGTGACCAAACCTTTGACTTATAGGCATTTCTGAAAGAGAATAAGAAAAAATAAGCAATGTGGAAAACAAATTTGGAAGAATAATCTAGGAAAATGTACGTAACCTTGCTGAGAGGTGGATATGCAGACTCAAAGAAACCAAGAGAACACTTGTGAGATGCTGTGTAAGATAACCATCACCAAGGCATATGGTCATCACACTATCCAAAGTCAATGCTAAAAAACTAAAAACTAAAAATTCCAGGGCAGGTAAGGAAAGGAATATGTTAGTTAAAAAGGAAATGCTATCAGATTAATAATAAACTCCAACAGAAACCTAAAAGCCATAAGAATTCAGAAGCAGTGATTTTTCTCCTTCTAAAGGAAAAAAAATGTAGACTAGAATTTTATATATGGCCAAACTCAACTTATCAAATAAAGAAAGCAATAGGCTGGCTGGTGCTGTGGCTACCTGGCTGGCTGGTGGCATGCTGGTGACATGGCTGGCATGTTGTGTGTGTGCCTCGACTTCATTACGTATTTGCTAGGATTTAG